>JANAVB010020397.1:3940343-4533446 GCA_029216955.1 Iris pallida
TATAATTGCCTTAGCGAGTACCTTGTTAGAGAAGGATGTATAAACAATCCAATTTGCCCATGTGTCTTCATCAAGAGATCTAAAAATGGATTCTCAATTATTGTAGTTTATGTTGATGACTTAAATCTTGTCGGAACTTTCGAAGAGCTTACAGAAACTGCTAACTATCTAATGAAAGAATTTGAGATGAAAAATCTCGGAAAGACAAAATTTTGTCTCGGCCTGCAGATCGAGCATTTATCAAATAGAAATTTTATCCATCAATCTACCTATGTAGAAAAAAATTTGAAAATATTTTATATGGATAAATCTCATCCACTGAGTAGCCCTATGGTTGTTCGATCTTTAGATGTCAAGAAAGATCCATTCCGTCCTCGAGTGGATAATGAAGAATTATTAGGTCCAGAAGTACCAACCTTTTCGTATGAGGAGAGGCCCGTGTCCATGTTTGACCAAAGAGAGAGACCTCAAGCGCAAGACTATCAGTTTAGTTCGTGTTGCTTGAGTTCATCGCTCTTTGGGAGAGTCAAACGTGGGAGTGTGAGGATGATATCCGATCACGTTATCCCAATCGATTTGGCTCGTGAGGTGTAATATCTTTCTTATGCCTTGCACTTCGATTCCTTGCTTGCATGTATGATTGTATAATTGATTGGTAGCATAGACTGCTTGTGATAGTATAGCTGTCCCGACACTCTAGCCTCTTGATTAAATTTCGGGGACGGAATTCGTTTAAGGTGGGTAGGATGTAGTGTCCCGAAATTCGTGATACGTATTTTATACGTGTTCGTATTTCTGACCCGTATTTTTCTTTTTCTTTGATTAGTTAATTATGGTTTATTTTTATATTTAGCATTGAGGTTTAATTGTCATTTATTGTTCATGGATTAATTCGGATTAGTGGAGCTTGGTTTTATTTGGATAGGAGGAGGATTGGGTTGGCTCGGTTTGGCCTGGCTTGGTTCGGGTTGGGGCTTGAATTGGTTTGGCTTGGTTTGGGTTAGCATGAACCCCTACCTACCACCACTACCATTTATTAACCCCAACTCCTTTCTCTCTCTCCTCATTACTTTTCTTCTTCCTCCATTAACTTCCTCACCTACCAGGAAGGTCTAGGCAAGTGCATCTTGCTTCATGGAGGAACCCGAATTTAATTGTTCCATTCTCTTCTTTGCAGCATTCTAACACTCTTTAGTACTTGGCATTTTCAATTTCCATGGCTAGATTCTTGTAGATCTAAGTTTATGTTATTTTCGAATTTCTTGGGTTTTGATCTATTTAATCTTGTTATTTTCGAGTTTTGATGGTTCCATGTTGTAGAGCATTTCATTCTGCCCCATTTTGACCTATGGAAGTTTAGATTTGGACTCTGGATGAAAGATTCATGGAGCTTGGGAGCCATGGCTTGAAGGGTTCTTCTTCTCGGAAGGATGGAGAAGAAGAATAGTTTATAGCCGAATGGACTTAGCCGCATAGCTTTATGCAGCAAGTTTTATTCCTGACCGCATAAGCCTTACTGTGTTACTTGGCCGCATGGCCTATGCCGCAGGAAGTCAATTCTCCCAGCCGCATGAAGATTTAATCCTAGCCGCATGAGACTTACATTTCTAGTCGCATGAGTTTAACCCTGCCGCATAAGGCCCAGTCCTAACTGAGCCGTATGGGCTTCTGAGTCCGGGCCGCATGACCCGATTTATTCTAGCCGCATATGCTCACCACCCTTCCCTGGCCGCATGAGCTCTTAACTGAGCCGCATGCACCCCTTCATCTCCTGGCCGCATAGGCTCATGACCAGTCTGGCCGCATAAGGCTTTGCATCTTCAGCCGCATGAAGTCTTCTATATTCCAGCTGCATGGACCCTCATCTCTGTGAGCCGCATGAGACCTGTCCCCGCCAGCCGCATGAGCTGCGCTTGTTCCGAGCCGCATGGGCTCTTAGTTCCCCCAACCGCATGGATTTCTTTTCCTAGTCGCATGAATCCAACTCCCATTTGAGCTGCATGCGCCCCCCTCCTTTCCTGGCCGCATAAGCCTGAGCCGTATGACTTTCTATAGCCCTGTGTACTATTATTTTATTATTAATTGTCCATGTCTTGTAACCTTTATTGTATATTTTTACGTCCATTTTATATCCTTACGCCTTTTGTCCTGAACTTGATAATTCCGATTTGATTGACATGATTGAAATGACCATTGTACCTGGCATGGTGTGACCTAGAACTGACATGCTTGATAGTGACCCACCGTGGTGCACTCCTGACATGATAACTCGACCTGATAACTTGACCTGCTATGCATAACACGACAGTGACCCGTAGTGGTGCACTCTTGACAAGTACCCTGATCATGCTTGATAGTGGTCCGTCGTGGCGCACTCTTGACAATTCAATTCATTGGCCTGGACACCGTGGATGATTGTGCTTGTATAAACTACTAGTCCGGTTGTGTCTTGCATCATGTCTAGGGCATGATCCCTGAGTACCACGGTCAGGGATTCATACTGAATCTGACTAGGTTAATGACTAGATTGATCAAATAGTTCATGGAGAATTTTCCAGTTACCTGTTGCCCCTTTGGTCCCGGCCTTATATATATATATATATATATATATATATATATATATATATATATATATATATACATGGGATTTGTTGCTATCCGTCGAGATGAGCGCACTTCCAGCCCGCCGTCGAGTGTGGTACCTTAGGACACATGTATCTTACTACAGTGTGTCTGCTATATCCTGCTATCTTTTTCTTTTCTTGCTGGGATCACTCAGGTAGTAACAAACAGGTAACCGGACTTGGAATTCTCATTGCATCTTGCTAGTAACTAGGCCTGTGATAACCCTAGCTAGTTAAAGTATCAAGCCGTACTTATTGCTTGGCCGTGATTGTTGGATGAGGTACAATCTGTCTAGTCTTGTCTTGATCCTGTACAAGATTGTTACATGACCAGATTTCTTATATTTATCCTGCCGATAAATAGTGGGAGAAGCCAGGTTCTGTTCAGACGAAGGGTTACAACCCCGGTCCTTGTTTGGTTTACGGATTGTAACCTGGTTTTCGGAATAGTCCCATGATTATCTCTTCGTATATCACCCGTCATGCTTTTTCTTAATTACTGTCTTTTATTTGTAATTATTATTCTTGTGCTAATTGCTGGTTTTAGTTCCTAAGTGAAGCCTCCTTTGTGGCACTTGCTCGTTCTGGGGTCTGACCCAGCTGGTTTTGTATGGCCAGATACCGGAGCAGCAGCAAAGGATCTACCTGCTTTCCAGCCCGATGGTGAACACCAGGCGTGACCAGGGCAACGAGTGGGTTTATTTTTGCTCTCCCACTCTATTGTAAAATTATTCTTTTGAGGCGTTTAGCCGCCGAGCAAGTGTTAGCTCGATGTAAATTTACCTTCTGTCTGCCTACGGGCTATAATCATGATTGGCAACTCGAGGTTGATCATGTATGACTTAACTCTTGCTAGTCCTTACTTTTGTACGACTAGCTTCATGATCATCTGGATATGTAATGTTTGGGACGCCTTACAATTGTATATTTGGTGATCTAATATCTTGTAACTATCATTACTTGTTGAGATTGAGACAATAGTTTAATTTTTGACCCTAAGAGACTGATGGTTTGTAGTGTACCCTCACATAGCTAGACAGCCGTGACCGTATAGTGGGATGGTTGCCGTTCCGTTATACGTAGCTGGCTATGCACGCCCCCGTTCCTCAGTATTCTGGTTCTGGGGCGTGACACGTTCGGCAGATACAATCAAGCAAAATTTTTGCAGATTTATTCACTAAAGCATTACCAACCACAACATCCAGAAAGATGATTCAGAATATTGGGATGCGTCAGCTAAAGGATCTCTTGCCAACATTAGGGGGAGCGTGATCATTTATTCTCAAACTGTACTCTTTTTCCTTCGACCAAGTTTTTATCCCATTGAATTTTTCTTGGCAAGGTTTTAATGAGGCAGTTTATCGCGCTTACTCATTTTACATGGATATGTACTCTCTTTTTTTCGTTCAAGTTTTTATCTCATTGGTTTTTTTTTTCTTGACATGGTTTTAACAAGGCATATTCCATACATATGGACATCCAAGGGGGAGTTTTGTAAATGGATGTCCATTGGTTTCTATAACCTATGGCTTTTAGGTTCATAACATATGTAACATGTGTCCTTTGGTTTCATAACCTATGAAACCAAAGTCCCTTGGCCTGACAATGTAAGCCTATATAAAGGCCATATTTGTTGAATGATATACATAACTTTCTTCTCCATTTTCTCTTGTTTCTCTCTCTCTAGTTTATAACAAAACTAACATATGTTCTCACTTTTTTTATTAAACTAGCAAATGCTACCATTGTGTGTAAAACAGTATTAAAAAATTAGTTAAAATAGTGTGGGTATATCTTAATTTTTATTTATTTTTTCCATACAAAGAAATGTTGAAATTTAAAAAAAAAAAGAAAAAAAGAAGAAGAAGAAGTGGACATATATGCTAGTTTCCATATATAAAACAAAAATATTTGCTAAATTTTATATATATGAGCATGGTAATTCTATTAATTAAAGTCGGCCTACATAGTCAATCCATTAGGATCATCCTCAGCTAAGATACCCTAAAACATAAACTATATTCACTACCTCGTATGGCACACAATATGGCCCCAAGGGTCCGTACAACTCAGCTCTAAATGACACATAATTCGGCCCGTAGGCTCGTAATCCGGCACGAAGAGCAACTCCTGCCCGGCCTGTAGACCCGCTCTAGCTCGAAGGCCCACCAGCTCCGCTCACACCATTTAATAAATTAATTTATTTAAATGGAAAGAATAATGATTCCTCCTCCAAACCAGAGAGCTGGGGAGAATGCCCCCCACGTTAGCCACATGCAAGATATATATATATATATATATATATATATATATATATATATATATATATATATATATATATAAAGAAAGGATTGAAATTTTAATTATTAAACATTTTCGAATGAGTTCGAAATAGTATACGTTATATATATTTTTTTTGACCGTACAAATTAGTTCATTGGAACCCACCAAGAAAAGTGAGTAAAAAGGGGCAAGTATATGATTGGAGAAGTGATGATTAAATAATGAAGTCAAGAAAAAGGAAAGAAAGATGGGCGGATATCAAAGGGTTGACGAATGTACGTGCTCTCCTCTCCTATAACAAGAAGGGGACCAGCTATGGGCTGTGTGACGGTGATACCTTCTTTTAGCACACCATTCGTTAATAGGAGCAGCCGGGTCCCATGAAACATGGCCCACATGTCAGTGGGTGGGTTGGTGTGAAAATATACACAGAGTCTGGAGAGAAAGAAAGACAATGAATGCAAAAAGGGAAAAGGGCTGTGCATGTGAAGCAAAAGTTGGATTTACTGTAGCAGACAGACAGCAAAAATGGTAGGGAAGGGATATAATATCATCACCACCTCAGTGGCGAGTGGCAGCCAGCCAGCCTTGTTTCCTGGTACTCGTCCCCACCGAAATGGCCACTTTAGACGCGGTTCAAGCGTCTGTCGAAGAAGATTTTTTCCAGAGGTTACACTTGCACTCGCCACCAGCCAAGCTCTGCAGCAGCAGCAGCAGCAGCTAGCTCTCGGATCCTCGTGCGCAAACACAGTACAGCCCGCGCCTCAGCTTCGAATTGCCGCTGACACATTGCCATCGGCTTCCGCGTTGCTGGAGTAGCAGAGAATGAGAACAATGTAGAACAAAAGAGAGACATAGAGAGATATTGGAAGTACGGACGAGTTTTCGGTTTATTCGGTTTTAATCGAACCGAATTACTCAAAATCGAATAAACCAAAATGCTAAAATAAAGAAAACCGAACCCTACTAACCGAAAGTGAAACCGAATGAGCAATTCATTGAGTTTATTCAATTCAAAAATGCTATTTGGCTCACAAAATTTTTGGGTGATACCATCTTCCATTATGTGACATATAACATGGTTGCTGACATGACAAAATTTAACATTAAAATTAATATTAAATTAACATGATAATTAACATTAAATTAACATGATAATTAACATTAAGATTAATATTAAAATTAACCTTAATATCAAAATTAATATTAACATTAACATTAATATTAATATTAACATTAACATTAAAAAATTTGGATAATTAATTTTTTGGGTTAAATTTTGCCATGTCAGACGCCACATAATGGGAGATGATATTACCCAAATATTTTGGGAGCCAAATAGCATAATTGTATTCAATTTGTTCGGTTGTAAATTTGTAATATTTCTATTGTTTAATGGATAGAATCAAAAGTTGAGATCGTGGTTAAGTTATATTCAAAATGGTAAGTTTTATGCACAGTTTTGTGTTTTAAAGTTGTGTCCAAAATTGAACTAGTTATTAAATTATCAATCATGAGCTTCAAAGCATATACATATAATTATTGTTTTCAAAATATACAAAATTTTAATCACAAAATATGCATAAAATTGATAATATTTACAAAATTACGTAAGTCATATTTGGTTTTCAGTTTTGGATCGAAACCCAAAATCGAAATAGAATAAGAAATTTTAGTATTCAAAACCGAAACCGAACCGATTTTTTTTCAAACCGAACCGAATATTTTATTTGGGTGGTGAGAAACAAATGAACCTCGTACTTATTTATAGGACCTCAAAGGACTTACATGAAGCTTCTGAAAAAAGATTCCGAAAATTATTCTAATTCCTAGATATTTTTAAGAAATAATCTTCAACATCTAGAAGATTAGGGAGACTTCACGAATTGAAAACTCCACATTCTGGATAATTTCAAAAATTTCTAACAAAATCTCGATCTATAGAAGATTATACAGATCTATTATCTGACTCGAACTCCACGTTCTGGATAATTTCAAAAATTTCTAACAAAATCTCGATCTATAGAAGATTATACAGATCTATTATCTGACTCGATGGGACGAAAAATCTTATACGAGACAAAGAGCTGGCATCAACCCAAATGCCAGCATGAGAGATGGCAGAAACAGAGCTAAACTAAACATAGTAATGGCATAACATCAAATCCTCCCCTCATCAGCTTCTCCTACGAGAATTTGACTATATTACTTTCTCAGCCTTCCTGAACTTGGGGTGCGCATTCTTCGATTTTGGACCGAAAATCGAATCGAATAAAAAAATTTATTCGATTTTTAAAAAAAATTGGTTCGGTTTCAAAATTACCAAATTTTCTTATTCGATTTCGGTTTCGATCCAAAAACGAAAATTGAATAAAAAAATTATATATATATATATATATATATATATATATATATATATATATATATATATATAAAAGGAGGGATCCGCATCCCCTCACTTTTACATCCTCCAAACATCTCCTCTTTCATATCTGTTGGATTTTGTTGAAGTCATCTAATCTTAACCATTAATTTTTCAATGGAACCAGGTAATTATATTAATAGATAAAACTGTTACATACACCCATCAAGTACGATCTCCCATAATCTACATCCCCTTTACATCAAATTCAATATTATGTAGGATGTCAATAGTCATCGTACATATCCCTTCAAAAATTCGATTGTTCATTTCTTTCCATATATGCCATACCACGAACGCATATCTGGCACAAGCCCCCCGAAACCCGTTCGAACCTCTGCCTCCTGTATTTCTGATGATTTGTATCACACCTTCAACATCTGGAACTCCCTCCGTCTGTAGCCCCATCATGCGTATTTGGGCTTGCCAAACATAGCCAGCCGTCGGACATCGAAAGAACAAGTGGCCAATGGATTCTTAGTTCTGTCGACATAGAATACATACTCGATCAGCAACTTGTACTCCAAATCTATGTAACATGTCCATAGTGAGAAGTCTTCCCAGTACAAGCTTGTAAAGACATAGGTGCATTTTTCGTAGAATCCCCTTCATCCATATAATACCCGCGTGAGCCATCTTCTCATGAGTGTCAGTCTGAATAAACTTAAAATTTTCAAAACTTCAAAAAGTTTACTTCAGCTTCTTGAAAATTTTATTTAGTGTTTATGTATATAAGATAAATGTCATACAAACATATGCAAGATACATTAGGCTCCTAGACGACATCTAGACGGTGCCTAGACAGCCTAATCAGTAGACGGACCCTCTCTTTGCGCACCTGCCTATTGTAGTTTATAACCTTGCACAAACCTACTTGTCATTCCTTAGAAGAGCTGAAAACGGGTTAAATCAATAGACAATTCCTCCAACAGACAGTACTGCGCTCGACGTTTAGTAAAGGCAGTTAGAGTCGATATTCAATTGTGGAATCATGCCATCTGTATGCGTCCTGTTATGGGTGGGATAGATGCAAAAGTGGATCTAAATTAAGGAGTATTATATTAAGCACAAAGGGTGCGCAAAGTGTCAGCACTCATCATGCAAGTAGGGGTGAGTATTATTCGGTTTTGGACCGAAAATCGAATCGAACCAAACCGAATAAGAACAAAACCGAATAAGAGGTTCGGTTCGATTTAAAAAAAATTCGGTTCGGTTTCGGTTTTGAAAATACTAAATTTTCTTATTCGGTTTCGGTTTCAGTTTTGGGTTTCGGTTTCGGTCCAAAACCGAAAACCGAATAAGAAAATTTAATTAATTTATATATATATATATATGTGTGTGTGTGTGTGTGTGTGTGTACTATATATATAAGTATTAATATATATAGGTATATACTAAATATATATAGGTATATACTAAATATGTCTATGTATATTTAGTTACTATATATATTAACAAAAAAAGCTCAAAAAAATCAAAAATATATGAATAAACCGAATAAACCGAAAATTGAACCGATTTAATTCGGTTCGGTTTGATTCGGTTTTGGGCCAATTCGATTCGGTTTCGGTTTTGCTTATTCGGTTTCGGTCCAATTCGATTTTTGGTTATTCGGTTCGGTTTAAACCGAATAAACCGAATGCTCACCCCTACATGCAAGAGAAGCTTGTATTTGTAATAGCATCTCCAATCCTACTGTGAGTTTAGAAAAAATAGTTGCCACATAGAAATGACAAGCTTTTATTTTAAAAATTATTCTCCAATGTAAATGTAGAATAAATCATAAAGTTGGGAGAAAACTTTGATACAGAGGGATGTATCAAAATTTTGATACCTCCTTTGTATGACAAGTGGGCCTCCCTCTCACTTCGTAAAACGGGTGAACATAAAGTTAGTGGATGGGCCCACTTGTCATACAAAGAAGGTATCAAAATTTTATACATCCTTCTGTATCAAAGTTTTACTCATAAAGTTGACATGGCAAGGACAATGTAAAGTTGGTTGTCTAGATCTAGACAATGCACTTCACAATGCCTTTGTCTCTACATCATCAATTATGAATAGAAATATTTATAAAAAAAATGAAGAAGTGGAGGAGTTGTCTTGGAAGTTAGAAAAATTATTTTTTATTGTCTTCTCAATACTTTTACATTGGAGAACACTTTTTTATCTCATTGTCTTGTGTGAATATTATCTTGCCACATAGGAAAGACATTGTCTTATGCCTCAGAGCATCTCCAACCCTATTGTCTTATTTTGTGTTGTGAATCTTAGGTGGCATGGGACACAAGACAATGTCTTGTATAGGTGGCAAGATTATATTCACAAATGGCAATGAGTTTAAAAAATTATCTCCAATGCAAAAGTATTGAGAAGACATTACAAAGTAATTTTTTACAACTTCCAAGACAACTTTTACTCTTCTACTTTTTTTACAAACATTTTTATTCACAAATGATGATGCGGACATAAAGACATTGTGAAGTGCATTGTCTAGATCTAGACAACCAACTTCACATTGTCTTTGCTATATCATTGTCATGTCAACTCCACACTTTATTTCACATTTGCATTGGAGAAGTACTTTTGGAAAAAATGGTTGTCATTCCTAGGTGGCAACCATTTTTTTTTCAAATTCACAATAGGGTTGGAGATGCTCTCATGCCAAATAGGAATCACAACACAAAACAAGACGATAGGATTGGAGATGCTCTAAAGGCTGGGTATGTGCGTCCGCCTGCAACTAAGAACACGCGCATCTTTCCATATCTTAAAGATATGAGCTATGATCGATCCTTAAAACCACCTCAGTTGCCCTTAAATCAATCGATCAACAATAGATTTAATTTCAATTTAGGTATCAAACTCCTTAACAATAAAAAACTGAACTTACAGCTCATTTCTAGCAAAGAACTTGAACGGCTTTGCGTCGACAAACTATGCATTTTGTGCAAGAACACATTAATCTCAAACGATCCAAACATAGATAAGATGTGAGGTGGGCCAGACTGGGCCAGTCCGGGCCCACTGTTAATCGGGTTTGACCAGACTTAGGTCGGGCCGGACTTAGCCTGAATGGAGGAGCGAGCAGGGCCGGGTCGACCCGGAATTACAATATTCGAACCCAGACCCGGATAGATTCGTGCCAAGTCGAATCCTGGCCCGGATTAGCTCGCGGGCTGACCAACTTTAAAAAAAAAAAATTTGACTCAGTTTGAAATTTATACTGTATTTGAATTTATTTGTAACACAAACCAATTTGGGATTATTGGTTAGCAGAGCGGTTGATGGGTATTTGTTTGGGAGGTCTTGGGTTCATGAGCCCCCCTTCTCCAAAGGTTTTGAATTTTTTTCAAAATAAAATCCGTGCTGGGCCACGGGCTAGAAAAAAATAAATCCAGTCCAGACCCAGTTACAAGTATGGGTCGAGCCGGACCGGGCTGCAGGGTCCATTTCCTTTTTACCCAGTCCGAAGCCGGATTTATTATAGGTCCAGACTGGATTTGACTGAGCCGATTCAGGGCCGGGTTCCGGTCCGTCCGGCCCAATACGCACCTTGATAGATAAGAGAACCTTTCTGTTGGAGAAACCCTTCCTTCAAAAGTACATCCTCATGACCCTTTGGAACAACTATTTGCCAATAGAAGCAACTGCTTACCAATTGAAACCAATATAGAGCATTTGGCGCCTATGGAAAGGAAGCAAGAAACTCAAATGTCTTAAAATTCTGTTTTGAGTTCATATATGCACATATAGCAGAATATATCATTAACAAAAATAAAACTATCAGCTCATGAGCTCCAAATTTACTTCTTTTTTTCTTTTTTTTTAAGGAAAGGGATGAAGCCAAGAGGCATCCAACTCATATTTAGACTAAAAGAAACAATATGGCACCATGTCAAGAGTAAAACAAAAGAAGAACACATCCACATTTCTCGGTGCCTAATCTAGTTCTTCCCAAGAGCATTTCCTATCGCAAAGCAAAATGCTGTAATCAGGAAATCAATCTATTTCATCTAGAAGTAACTGGAAAGAAACTTAATAACAAAGTCATCAATATCTGTAGAGAAGTGAATCTAGCATCCTAACCCCTAAAGACCACCCCTTCTAACGGGTTAGTAGTCTCAACTAAGAATTTTAGAAACGGACTGAGACAGCTTTCTTTTGTAACCAAAATCAGTTGCAACACTAATTGGGTGAGTAAAAGAGGAAACAAGAAGTCTGAACCATACTAAATTGTAATGCCAAAGAATAAGTGTAAACAATGCACTGAAGAAATAAAGGAACACAATACCAATCAAAAAACAATGGAATTGTAGGAATTCCCAGAATTGGATGAATGCGCCATCAGCAGGAGTAACACAAACTTCACAATGCAGCAAAGTGGGCTTCAAGGAAGACTTCAGCTGGTAAGCCGACTTCCAGAATTCGGTCCTTACGAACAACAACGAAAAAGAAAACTTGCTTGGTACCAGATTAGATTGCGGAGAGAACATAGATAGCGTTATATGCTTTGCATCGAAGTTTATCCACCAAATGATAGATTTTAGCATGGAGCCGTTACACTAAAGGCTCAATATCTAAGTATCTATGCAGGGTTTTACTAAATACAAGTATGAATATCATGTTAAAAAGTAGGGTAAATGACAAAAAATTCCTCGTTAGATACCCGACTTTTGCAAATAAAGACATATTAGTCATTTTTAGCAATTCGTCCCCCCTTAGATTACAAATCCGCTAAATAAGGTCCCTCCAGTCAAAATTAAAAAATTTAATCTCGAAAATGCCCCTGCTCCCCTCTTCCCCCCGGTGGCGACAACGACCCCACAGCCCCCCGCCCGACCCCCGACGGCCCTGCCCCCCTGCCCTCCTCCCGCCCTCCCCCCGCCAGCCCTCCCCCCGCCGGCGAGCCCCTAGCCCCACTCGTCCCCCGCGAGCCTCCCCCCGACCTCGCCGGCCCCGCACGGCCCTCCCCCGCACTCGCCGGCCCCTCGCGGTCCTCCCCCGCCCTCGTCCCGGCCCTACGCAGCCCTCCCCGTGGCATCGCCGGCCACCCAGCCCCTCCCCCAACGGCTGAGGAAGGAGGGGGGGAGGGGTAAAATTGTCATTTGGGGGTTTTTTGCAACAAAAAATAAATTGTGAAAAATTTAAGAGCATGGGATCTTTTTTTTTCGAAAATGGCCAATCTAGGGAGGGTTTTTTTGTCATTTACCCTAAAAGTATTATATCCGCAACGAAGCAAAACTCTCGAACTTCGTTTAATCAAGTGCGAGAAAGTTTGCAAGGAACAATAGCAGAAAATATGTTGATACTAAACCAAGAACAAATTCTTCATCTCCAAACTATTTACATATTATTAAGCCCTTAATATTGGGATATGGATGTGTAATTATTACATTTATTACTATGCAGAGAAGAAACCCCTAAAGACTATAGGTCCCCAGATAGCAAACTAAAATAAAATTATTAGGGATTCATTTCAACATTAAATTTGGAAAGAAGATGTCTCAGATCAACAAACTCTTTGGTCCCAACTACAGTTTTCTCTAGGCATATGACTCAAAGACCCCTTTTTTTGTTCACACATAAACCATGGCAGTAAGCACATAGAGCTAGCAGGGGAGACATTCGCATACTCCAATACAGATAATTAGAACTACAGGAGAAAACACAAAGGCAAAGAGGCATAACCTTAATAGAAAGGTGAACGACATTATCTACCCAACATCTAACCTTACAATACAATCATGTCATGCTGCTAAAAAAAAGCATATCCAGCTTCTCCAAAGAGAGTGATTATTGACATTATCAAAACTTGAAGCATCCACATAAGATTTGCTGCATACAAATAAGCCATCTTGCTAAAAGAAATCTAGTCCAGATATAAGATTGGAGTATGCAATGAAAGCAAACTCTCAAACTTTTTTGTTTAATCAAGTGTGAGCAAGCTTGCAAGGAACAACAACAAAAATTGTCGCACGATAAACCAAGAACAAATTCTTAATATCCAATCTACAGCAAACATCAAAACCTTTATGCTTTGAGGTCAGCAACATCAATCCTTAATGTTTAAGCTATGAATACAAAAGAAGGTGATGGCTCTCAAATAGCCAACATATGCCCTTACCTAGTCTATTCTAACTTCCAGGTGTAGCAATCTGGACTCGAGACTCCACAGGAAACCCCAATTAGACAGCCTAAACCAACACTTGAACTCATGCAACCTAGTCAACTTACAGTTCACAGAACCTGACAGTTTTTTCTTCCCTTCCACTCTGTTTTGCTTTGATCCTCTTGTTGGCATGCCTTCCCTCACTACTCCTAGCACTTGCAGGTATGATAGTTTCACCATCCAACTTTTCTTGTGTGAGAACACACTTGGTGTTTCTTGCACCACCCTTCATCGCATGATAAATCCCTTCACAGATGTAGCCTTATAGGTG
This sequence comes from Iris pallida, assembly GCA_029216955.1. NCBI lineage: Eukaryota > Viridiplantae > Streptophyta > Magnoliopsida > Asparagales > Iridaceae > Iris > Iris pallida. The sequence continues at coordinate 3,954,116 of JANAVB010020397.1, forward strand.
TCGGTCGAAACAAAATGGAGGGTTTTGTGGTTGAATGACCACAGTTTAACACAGCAGAAGATCAACTTAGTCCAAGTTTCCGGTATTGCATGAAACATGTTGAGCAACTACCCCAATTATGAACAACCGAGATGTGTTTCTCAATTTATGACATGGCAGATAGTTCTCCACAAAATTGAGAAAGGCCCGGAAACTTTCCCTTGTTACAGTCATCAGCTTCTCCAACATTTAAAAATAATAATAGATTTAAGTATATATCATGTTTCAATTGAACTTGATACATTTACAATCCAATAAGGCATGCCCCTGAATGGAGTCAACCTTTTTCTTTTATCTCGAATGCAAAGAAGAGATGCCTTTACTATCTTTTCTAAGAACTTACTTTTCCATCAATAACAATGGCATGACGTGACTGTGAAATTATTGTTGGAAGGCGTACCAAGTAAATTGAAATATGCACACACTTCATTTGAGTAGAATCGTAGAATGGTTTAACCTATAGAAGTAAATTATTATGCACACAACACAACTTGAAAAAGACCTGAACCCGAACAGAATCCTTAACTTAAATCATAAGATTGGAAGTCCGTTCGAGTAAAATCCTGATCAAACCTAGACACAATCTGAACTTGCCTACTTAATCCAGAGTGATGATGTTTTGGCTAATTTTGCAGAGATTAAGAGCTTCTGGATAATCTAGTGATCTATGTGGTTTAGAGTCTGAATACTAGAGACGAATGCCAAAGCTCTGCCAAAGAGCCTGGGTTCCAGGATGAAAAGGTAACTTTCTTATATCTGCAGCATATCTAAGTTTCTAACCCATAATTCGTGAGTCCCTATGGGTCTTTCCTAGTTCCACCTTAATTCATAACTAAACTAAATAATTTCAGAACCAAAATATAATTTCATAACATAATAAACTAGATAATAGCATGCTCTTACTTGCTAAAAAAGTTACAACCAGATACAAAATATAGAACCAAAATTGAATGTAGAGAAAATGAGATGGGATAAACAACATCCCATACAACTATCAATCTAACATCAAAGAAATACAACATTACCCTTGTGGTTTGATTCTGGTATTGTATCAAACTGATCAGTCTACCTCTAAGGGTGGCAGAACAATATATATCTTCAAGCTCTCTGTTATTGTGATTTAACAATCAAACAATGTTTCTAGAAGGTTTCCGTCCCTTGAATCATCAACTACCTGTGGCTCTTCAAACATATCATGAGAAGCAGATTCTTTTCTACTCTTCCTCTCCTCAATCACAGATTCAATTGATTCAACACAATAGTTTCTTCTCACCTGCTTCACTGGTTTCTCAGCTACAGTAAACTTGCTGCCCACGCGGTTTCGTTCAGGAAAACCTGCCCAGACTGAAAAGGGAGCCTTCCATGAACATTTAATACAGAACAACAGAAGCATGTTAAACATGCACTAGTGGTTACTCTTTTCCAATTGGATTACTTACCAAACATATTATCTATAATTGATTGATAGATCATGGAAATAGAATTACACACTATTTTAGACAATATAAATATTAATAAATTATTCAATAATGATGTAACAGATGACGAATAAAAGAAACTGAGGAAGTTATTTATTAGGGATTTTGTCCATGGCTCCCTCTAACTAATTTCCTAATGTTTTAACTTGTTTCATACAAAACCTCTACCCAAATTTTTGGGGACGGTGTTTAAATTATTTTCTTTCATTCATCTTTGTTTAAGAGTCATGTCCTATCTAACACTAACAAAAATTATATCCTTCTTTAAAACTTCAATTCATGTTTGACAGGCCTACATCTGGTTCTAACGGCGCTTAACTATCTTATCGCTTCTCATTAAAGGATAATCTATTTGTTTACGTTGCACATATACAAACAACCTAAGACGATTTTTTTCTCATCTTGTTCTCTATTGACGTCACATTTAACTTTCCACAAGTACATCCATTTCTTATCTTATCTTTTAATGTATTTTCACGCATCCGCAGTAGCATTCTCATATCAACTACACTAATTTTATGGATATATTTTCATAATTGTTCAAGTATGATCCATAAAGCAAGGTTGGCCTTATAGTCGTCTTTTATTTCAATTTCAAAAATATCATCGTATCCAAAAGTACTCCAAAGCACTCGTTTTATACTATTTTGGCAAAAAAAATATAAAATAAATAAAAAATGTATGAGATAAATAAAATGAGACGAATAAAGACAATATGAAATAAATAAAAATAGTATGAATCACTCTTCTAAAAATCGGCTTAGGCGGACGCCTAGGTAATAGGGGGCAGTGCCTGCCCGATGCTCGCCTAGGTGCCCTCCTAGTGCCCTCCGATGCCCAACTATGCATGTTTTGGGGTTTTATGAACAATTGCCGCAAGTTTCAACATAATTTTGGTTTTTTTTTTGTTTTCTTTTTTTGGAACCGCCTAGAGTTAGACGGCCGTCTGGGCGGGCTAGTCGCTAGGCATCCATTGTCCGTCCGACTAGCGCCTAGCAACTTTTACAACTTTAATATTAATTGATTATCTTTCCATTATTAATATTCAGATTATTTTATATTGTATTCAAAATTCAAATTACTCTCTCCATGAACTATCAACGGAAATAAAAATCAACAAAAAGTAATTAGAAATATATAATATAGTATACAATCAAATAATATATGATTAGTTTCCAAATACCTTCTTCATATTAGTACTCTTGAATTATTAATGAAAATAAATCAACAAAAAAATATTATATACAAGGTTCACAGTATCAGTATCGGAATGGGTATCGGACTATTCCTATGAGTATTGGTATCGGCGATATCGGTAGTATCGACGGTTTCGGATCGGAGTATCGAATTTTTTGGTATCGGAAAACAAATAATTATTAATAAATTATTTACATTTAAAAACATATATTTTATACATTTAGGCATAATTTTAAGTATTTTCAGTGTTATTTCTTAGTAGTTTTGAAATTAAATGAAATATTAGTCACCCTTACTGATTGGTTTACATACAATAGATTGATTTTCTTCTTTTACATGTTTTTACAACTTTATTATGCTTTAAACCCTTGTTGATTTGTCTTTTTCGTTCAATTTTCTTTGCTGAATTCACCGGAAAAGAGACCCTCAATGTCGGTATTGGTCAGTATCGGGTATCGGTCGGTATCGGATCGGGACATGCCAAACCGTATTTGTATCGGCCGTATCGGATCGGTATCGGCCGATACTTTAAACCATTTATATACCCCCGCCCCCTCAGTGAAATCAACTAATATTATATTTTTGATATTTTTGAAGATATTATTTAACAAAGAAAATATATATCAGGAAAAAAAAAGTATTTAACATAAAATATACTTTGGAAAATGGATTTTGATGGAGACTATATTTATCTCAAATAAAAGTGGAATATAAATCTAGCATAAAGAGTAATTTGGCTAGTTGGTCTGGGCTTTGGTTGCTACTGTTGGTTGGTCAGGTTTGAATCCTGGCAGCAACATTTTTCTTTCAATTTCCAAAGTGCGGATTTGGGTTAGGATCTGGTCAAGCAGGTTTGGTGAGGGCTGTCATGAGGGTAAACAGTTATGTGGCCGCTGCAAAGGGTATAGAGAGGCATAGGAAATTTCAGACTATTGTGGGTACTTTACCAGCCTTGAAAAGTCATAAGGAGCTCCACCAATTGCAATAAGTTGTTAAGCGCAGTACATGAAGATCCCTATTTATCATTGTAACCAACTGCCGCCACATTTAGTAGGCCCTAAAAAAAGCTGCTAAAATTATCTGTTTTAGTAATCTTTCTTCCCGTTATTGTGATGCCTAACTGCCACTTGTTGGCTTAAGAGGAGTCTCTTTGTCATTGAAAATATACATTAGCTTCATGATTGACAATGCAGATTTTAGACATTTGGTCATTATTGATGATTTAGATTCAAGAATATTATTGAAGATTGGCGCACTGCTTAGCATCTCCTTGTTACTAGGGGTGAGCAAAATACGGCTTTATAACCGAAAACCGACCTGACCCGACCCGTAATAGCGGTACAGGTCGGGTTTAAAAAATTACGGGTCGGAATTCGGTTTTACATATATTAGAATATCGGTTAACGGTTCGGGTTACGGGTTTAGTATTCGGTTCCCGACTCGAACCAACCGAATATATTATACAAAATTACCAAAAACAAAACCTCACATATATAAACAAAAAACCCTATCATTCATTCTCTCTCCTCACTCTTTTCATTCAGCCACCCGCCTCCCCGCCTCCTCTCTTCTTTCGATCTCCCCCCCCCCCTCTCTCTCTCTCTCTCTCTCTCTCTCTCTCTCTCTCTCTCTCTCTCTCTCTCTCTCTCTGATCCTTTCTCCTCAATATTTCCCCCACATTTTCGAACAAGGGTTTAGCTTCTTCTTCCTATTCTCAAATCTAAGCATCATGGAGTCAATTACTCCTAAGAATTTGGTTGGTGATCATATAGTTGTATTTTTCTTCAATTTGTAGTTTATGCTGCTATCGTAGCTCGAAGCCTAGGGATGTGGTGGAAGTTTTGGTGCCGGCGTCGTTGCAGTAAAGGAATATGCTCTCTAGGAGAATGGTAGGTGAAGAAGTACCTATCTTTTTTTCTTGCTTTCTTCTTCTTCTTCCCTTCTGCTAAGCTACTGTTGCTCCTTAACAACTTTTTATGTTTTTGTTGTTTAGTTGATGTTGCTGCTGCTTCTTCTTTTGTCGACACATAATTTGGTATGATTCTGTGATCATTTTTACTGCATTTTGTTATTTATATGTTTGATTGATTTCTTTTTGGGTTGTAATTTTTTTTGTAGTTTTGATTGTCGACTTTGTTTTAGAGCACCAGGTTTGTTTTGGAGTATTATTCATGTGTTTACATGTTTTTATATGAATATTGACTTCTTTGTGAGCTGCAAAGTTACATGGACACAAATGCGACACGATACAGACACAATAAAACCGAACCGACCGAAAACCAAACTTTATTAATTCGGTTCGGTTTGGTTCGGTTTTAGGTTTTTAGAAATCTGATTTTCAGTTCTGTCGGTTTTGATATAGTCGGTTCGGTTTGGTTTTGTGACTTCACAAAGATCCTTATCATTTAATCAGTAATGTAGTTGTCGTCTGACATGTTGCCGATATATCAGTTTTGACTAGCAAATGGCACAAACCAACAAACAAAATTGTTTATATTATTTTTGTTAAATCAGCCGAAATATCAAATCGTGGATGTTGTTTAACATGTTAACCGATATATCAGTTTTGACTAACAAACAACACAAACCAACAAAAAAAACTTTTTACATCATTTTTGTTAAAATCGACCGACATATCAACCTAATCCGATATGTTGGCCGATACGAGAAAGTGAAATGTCAACCAACTTTTTACATAGACTTGATTTATATCTTAATGGGTGGGGTTTTTACTCATTAACGCAATAAACTAAATAAAACTGCAACCCTTTCTTTCTTTGTCTTCTCGTTAAGCTTGATCCCTAACCCTTTCTCTCTTTTTTCTCTGACCTTGAGCATAGCCTTCTAAATTCTCCACTCCACAGCCCTTCCTCCACTCCAGAGCCCTTCCTCCTGAGACGTGAGTTCACCCAAAATTTTGCCCAAAAGCATAGTCTTCTATTCTCCACTTCTAAAACCTCTCTCTCTCTCTGATTTTGCCCAAAAAGGAACTATTTTTTGCAGATTTCACCCAAAATCGGAGCTTGGGCTTGGGCTTGGGCCTCTCCTTCCACAGAGCAAGACCTATCCTCCATCAAGTAGAGGGATGATTTATTGATACCCGACATTATTTTGCATATATAGTTTGCATATTTAGTATATAATATATTTCACACAATTACTGTCAACCGATATTTTAAAATGTCCCAGACATTCAACATACCACATTAGGAAATCCTACAATATGACCTCACATAGGACATCTACAACATTGATTAATATATGTTAGCAAATACCTCACTGGTTACTATCTAGGAAGCAAGAACACTCCAAAATCTTGTGTTGTGCTTGTGCCCGTATCCATGCATTTGTTGCATCATGTCATGTTGAACACGTATCAAACACACCAAACTACACTAGGACATGTCAAAATCAATTTATGATGCAACGTAAGTTACTAGGCTACAAAAGAAAGGAAGAAAGACAACCCTATATGTGAAAACAAATTTCATGTAAATTTGGGAATTTAGATTACTTCTCCTCAAGGTTAGGCCAAAGATAAAAAGTTGGGTCTAGAGGTCTAGAGACCTAGGAAGTGCAAAAACTCCATAATGAGTGTCATGTCCATCTCGGACAAACGTTAGACACGGGAAACACTACCAAAATACACCATCATACAACAAAATCTTCACCGATCGGCATATGTCATGTCCATGTAGTTTTAACTTTTACGGGGCATACATGTCTGTGCAACAAAATCCGAGGAAGCACAAATACTCCAAAACAAGTCGTGGTTGTGCATAGTATCTAAAAAATTAGACACTTTAAAATACACTAGAGCATGCCAAATCGTTGACATGTCTAAGTCTTTGTGCCATATTTGTTGCCCTGTAACATGATTAGAAGGAATACAACTTGCATATGTTAATAGCCAACAATGGTCTAAGCATTATAATTTAGGGCTCTGAATTTAATGGCTAAATTTTCACTATAGATGGATTAGAGATATGGAAGGAAGATTATAAGTACCTCCGGCAAACTTGACTACGACATTCATTTAACCTTTAAAAAGTACACACTTTGGATCCTCTATAAAACCTTACTAAAAAAATTAAGTAGTTGAAAGTTGAAACTGAAATGTGACTCTTGAACTCCAAAAAAGTTATTTTATAAGTAAAAATATACAAGCAGATACAAGCCAAATACTATCCAAACTGGACAAAAAATTATCTTTTATGATGTCGCAGACTTCAATCTCTCTTAACAAATTCGTTAAGTAGGACTATGGGATAGCAAGTGGACACCAAATATAGATTAAAAAAACTAAATTTAACCCTAACTAACTGAAACTACATGCAGCATACTACTAACTAGTTTGGCCCTCAAAAAAATCCCAAATAACTAGTGCTCCAGATTTTTTTTATTATCAAAATTCTTCACTCATAAGATCTCACTTTCTTAAGCTTCAACCTAAAGGTCAAAGTTCAAACTTGATCCACATCATTAGAACCCTTAATTCTGCTGGGACATCATGATTTCCCTGTACAACTCCAACTTCTTTACAGGGATCATTCTCCTTTCCCCGTAATTTTCTATTCTTCATCAACTTGTGAACCTAGGCTAATATAAAATCAATTTAGGAATTTTTTACTAAAATTCTAGGATGCACGGTACTCCAAAAAAATGATGCCGTATTGGCCATGGCACAGAAATTGAAAAAATACACTAGGACAGGCCAAAAATGGAGCCGTGTCCTCGTCCCTATTAGTCATGTCATATTCATGTCCGTGTGATATGCACACAAAAAAATCATTGCACAACAACTTCGCATAACCCTGGCTCCTTAAATCTAAACATATTAGTGTTTGGCCATGCTATTCTTCATAGGTTTAATAAGAATAAAAGCACTCTTCCGGCACACTAATCTACACCATCTTCTAAGCCCCAACATTGTTGGGACGGGGGACTACACATAAACGAACAACCCAAACGAACAACCCGAGTAGTTGATGCACAATATAGTCTAACTAAACCCATATATTAATGCCTCAAGATATCCAATCATGTCCAATGTCGGACTAAGGTTGCTATAAGCCACCTCCCATCAACCATACCGGATGCGAGACACTCCAAACAAAAATGACAATTCCAATCAACTCTTCTCGCTCTCTCGCACTAGCTTAACTAAACTTCAAGCAAATCACTTGTTCCCATGATTGTGGAATATGGATAAAAATGACATCTTTTTCGCATGTTATATCAGGAAATCGACTGCGGCCGCGGGAGCATACCTCCAAAATGATGCAGCACGATGGACGCCGCGACGGTGACGTTGAGCGAAGCGGTGCCGCAGCCGTACTGCGGGATGTAGACAAAGAAGTCGCAGATCTCGCATTCCTTCGGCGACAGACCAGTTCCCTTTAAAGGAAGAAGAGAAAAATCAGTCTCAAAACAGAACAAAACCCTAAAAAAAAAAAGGAGAGAACTTTGGAAGGAGACCTCGTTTCCGAGCAAGAAAGCGGTGCTCTTTCGGAAGGGGTGGCGGTCGACCGGCAGGGCGCCGTCGGCGATCTCGACGCCGCAGATGTCGAAGCCCCTCTCCTTGAGGTGGGCCCGGGCGAGGGGGAGGGAGTGGAGGTGGCGGAAGCGGAGGTGGGAGGTGGAGCCGTGGCTTCCGAAGGCGTTGAAGTCGCGGCGGCCGACGAGGACCATCTCGGAGACGCCGAACGCGGTGGCGCTGCGGGCCATGGTGCCCACGTTGTGACGCTTCGCGATGTTGTGGACTACCACTATGCTCTCCACCGCCGTATCTTCCGACGTCGTCTCCTCCGCCGCCGCTGCCACAACCGCCGCCATAAGAGAGTATAGGAGAGAGAAAAAGGGAGGCAATACGGAAGGAGAGCGAGGAATAGGACTTTTATGTTTCTTACTTTCTTTCTTAGCAGCCAAAAGTGATCGGGACTATCCCATTTTTTTAATTATTTAGCAGGACTGTCCAGTTTCTAACAAGGACTGTCCACTTTTCTGGCAGTCCAGTCTGTAAACTGGACTGTCAGAAAAGTGGGCAGTCCTAGGACTGCCACAATGGGATAGCCCCGATCACTTTTGGCTGTGCCCATATAATTAGCCATTATTTGGGGTAAAGTGAAAAAAATACCTTCTTAGATTTGCATTTTTGCATTTAAAAATTCATTATTTTAAAAAACTCTCACATTTTAGTTTGTTCAGTTTGCACCCCTACCGTTAACAGGCATTAATATATGTCTAAAAAGACTATTTTATTTTACCTCTCCCCCCCCCCCCCCCCCCCCCCCTCCCCTTCTCTCCGGTGGTGAGGACGGGTCGAGCGGGTGGCCGCGGGAAGGAGGGTGGTCGCAGGGAGGCGGTCGAGTGGGTGGCCGCGGGGAGGAGGAGGGTGGCCGCAGAGGGGGGTCGGGTGGTCGCGGGGAGGAGGGGAGAAGGAGGAGGCTGGACGCGGAGAGGAGGGGAGGAGGAGGAAGGGGACGGGGAGGAGGAGGGGGCTGCCACCAAGGTAAGGGAGGGGAGGGGGTGAATATGGAAGAGGGAAAGGTATTTTGGATATTTATTTTTTATTTTTTAAACATCCACTAACTGTCGAATTTTATGATTTGTAACGGTAGGGACATTTTGATCGAGTCATAAATTGTGGGAGGGTTTAATTGCTTTAGTTTTCTAACGAGTCTTATTTTGCTAACGAGACAAATCTAAGGAGAATTTTGTTGCACTTTACTCGGATTATTTGTGTTAATAACAATAATATTGGACAAAGTTAAGGACACTACAAAAGTGTGTTACTCTTTAGTAATTTTTATAGTGCCCTTAATATTTGTCTATACTTATCTTTTTGTAATCTAGTAAAGATAGTATTGTATTCGGGAGGGGAGGACGTTCATAGTACCGGCAACCACTGAGGATCCCATGAGACATGGCTCAACACTTGTAGGCAAGGGCACCATGACCTACTAAGTTTGCTCGTGCTGCGACACTATCAATTATGTTGTTATTTTGAGTTGTGGTTCCCTCATTTATATGTTTCATGTTGTGCTGCAGTGCTTTCCATTATATGTTTCTGTCATATGTTTATGTTTTCTAGTTCTTTAGCTGTCATTGTCTTTATCAAGCTCTATATATGTAATAGTTATTCGACCCCTGGCCATCCGGATATCTGCAGTGTCGATGGTAGCAAAGTTCCTCAAACTTGTGTTATTAGTAATTAAACCTTGTGCTAACCCTAGTTAGTTAATTTGTAGTAAGCAGTAGTGATTATATGGTTGTGCTCTTCTTGTTGTGCTTTATCTTATATGCTTGCATCTTGTTCTATGTGTCGGTGAATGGCTAGAGGCTAAGTTTTGCTACGGAGGCGATCTGCGATCCCGGTCCTTGTTTGGTTACGGGGTGTGGTCCGATTCCATAGTAGTTCCTAAGTTCTCTCGTTGCTTGTCGTCCTTTCAGCTTTATAGTTATTTTTGTTCAGTATTTTATTTCAGTATTTTCTATTCTCGAGATACGTACATTGGTTATTAGAAGCACATTCACTACTAATTATATTATCAATTCTTGGTGATGGTAGAGTAACATAAATATTTGTATATGGTGATTTTTAATTAACTTCAACAAGAAAATTTCATGCTTGTTCACCATCTAATAATATATAAGTAGAAGCAAAAAATGTGCCTTCATATCAATTCATATCGGATAGAAAAATGATCGATAATAAAATTGAATAAATTATCTACCGTAGTATTTTGATAAGTGAAATGAAGTTGGGTAAAATCTCTTTTGTAAGATAGCCATATGGCGGCAGCCTTTGGTCTCCCCTGCTAGCATGGGCCCACCCCAGCCGGAGGGCAATGGGTGCACGTCACGTTGTTGCGGGCCGATGCGGTCAACCCCTAGGGACGAGCAACATAGCAGCCTCCAATTACACAACACTACTTTCTAACATTTTCATCAAATCTAACAAGAATTATCTGCCACTCATAATTTCTTCATTCCTGTCCTTCAAAGTAACTTCCATGGGTGCAAGAAAATTGTTGACAAATTATGACAAGGTTAAGAAGTGAGATGACCATGGAAGTGAAAGGCAAGGCAAGGCTATCATTCGGGTAAACATGGTACTGGAACTCAAATCAGAAAACTTCTATTAAAGCCTAATTTCCAATTTGAAAGTAAGCTTAACCCGTGATCGCAATGTAATCAATTTTTTTTCCATTTGATTACATTGCGATTACGATTACATTACAGTATACCAAACGAGGCCTAAATTGTGCATCGCGCACTAAGAACACCATGAAATCATGATGATCACAAAATAGACAAACAGGGAAAATAGAACTAAATTATCCTTCGGCGATACTCCAAAAATTACTTGTTTAGGAGATGCAAGCTACTATTTGAAGTCCTTCCAGCTTAACAGTAAGTAAAAAAAAAATATGTAAATAAAAACAATGTCAATATAATGTTGCTAAAAGATTGTGAATCTAACTTCTACAATATGATGATAACGGCTAGATATTGATATCAGAACAAAAAGAAACCACTGATGTATAAACTGTTTATATAACTCCCAAATTCATTGAGGAACTGATTGTTTAAAAACCAGACAGAAAAAATGTCCTGAGAAGGACATTATTCAACTCCCAACTCTCACAAGCATTATTCTGAGTACTGTATAAACTCAAATGAGTCTGGAAAGTATAGGCAAGGCTAAGGTTCAGCAAAGCGCACGCATATCCTCCGCTGGATGGGGGTCCTACAAGAAGGGCAATCACTCATGCCCTGCTTCTCATGGAGATCGTTGCACTTTGCGCACACAACTTGGTGGGCGCAGGGAAGGAACACGACCGACATCTCCTCTGTCAGGCACATGACACACTCTCGCTCTCTCTGTACTTCTTCCGACTCCTGGAGATCGAAGAACTTGGAGAAGACAGGCCCTTCGTTCTCCTTCCTTCCATCTGGAAGGCGCGGAGGAGCATAGGTGCCATCTATTCCCCATTTAAGTGCTGCAATCTTTGGAGAGTCGTTCCTCAGCCTCAGTTGTGTAATCTGATGCTCGAGCTTCTTCATGTCATCTTTGTGTCTTTGCATGTCAGTCTCTGCTTTTAATCTCATTGCGTTTTCCTTCGACCTTCCTGAAACCTCAATCTGTTCTCGCTCTTTTCTTTCAATGCTTGCCTGCATCTGCACTTCTTCCTTTGCCTTCTCTTCTTGTTTCCACCTAGTCTGTCATTTTTCTCCCCCAGAGACAGAGCGACAGAAGGGGAAGAAAGAAAGTAAATGATCCATTCCTCTTTGGCACAATAGATAAATAAATCACAAATAAACGCCATAGAGGAAAGGAATGAGAAAAGGGGATCGTTGCAAAATAATATTTGCAATGTTTGAAGAGGAAGTGAAAAATATAATCTAATTAGAGGTACTGGCCTGACCTTTGACAAACTGTGAATTCTAGGCAATGGATAATGACATTACTATGCCTTCTTAGATTCTTCATGCTACAAAAGGCAGTTATTGCTGACACAATTCTCTCTTATTTTGTCTTCTCATGTGGATGTTTATATTATCTATTGTAAAGTTCAGAGATTATGCATGTGTCTCTGCTTCTGCTACAAGAAAAGGAAAGTAAACAGCAACATCAAGAACAATGGAGGAACTGCATCCCTATGTAGTTAAAAACCGTTATATATAGGTTATATAACCGACATATAACGGTATCGGCTAGAAACCAAAAAAAAATTTGGGATTAAAATCGGTCAAACATCGGTGCCGATATTATCGGCCGATATCACCGATATACACTGATATATCGGTTTTGAAAAAAACCGATATATCCCAGTTAGGTTTAGTTAAAACACAAAGGGGTGCGGAAGAGAGAAAAAAATCGATATATCACAGTTAGGTTTAGTTAATCACTGATATATCGGTTTTGAGGCTAATGATGATTAATCGATGTTGAAACTTGCAAGTGGAATTGGGATCTTTTTTATTTTCATATTAGTTGAACCGTTTTGAAGTTGTACTTTTTATATTGTAATGTTGGTTTGAGTATGAACCTTTTAGTTTTAATGCTTTAAGAAACTCTTCTTGCATATTTTATAATAGATAACTATTAAGTGTGTTGTTCATATACAAAAATTGTGTTAAAAATGCAAACCGATATTTACCGTATAAATCCGATATATCGGTGATATATCAATAACTCTACTAGACCGTTATCATGAAAAAACCGTTTTTAACTGCATAGCCGTATCCTTGCCTACGGGCTAGTTTGGTCCCATTTGCAATGGAAAACTCTCCATTTCAAATAGCAAAAGCCAAATGGTGCTATCACGATCATTTGGTTTTTACCACTTTCAGCCATTTTGTATGGTGAAAACGACCAACGCACAGAACCAAAAGAATTTCATTTGCCATTTTGGCACAATGCCGACAGAGACAACTAATGTTCAATTTCAAACAGGAACCGAACTAGTCCTAGAAAAATAAACATCAAAAAGGCATCCCCATGCCCAAGGCTCCTGCTTACGTAGGGTATGTGCAGGGTCAAGATGAACACAACCTTACCCCCATATATATGGAGAGGCTGTTAGTGTAACTCGAACATGCATCCTCTAGGATGCAAGCAGTTGCACCAGGCGACACCCTCTACTAGAAAAAGAAAATTCATGCACACAATTAGACAACTGTCATGAACTCAAATGGAGTGGAGCCTTTCTTAAACATCAACTAGTATCTTGAATAATTCCAGTGTTTTCAAAGGTGTGAGGCGCACAACATAGCATGGGATTTAACAAAGCGAGACACATTTAAAAAAAAGAAGTAAATAATATAGTTTCAAATAAACAAACTCATATTATATATAATCAATTAATAACAAACAAACTCATATTATATATAATCAATTAATAGCACTATTAAAATAGTAAAAATGGAGTATATAAAATCATAAAGATAACAACTAATAGTTAACCATTGCCAAAACAAAATAATTTTTTTTATTATTACAAATTCATAATAGGAAATTGACAAAACCAAAAATTCATCATCATCCATATTATCATCGCCATCAAGATTCGTATCCTTCATCATAACTATCCAATAGAAAACCTATTAACTGCAATAAAAAAAAAATCATTGACTTGAAACATTTACAGTTTTTATCTTTAGGGTTCCAATTGTTAATAAATTTCAAACCATGATTTCTTCTTGATTGACTTGATAACATCAGAAGTCACGGTAGAACACCTATTAATTGCAATAGAAAGATTAGTTGAAATTTATATAATAGATATTAAAACACGTCTATTATGGAAAGAAAAATAACAAGAAAGAAAAAGCACTACGTTAATTAGCCTCATTCGCTTCAGATGTGCCTCAGAAGTAGGCGTGAGGTGCACAAGGTACGTGACTCAAAAGTAGGTGTAAGGAGGTGGGACTAGGTGAATGAGCCTCACGTTATAGGAAACGAGGCAAGGGTGAGTCTTGTACCTCAGGCACGCCTATGCATGTGACTCATGGGCATTTTTTAAATAGTAACTAGCTCAAAATTCAAAGCCGCTTATGAGCGCCCTTAACTGGTAGTCAATTAGTACTTAGGTAAAATTAGTGTTTCATGATTATTTGCATATTTACACGTATGCTAATATGCTTTATTTTCCAATTCTACTTTCTAATATTTGATGGTTCTTAAAAATGCTAAGTTGTAACCTCTTTCCATTTCTGCTTAGGTAAAGTTAATGTTTCATGGGTATATGATTATTTGCATAATTTACACCTATCCTAATATACTTCATTTTCCAATTATACTTTCTACTATTTGGTGTTTATTAAAAATGCTAGGTTATAACCTCTTCCATGCAACCATCCATAGAAGAACTTACAGGATCCATTTGTAGTTGGAAAATGAATTGAAGTTACTCCTTAAAGACAGGAATAATGTCAATTTTGACGTCATCAACATATGTTCACAGTTCATTATATTATCAAGTAATTCTTTTTGTTAACTTTGGTTTGTTTCCTGTATTTTTGCATCCTTACTACTTCAATCCCGCTTCCTACCAAGTATCTTTCCCTAACAAGCTACTAATCACAAGGAGAAAATGTGTGCGGGGTCAGGTGATGAGTGTGTTTGTGAGGGTGTGTTGTGGATTGAAATAGCAACATTGACATAGACAATTTGATGAAAGAGTGAAAAAAAAAATTCCATTATTTGATATTGGTTGATATATATATTTATTAAAATGGTTCGACATAACACATTGATAGCAGAAAAAGTATAACAATTACCTCAAGTTGATCCAGGTACTCCTTAGCTTGTTGAAGTTGCTGCTGCAGCTGAGACAACTTCCGCTTCTCACTTGAAAGCTCCTCATGGAGCAATGCCTTTTGTTTCTCCCAGGACTGAAACTGTTTTTGAGTCTTAGTCTCCCTACTCGAGACCTCCTGACAGCTCGCTGCAGCCTCAGCAGCTCTCTGTTTCGCAGCTTCCATTTCCTTTCTCAGTTCAGAGTTCTCCGCTTGAAGACTTCTCGCAGTGGCATTGGTCGTCTCCACCTGGCTACTAGCCCGGGACAAAGCAATTTCCATCTCTGCGAGCTTCTTCCTGGTGTTCTCCTCTAGGGTCTGCTTCTCCTTCTTGAGTCTGGCCACTTCTTCCTTCTCCTGCCTAAGGCTCAGTAGTTCAGGCTTATCTTTACCCAGCCGGCGAGCAGCTTGCATCACCTTCTGCTGACCCCAGTCAGTCCACTCCTGCAACTGGGCTTGCAGTTCCCTCACACGGGGGACTAACCTCAGTAGCATCTCGTCCTTCTTATCTTGTGGAATCCAGTTTCCGCACATATAGTCATACGGGAAGCTCGCTTCCATACTGCTGCTATTAGCACCAGTGGAAGGCGTAGGCAGCGATAGAGAGAGTTCGGTGTTTGCAACAGGTACCGGAGGTGGGATGTTGCTAGTTGCTTTTACAGGTGCAGCATTAAATGAAAGATTAAGGGTGGGATCTGCTTGCGGAATATCATTTCCAACTGCTTTATTTAGCTTCGCCATCGTACTCTTCATGGCATTCGATTCCGAGACAGACTTGCATTTCTTGTCCAAGAGCAAACCACCCAGACCATGCTTTCCGGCTCTTATAGCCGCTTTTGACCCGAACATCCGGTAGCTCTTCTCCAAATGAGCTGATTTCTGTCGGAGGATGGACTCCCTCTTAGAACTACTACTCAAATGTCCTTTTTTGCCACCCGATGGTTTCATTTCTGGCTGATAAGACGTGGAAATGGATGCAGACAACTCCATAACGCGTTCCGATGTAGGTGCTGTGTTCTCTTTGGGCAAATCTACACTTGAACCTGAATCATGGGCATTACTTGAGGCTGAGAACCTCCCGGAGGGCAAGTTTGGGAGTCCTGTAATGGTGGGCAACTCAGTTTGTAACATCTTCTGAGGAGTCGGGAGCATAGCATTAGGCCTAGAATGACCCAAAGCATTTACTTCTGGCATAGTTTGAGAAGTAGAACCGCTAGATTTAGACTCTAGCACCGCTTGGGGAGCGGCAGAACTAGCCGAGGTCATCTCACCTCCCATACCGCAAAAAGCACCGTAGTTCATGGCGCAGGCATGAGTTACATTCATGTCGGAGATCAACAAGCACCACATTGCGCTTCCGACACTGAACGATGGCCGCATCTCGCGCAGCACATTGACCATCTCGGCCAGCACACTCCTCTCCAACCTCTTCAGCTCCTCCGCGGAGCTCTCACTCGACAAAGAATGCAACTCCTGCCCGCTCCTCAGAACCGCCAGTGTGTTCTCCACTATGTTCGTCACAGTGTCTTTACAACCGTAAAAGACCCCGGATTTCAGCACCACGCTAGTGGCGGCCTCCTCGGTGTACCCATAAGACATGATCGTCTTGATCGCGGTCCTAAACACCATATCCAAATTACACAACACCGTCTCCTCGAGTTGGGTCTCGGTCAAGTCGCTCCAATCGGCCTCACGGAATTCGTCCGGTCCAACCTCCTCTCTCGGCCCCCCGCAAGCGAGGTTCTGGCACACATCGCACACGCTCAAATGGCAATCCTGGTCAAGCTTCTCCGAGGGTTTATCCGTCGGAAACAGGTCGTAGTTCGGCAAATCGTCCACAAGGGATTGCGGGATCAGGTTCAGATCCGTGATAGGCGGTTCGGCACGGAACTTTCGCTTGTTTCTACTTCCCTTTTCGGGGATCGAGCTCGAGGAAGCCAATGGGCTACTCCCTCTAGCAACCATTGCGGCCATCTACGTTACTTCGTCTCTCCGACAATACCTCGATCTATAGTTGACAAATGCAGATTAAAAGACATCAAATTTTGAACAATCTATCATTGACAAAATATCAAACAGGTGATGGGTCACAGGAAAAACCTTAAACTTTTTCCTAGAAATCGAAGAATCTGCAAGAAATGAATAAACCCAGATCAGAAAAAGCATGAAATTAGCAACAATTTGATGGGGAAATTATGGCCCCTATGTGGGAACAGCAACAAATCAACAAAACATGTTGATATGATGAAATCAAAAAAGAAAACATGACGACCCATATGATTAAATAGACGAAAAACATGATAAATTGAGGAAATTTACTGATTATAGATCAGACATGGAAATAAAAATCGAATCTTTGGATGAAAAAAAAATCGAGTTTTTTTTTTGTGGGCATATGGGAGGAAGGATCGGGACGAACCCCGATTGATGGAGCTATGGATTGAGTTTATCAATGGTGATGATGATGATGATGATGAGATTGTGGAGGCGGAGAATGGTTTGGTGCTATAGCGTTGGAAGAAGACCACCCCAGCCTTTTCCTTCTCTTCTTTTTTATACTTACAATGTTTCCTTTTTTTCTTTTTCTTTTACTTCTCTCATATTTGCCATGTATGCAGGGGTACAATTTAAACCGAACCGAACCGAACCGAACCGAATAAGAGATTCGGTTCGATTTAAAAATCATTCGGTTCGGTTTTGGTTTTGAAAATACTAAAAAAAATTATTCGGTTTCGATTTTGGGTTTCAGGTTTGGCCCAAAGCCGAATAAATTTTTTTAGTTTATATATATATATATATATATATATATATATATATACAGCGGCTGATGATGAGCCTGGCCTGTGCGATGCGGGGCATCCACAACATCGGAGGACCGACAAAAAATGGCCACGATCTGAGCTGGCGTGGAACAGAATGGGACGTCCCGTGTATGAAAACTCATCGGCTAGGGCGGGCGGTCGAGGACCGGCACCATTCTACCACGGGTATAAATGACGATTGACCACGCGGCCCGTCGTGCGGCGCCCAATGGACGTTGGAAAGACGTCGTAAGGACGTCGTGCGCATAGAACGGGTGGCTGGGCGGAACCGGCTGTCCTAGGCGTCGTGGGCGCCTTCGGCGTCGTGGGCTAAGCGAGGCGTTGAAAGACGTCGGCCATCCCGTGAGGCTCTGGAGCGCGCGGAGTGCGCGAGGCGTACGTGCCGGACGATGATAACAAATTCAGTGCGGACATGATCCGCACGAAGAGTCCGAAGCGACATGACGACCGGCTAAAAATCGGGTACGGATAGACACACAATTTAACTGAGCTCGCACGTGCTGAAAAAATAAATAAATAAATAAATATATATATATATATATATATATATATATAGAGAGAGAGAGAGAGAGAGAGAGATATATACTAAATATTTCTAGGTATATTTATTCACTATATATATTAACAAAAAAATACAAATAAACCGAAAAATCAAATAAACCAAAAATTGAAACGATTTAATTCGGTTCGGTTTGATTTAGCTATGGGCCATTTCGGTTCAATTTCGGTTTTGCTTATTCGGTTTCGGTCCAATTCGATTTTCGGTTATTCAGTTCGGTTGGAACCGAATTAACCGAATGCTCACCCCAAGGTACAACTCGGACGGGTTGGGTCTGTCGGGTCGGGTTGGGTCGGTCGGGTCGGGTCGAGTCTGATTTGAGATCAACACAAATCCAATACGATGAACCATAAGTCTAGTCCGAGTGAGTCCAAGTCCATCCGACATCGGGTTCAAAATATGAAGTCCAAGGCCGAGTCTCGAGGAATAGAAAATGAATCCAGGTTTTTCGGGTTGGGCTCCAGTTGGGATGGGTCCAACGGGTTTATCGGACTCTAATATGATATTTGAACTAATTTTAAACAAGATTAATATTACATCCAAAATCAAACAACAATCAAATTTCAATCATTATAAAATGCAACCTGGAATGAGATTTAGATAAGAAGTTGAAATTTTTGGTTGATAAAATTTAAGGTTTAAACTATTTATTTAAAAAGAAACATTATATATATATATATATATATATATATATATATATATATATATATAAAATATATATATATATATATATATATATATATATATAATATACAAATTATATGTATGTCGATTTTCGGGTTCTTTGAGTAACCGACACATGAATCGAGCCTAATCCGATTTTTGATCGCTTCAAATTGTCACGACCCGTTACCCAAATTGTTGGGCCGGGCCGAGCCATGTCCAGCCTACGCTTGGTTAAAGCGTAGTAAGCTGTTCTAAGAATAGACAATAAAGGATCTAAGCTGCTAACAGTTCTAAAATCATATTTAAAGGTTCATCACAACACAACATCTATAAGCGAAGGTAACATAAGCACAGACTTAATAATACACTTTATAAGTATCTAACTGGAGACAAAGTCCAGTATCCAAATATAAGTTCAATACAAAGTCTAAGTCTCAAAACACATGAAAAAATATCTAAGCAAGGTTCCCCGCTGGGGCCTCTTCTGGAGCTAAGGCCAGGTCCTCAAAATCAGTGCCATAATATGTATCACATAGCATTTCCTCCTCGAAAGTATACCTACAACGTTATCCTGTCAGGACGGGAGCAAGTACAACCTCTACAACTAAAGTACTGAATATATAATGAAAGAGATATACGATAAGAAACATGGTGTGATAAGTCTATAAAACAGGAAATACTGAAAACATGGCCTCATGGTACAACTGGGATCACAGTATCATAGTAACATAGGGAACATGGCATATCTGGAATCATGGTATGACTGGAATCACAGTATCATAGTAACATAGGAAACATGGCATAACTCATAGTCTATCATGGCAAGGACACATATGTCATATAGACAGATGTATATGTAATGTTTAAAACTATAGCAGGTACGTGATCGGTCAATAGGTGTGTAATGTGCTGGGGGCACATGTAATAAAATGTACTTCCGTACAAGTCTACAAGCATAGGTGTACATCCGTACAGAAATGTCGGATAATGGCCTGCGGCAAGGTACGTATATAAAATACGACCTTGCTCGCTACTATAGGGGGCGTGATCACGTACTCAACTGTCAGTTTCCCCATAACCCATATTATAACATGTGAGAGATACAAGAACAGTAAAAACATGTGAGAGATACTGGGAGCAGTATAAGCATGGTGGGTACTGGGATCAGTATAAAACATGTGAATACTCAGAACAGTATAAAGTATAGTGAAACATGTACTGAGAACCAGTACGAAGAGCATGTGAAGATATAGTGTCACTCCCCGTTCCCAGAATGCGTATTTTAATACGTATATTGCTTGAATGTATTTATTTAATATTTATCATGTATTATCCTGTATTTAAATTCCTATAACTTCATGTTAATTAATTATCTGCATTTTATTTTCTGCACTTTATTTCCTGTAATTTTATTATCTGCTCTTTAATTTTTATGTTAATTAATTTCTTGTAATTTTATTTTTGCAATTTTATTACCTGCATTTCATTCTCTGCTTTAGTTAGTCTTTCGGGTTCGTGGTGGACAAACCCGGCCCAACACCCCACCTACCACCACTCCCCCTATTTAAAGCCACCATCTCCCTTCTCTCTCCTCATTTACTTCTTCTTCACCATTTACTTCTTCTTCTCCTTCCTCATTACTTCTCCACCTAACCAGCAGCAGCAGCAGTAGGCAAGTGCAAACTTGCTTCTCCTTCACCCATTTTTATGGTTCATTTGGCTTCCTCTCATGATCCTGAGAGAGATTAGTTCTTAGCATTTTTGATTCCTATGGCTTGTTTTCTCTAGATCTAAGTTGTAGTATTTTGGCTGTTCATGGGTTTTTGGTCCACCAACTTTGCGTGTATTTCTCTGGCACTGGAGCGAAGGCTCCATAGTACTTGGAGTTCCGGAGATGTTGTACGCACACGTTCTTACGTGCTCGCGTAAAACATCAGCCCAGTCACGCACACGTCTATACGTGCCTGCGTGGATTTTAGTCACGCTCACGCTGTACTTGCGTGCGTGACTTTTGAGTTACGCTCACGTCTTTACGTACGTGCGTGACATTTGCGTGCGTGACTTTTCACGCTCACGCTGTACTTGCGTGCGTGACTTTTCACGCTCATTCTGTACGTGCGTGTATTTTTAGTCACGCTGACGTTCTCACTTGAGCGTGCGTGTATTTTTAGTCACGCACACATCCATGAGTGCGTGTGTTTTCAGTCACGCACACATCCATGAGCGTGCGTAGATTTTAGTCACGCACATCCTTGCGTGCGTGGATTTCTTGTCCCCTTTTCACGCTCACTTGAGCGTGCGTGAATTTCCCTTCACGCTCACACTGTGCATGCCAGTGTGAATTACTTTTTCACGCTCACGCTGTTACACGCTCACTCCAACCTGCTAGACTTGGCGTGACTTTTGGCCTTAGTATAGACTTGTTGGCGTGACTTTCTAACCTGGGTGTTACTAATTGTCCTATAATTATTCATTTAATGATGGCATGATAATTCTTCTATTATATCCTTACGCCTTTTTGCATGAACTTGATAAATCATGATATGTTAATACTGTTAATACAGATTGTTATGTGGAATGTGTCATGTGTATTGATTGATCCATGGATACCCAGTATGACTAGAACTTAACTCTGAGGAGTTATAGGCTCGACCCCATGTAATACTAATTGACTTTCATGCCTTGTCACCATTGATAATGATTGTGACATTGACTAATAATTGATCATGCGTTCCTAGTTGGAACTAAGAGACTGGCTATTCGTCTTATTGAAATGAATGAATGAGACACGTTCATGTAATGAACTATTGTACTCGATTAGCCGATCCCGAATATTGGCATACAGGCACATGCAGACTTCAAATTATTTATTTATTTATTTAGTTAGTTATTTATTTTCTTACAAAAACCAGCATGTGTATTTTATGGTCAAGGCATGATTATTCCGTGGTTAGATTTAATTGTTGCATTACGCTATGTAAGACCTACAACATAGCCGCACGGGTATCGTTGTAGAGTTGCGCATATCGTACCCCGTACAAAAGTACTCATTTGAATGATCATGATCCACGGCATGGAATTTCGCTTAACGTAGAGACTATTAAGTTAAATAAAATAATGATGGCATGGAGAGAATGGATTCCTGAGTTCTTACATGGCAGCCCCCTTGGGACGAGTAGTACTCGACGGGCCGACTGGTTCCCACAGATACTGTAAACCTGCCACACGGGCAGGGAGCAGTATCTGCTTTTATTATTATTGTATATTGTATATTGACGGGCGTCCTACTAGGACTCGTCTAATTCATGCATGGCGCACATGATTGACTGGATAGACTAGCCTTGCTCGCACATAGTAAGAACTGAGGAATCCCTGATTGCATAATCCCAGGATAACTTGGAACTCATTTAGCAAGCCGTAGTAGTTGATTGGCCGTTCAAGATGATTTGTTTGTGTACTGCACTACTCTGTTACCTAACTGGGATGATCAGAATGTCAGGACATGACGGGCCAACTTCTGTCCTTGTTTGGTTGGGAGGTTGGTTCGAAGTGTCGTGATGTGATGTGAATCCTAGTGGAAAGCAGGGATCTATTATCATTATATTCTTTTACTTACTGGTTTAGTCCTTCATATCGTCCTTCCTTGTGGTACTTGCTATTAGAGGTCTAACCTCTCTGGTTTTGCATGGCCAGATTTAGAGCCAGTTTCCGAGGATCCAGCTTACTTCTACCTCCAAGATGGTCAATACTAGAGGAATGATCGCAGGAGGACTCGAGTGGGTCCCTTACTTCACCGCTCGTTTTGTTATTTACCTTATACTTAGCTGTTTGGCACCGACATGTTAGTCGGATCGTCTTGCACTTACTTTTACATAATTGTAATTAAGTCAGACTGCAGCTGATAACAATTGTGTATACATTACTATACCATCTGGCTATGTTTTGTAAAGCCAGATCTCAAGAACATTTTGACTGAGCGTTTGGGACACCTTACTGCTTTATCTTACATGTTCTCTATTTCTGTTTCCTTATTTGAATGATTGAGACAATAGATGTGAAGTGACCATAGTAAGACTTTCATGTAGTATCCACCCCCTCGTCTGGTTAGACAACATTGATCGTATTATACGGTATTCATCTACCGGTAATACGTAGCTGGCTGAGTCATTCTCCCGCTCTCCAGTATTCTGGTTCTGGGGCGTGACATATAGGAACTGTCCTAAGCATGGCAGGTACTGAAAGTAATACAACATGTGAAGATTTAACTTGCTACCTCAAGAATCAGTATTTTAACAGGGTTAATACATGTTCTAGCATTAAAAGACAGTAAATGAGTTTGTAGATGTACTTATCTCGAGCAAAGCAAGAATACTAGTACGAAGATATAGATGTCCGGTGTCCTGTCAATAATGATATACAAACTCAGTTCTAAGCTATGTTCAAGATTACACTAGTGGTGTAACACGACTCCTGACTGGATACTAGCCAAGTGGGAACCTAGCATTAAAGTCTAATGTGGAGTGACACTATATCCAAACTAATTTTTTAGAGTCTTTACACTAGTGCGGGGTGAGGTCCAATACTACAATAACTCAAAACAACACAAAACATTGCAAGTCGTAACTATTCAATAATAAATCAAACTGTACACTGAGTTCCAACAATTTTTGAGATAGACAAAAAGCTCAAATATACATAAAATAAAGTACCAAAATGATCCTTGTTAATTATAGAAATTTATACTAATTTTTTTGGAATTTATAAACCCTCATAAATATTTATTAAAAATCAGCAAACACATGTATCCTGAAAATGAGTTCTATTTTTCCTATTTTTATAAAATAGCAAAATTACTTATTAAATACTGGAAAAATTATAATAAATTAGCTAAATTAATATAGTATTTAAATACAATTTTTTCCAGATTTTTACAGAAATTAAAATATATATAAAAATTCAAAAACAGAAAGTAACAATTTCTGGAAAAATAATTAATTACAAATTAAGTATAATTCATAAGCAAAATCTACAGATGTTGTCAGATGATAAAATAAATATCACCAACGTGTCCAGAACGGTCAAATTAGCAAGGATAGCCTACCCAAAAGTCTAATTTAGACACAGGGGCAAAACGGTAATTTTGGGTCAAAATGATATCCGCCGTTGGACACACTTTGCACCGAAAAACGTGTCTGGATAGAAGTCTACAAAACCTAGCAAATTATATGTCCATGAATCCAGAATGATGATACGAACCGAACGGTATGTCCGAAATAGGATTCCGATGAGCCGATCTCAAAATGATACGTTGACGCGGACACTTGGAATCCGGTTTGCACCGAAATGTGTGTCGGAGCAAATATCTTCAAAACTTAGCAAATTATATGTCAACGAGTCCAGAATGACGATACGAACTCAACGGTATATCCGGAATTGGATTCCGATGAGCCGATCTCAAAGTGACCCGTTGACTCGGAATGTGGGACCCACTTTGCACCCAAATACGTGCCAGGGTCCACGTTATCCAAATCAAGCAAATTTTATATAAAAATATGCCAGAACGACGCCACGAGTCTACTGGTGGTGTCAAAAATTGAATTCGGAGTCCCGGGTTCAAAAATAGAATTTAACAAGTGCAAATTAAAGAATTCGGACGGCCAACTTTGGCGTCGAATTCGACCAACCAAACGTGCTTATAATGAAACGAAACTTAAAGGAGACAGGAAGAGGGTTATACTAGTTGCGCACAGGGACTGGTAGCATGCCAACCAGAGCTGCGACGGCAAAGTTACAAGTCGACAAAGTCGGCTCCACGAAACTGTCCAAAAATAGTTCAATTTAAAACGTCAACTTGGTGGCCAGTTTTGAGGTATCAAACGACGAAATTAATGGACGAAAATTGAGAAGAGTGAAGTGATATATATCGAGATTGTGAATGAGCAAAGAGTTCGCCGATCTAACGGTCGGATTGACCAAAAAATCCGTACGAAATCGCTGCGACGGAGCACCATTTCCGAGTTCAAAACTCGCGCGCGCCGATGGGATCTCGTTCAAAACGCACGAATAGCCTATGCGTCGCGCCGGGGAGGAAGCCGATGGCCAGGGGGAGGTCGCCGGAGGCTCGTCGGTCGAGGGGGGGTCGTGGTGGCGGCTGTTGGCCGCGGCGGCGCCGGCGCGCGTGGCCGTGCGTGCGACTGCTGCCGTGGCAGCTGCTGCCACTTGCTGCGCAGCGCATGCACGCGGCTGCTGCGTCGGTCGCCGGCGGGGGTGGCCGCGGTGGTGGGTGCATGGGATGGTGGTGGTGATGCTAACAACGGTGATGGTGGTGGTGCATGGTGGTGGTGCATGGTGAGAGTGGTGATGAGGATAATAATGGTGAGGGTGGTGTTGGCATGAAGAAGAGTGGAGGAGGAAGGGTGTTGTGCTGTGGAGGGAGAGGGGAGAGAGAGAGGGGTCGGCCATTTGGGGTGGGGGAAGTGTGTCTGTGCTGGTAGAGTGGGAGAGTTGTGTGTGTGTGTGTTGTGTTATATGTGTGGGTGTGTATATATGTAAAGAGAGTGTGTGAGAATAGTAGAGAGAGAGGAAGATATTTGAAAGAGAGAGGAGGAAAGTGAGGTCGGCCACAAGGAGGAGGGGGAATATTTGTGCTGTGAGGTGGAGGGGTGAGGTGTATATAGTGAAGAGAGAGAAAGAGAGATATGTGTATACATATAATATATATATATTATATATTAGAAAGAAAAGGAAAGATATTTATAGAAAAGAAAGATATTTAAAATAGGAAAGAGAAATATTGTATGGGATATTTGTGTAGTCATGAGGGAACAATATAGAGCTTGGGTTCGGGTTCGGTCGAGCCGGGTCGGGTCAAAATCGGACAGGGTGAAATAATAAAATTAAATATGTATTTATGATCATGGGTAAATAAGTAACATACGGGGGCTCAAATAAATGGGACACAAGCGTCATGTGGGTAGTAGACTTCATGTGGGCCACGTCCATGCTTTGTGTCGACTAGGTTGGATCGATGTCGGGTCCCGAAATTAAATTGGAAATTAAATCAGGTTTCACGGTAGAAAATAAATCGGCCCAAATTCTCCCGAAAGTTGTGCGAAGGAAATGAAGCACAAAATGGAGTGTCTGAGTGGGACACGAAGGTCATAGGTGAAAAGCGTCTCGAGTAGATCATTCATGAGAAGTTGGTTCTGAGAAAACGACTGGTCTTGTGTTCCTAAATTAAAAGTCACGGTGACGTACAAACGATGATCAAAGATAAAAGTGGGAATAATTATTCAACGATTAATTGGTCTAAGTTGACCCAAAGTTGCGCGATACAAAAAGAGCACAAGGGAACGAATTTAAGTGGGACACGATATATTAAAACGAAGATAATCTTGTCTACTACAAAACTCGTAAAGAGAGTTTACAGACATTGGCATCCCTGACGCTCCAGAAGTCAAAGTTACGGAAAGGTACATTAATGATCAAAACAATTAAATAATAATATATTTATCGAAAATGATTCATTTAGAAAATTTAAAATAGCCCTGAAATTTAGGGGGCTTACACAAATATTTTAACTCGAACCCATACTCGAGTATCTTTAACCAAATCCAACACATTAACGGGTTTACCCGATCAGACTCGAATTTAGTCCGTCCGAGTTGCACCCCTATATGTATGTCATGTTGTTACAAGGATATTGACTACCCAAAGTAACTATTTTATTTATTTATTTACATCATTTAAATTTGTACATATAATTTATTTCACTAATATTGATATTTATTTATATTTATCATACATGAGTATGCCAATTATAGCAAAATACAAGGTTGATTGCCAAGTCAAGTTATATTTTTGGCTTAATTTTAACTTGATACCTTCAACTATTCCATTTTTTAATCTATATCCTAAACTTTGATATGCATTTAACTTGATATCCTAAAAAAAACGAAATTATCCCCTTCTGTCACGACCCACGCCTTGATTAGGGGCACGAGCACGTGGGTACGTCCAGCCTACGCCGCAGAATCGGCGTTTGAACGCTGTATAGGTCGTTTGTAAATACTACAACTAAACAGTATAAGGGTGTCACCATCGGTTTTCGTTATACGTATTTTGGTATACGAGTACGTATTTCGGACCCGTATTTCGACTTGTCCTGGCTGGCTAGTCTTGGGTTTTTGCATTGGCATGGGTTAGTTGACATTTCATGGCTCGTGTGGTTTATTTCTGGCTTGGGCATGCATCGGGTTCGGTTGGTTTCGGTTTGGTTTGGCTTGGTATGGGTTGGTAAGCAAACCCTTACCTACCACCATTCCTCTATTTATTAACCCAACAACCCTTCTCTCTCCTCATTCATTTTTGATAACTCTCTTCTTCTTCTTCATTTCTCTACCGAACCTACAGTAGGCAAGTGCAACTTGCTTCTACTTGAGAACCTATTTTGATGGTTCTAATGGCTTCTTAGCATGATTCTTAACTACTTTAGAACTTGAAGATTTTCATTTTGATGCATGGATTTTCATAGATCTAGGTTTCTAGCATTTTTGATCTTCACGGTTTTGATCTTCTAAACTGGGTTGTTTTCGAAAATGGAGAGTTCCATGTGGTGGGAGTTTCAATTTTACGCAAGTTTGGCTTTTGAATGGCTGGATTTCATCAAGTCTTGGCCGAGATGGGGTTTCTTGAGTTTTCGAGTCCCATGGCTGCTTGTCTCGGCCTTGGGGGAGAAGACGAGCCCTTTACGCACACGTTCATACATGCTCGTATAGTGACTTTCCTTTACGCCCACATTTTACGTGCCGGCGTAGCATTTTCCTCCTTTACGCCTACGTTTTACGTGCCAGCGTAGCATTTTCCTCCTTTACGCACACGTTTTTACGTGCCCGTGTAGTGTCCCCTTTTTACGCACACGCATTGCGTGCCCGCGTAATCCGTTCTACGGCGGGCTCATTCGAGCTCTACGCAGGGGCTACTCCCGCTCGCGTAGAGTCTCGCATGCGTAGAGTCTCGCTCAGACGCTCGCGTGCGTAGAGTCTCGCTCAGACACTCGCATGCGTAGAGTCTCGCTCGGGCACTCGCGTGCGTAGAGTCTCGCGTAGAGTTCCGCTCGCGTAGAGTTCCGCTCGCGTGCAGTGCTTGCTCGCGTAGGGTGATTGCTCGCGTAGAGGGGTCTTTCCTCATGTCTTGCTCGCGTAGAGTGCTTGCTCGCGTAGAGAGGTCCTTTCTTGGTCTTGCTCGCGTAAACCATTTTACGCTCGGGGCCCCTTAGCCTAGCGTAGTTTCGTTCGCGTAGAGGCTTTGAGCCCCTATGCATACCCGTGTGCCTTTTGTGCTTACACCCTCTTATCATGAGCTTGATAACCTTGAATTGATTGATACGACTGGACTGATAATTGTACATGGCATGGTATGACAAGTAACTGACATGACATGACATGGCATGACATGACAAGACATGACTAGTAAGCATGATGGAAACTATTGAATGCTGTTGCGACGGCTAGCATGATATGACAAGAATGAATGGCCTGGACACCGTGGACGATTGTGTTTGTACAAATGAACCAGTATTGTCTTGCATCATGTCTAGGGCAGGGACCCCTGAGTACTACGGTCAGGGGTACCTACTTAAACTGACTAAGGCTAATAACTAGAATAATTCAGTAGTCATGAAGAGATTTTCCAGCTACCGGCAATCCCGTTATCTGGGCGCCCCACCTGGGATCTGTAGCCTGCCGTCGAGTAGGGCACATTTCTAGCATACTGTCATGTGTTGCACCCTTCAAGCTATTTAAGGGTACATGCATTTCCTGGACAATGTACCCACATGAACTCAACCCCTAATTTGCGTCCGGATAGCCTGGATGGTCTGCAGGACTTGTGGCTGTGGAACAATCTCATTGTATTTTGCTAGTAACTAGGCTTGTGATAACTATAGTTAGTTAAAGTATCAAGTCGTACTTATTACTTGGTCGTGATTGATTGGATGGAGTCTACCCCAGTCTAGTCTTGTCCTGATCCTGTACAAGATTGTTATATGACCTGATTGCTTGTGCTTTACTTTACCGATAAGTGGTAGAAAACCAAGTTCCGTTTAGATGAAAGGTTACAACTCCGGTCCTTGTTTGGTTTAAGGGTTATAACTTGGTTATCTGAATAGTCCCATGGTTACCCTATCGTATATCATCATGAATTTCCATATTTCTAGTCTTTTATTATATAATTATGTTCTTGTGCTAATTGCTGGTTTTAGTTCTTAAGTGAAGCCTCCATTGTGGCACTTATTCTTTCTGGGATCTGACCCAGCTGGTTTTGCATGACCAGATACCGGAGCAGCTCCAGAGGATCTTCCTACCTTCCAGCCAGATGGTGACCACCAGGCGTAACCCTGGCAACGAGTGGATTTTATTTTGGCTCTCCCACCCTACTGTAAAATTATTTTTTTGCGACGTTTAGCCGCCGAGCAAGTGTTAGCTCGTTTGCAACTTTACTTACTGTCTGCCTACGGGCTGTAACATGATTGACAAATCCTAGGGTTGATCATGTATGACTGAAACTCTTGCTAGTCTTCACATTTTGTATGACTAGTTTCATGATCATCTGAATATGTAATGTTTGGGACGCCTTACTTTGTATGTCTGATGATCTAACATCTTGTAACTGCTATTACTTGCTTAAGATTGAGACAATAGGCTTGTTCATGACCATAAGAGACTGATGGCTTGTAGATAAACCCTCATGTATTCTAGACAGCCGTGACCGTATATCGGGGTAGATTATACCTTAATGTACGTAGCTGGCTATGTCTGTCCCCCGCTCTCCAGTATTCTGGTTCTGGGGCGTGACAAAGGGTACCTGTCATCTCCGTACGGAGGAATATAATATGGCATAACTCAATCACAAGATAAAACTAGGATAGATAGCACGAAATAGAAATATAATAGAAGTGAAAACATGAAATGAGTTCAGGATCCAACACAGCTCAGAGATATAAACAACATCACAGAGTCACAAAATATAATATAGAATACTACAGTCTGAAAATACTAGCTGGATCGCAGTCCAGGCAAACCTAACTAAGCTATACTACTCTGGGTGTGCAAAATCTAGTGGCTCAACTAACAGGCCACAGTCCTGGACTAAGTCTCCATTTATCTCGACCCTATAGTAGGTCGAGC
The DNA here is from genome assembly GCA_029216955.1 of Iris pallida. Classification (NCBI taxonomy): domain Eukaryota; kingdom Viridiplantae; phylum Streptophyta; class Magnoliopsida; order Asparagales; family Iridaceae; genus Iris; species Iris pallida. Next base: position 3,984,369 of record JANAVB010020397.1, read on the forward strand.
AGTATGCCTCAGAATCATCTATAATATATCAACGGTATCCTGTCAGGAAAATGAGCAAGTACAAACACTAGCAGCAGTTCCATATGAATTGACAAATTCTATAAGAGACAATTATAATAAAATACAAGACGAAGATATAGGATGACTTGGGAGCTATTCGGAAGCCGAGTTACAACCCGTAAACCAAACAAGGACCGGGGTTGTAACCCTTCTCCCGAACAGAACTTAGCCTCCAACCAAGTGTTTTCCATAAATAAATTCACTTTATTTATTGTGTTTCTGAGAAAATTACAACTGTAGGAATCTAATCTAGAAGACGATTACTTTATCCCTTGGACGATGTGATGAAGAAAACTCGAACTTCGAAGAACTTGGACAGCAACTGGGCAATCTCTCTGTTCTCTCTGAAATTGACTGTAGTGTCTGATGAAGATGAAGAAACTCTCTTTTATAGAGTTCTGGATAACTGTTCTGAAGCATACGCTCAGTCAGTTACTTGACGTGTGCATAACTGCAGGGACGCGTGGCAAATTCTGATGGAGACACGTTGGAGTGCGGTTGAAAGTAGTAGAATATATCTAGGAAAGATTGATGGCATGAATGCCACGTTGCATAACTTCTGAATAAGTGGGTAACTGAGTACAGGACACGTGAGAACGTGTGTTGACTGTACGTTGAAAATCATCCTGGATGCATTTGCTATGATATGCTGTCTTTGAAGAAGAGCCATACGCTAGCTTTTGAAGGCATATGTCTTGCATACACTGACTTGGATCATATAAAGCTGATACGCTCACTTGATTGGGAAGGAGTCGTATGGAGTCCATACGCTCACTTGGTTGGCAAGGAGTCGTATGGAGTCCATACGCTCACTTGGTTGGCAAGGAGTCGTATGGAGTCCATACGCTCACTTGGTTGGCAAGGAGTCGTATGGAGTCCATACGCTCACTTGGTAAGGCAAGGAGTCTTTGATAAAAAAATGTCAAAATACGCTGTCTTGAGAGAATACGCTATGTCAAGTTGTTTCACTGAGATACGCTAACTCCTGTGTTAGCGTATGTTTTTGATGATCATCTTGTCAACCATACGCTGATACGCTCAAACTGAACATAAACTGAACTTTTAAAATCATTCACTTAAGATAAACTGAGCGTAAAAAGTGATCTCTGAATCTGTCATACGCTTAGGATAAACTGAGCGTATATGGATCTTTGAGTCTGCCATACGGGAAAACTGAGCGTATGTTGAACTTTGAGTCTGCCATACGCTTAAGGAAAACTGAGCGTATGTTGAACTTTGCCATCTCTTTGTGTTGAAGATTTCTAACTTCTTATTCTTCTTTTGTAGTGGATATTCTGGCTCAGGAGGCAGAATTTGAAGGATGTGTAGGAAATAACTATAACAGTGACCTATCACATGTTCGTTTTCCCCAATTCGATGGACCTTCTACAAGGATAGCTCTTTTGACAAATCAGGAAAATGACACTTTGCTGAACTTGATGAGTGGACTGCCTTTACAGAGTGTGGATGGTGTTACCCATTCGAAGCCAGCATTTCTTTTCGGAGATGCTATTGACATAAACTCTCAGCCAGCTCTGGATAAAGTATCATACTGTTATTATAGGGATGGTGATGTGAATCAGCCAATGTATCTGACTGGTTTATCAAAATGCATCAACATAGCTCGCTTATTTCATGCGAGTTGTCAAAGACAAATGAAGTGGGATATCACTCCATCCCGTCAAGCAAAAGCTGGGTGGATAGGATATCGTCAAGGAAGATTCCGCAGTGGTACTGAACCATATGTCACAGCTTTGCGAGGACTGCTACCTGCCACCATCCCTCCTGAGGATTCGGCACTTCTGAAGCCAGTCAGAGTCCCAATCTTTGCAAACGAATTTGCTCAACTGGAAAATGTCATCTATCCAAAACAGTCTATGAGACTTACTGGTCTGGTGAACCCGAAAAATACTAGATGGACTGCTCTTGTGAGATGGATTCTGAAGAACTTTGGTGAACAGTTAAAGGTGATAGGCCTATATGATGCCATTAAGTGCACTGCTTATGGTTTTAGGCCAAACCCGGATTTGTTCTTGGCGTTAGCGGAGAGGTATAACTACCGTACCGGCACCTTCATGACTCCAAGAGGCGAGATAGGATTTGCCCTTCATGAAATGGCATATATTTCTCAGCTGCCAACAGCAGATTTGCCATATGAAGAGTATATCCCTTTCGTTGATGAAATGAATAAGATCTCCGAAGCCAACCCAATGGTTCTTCATGTCTTTGAAGAATTGATGTGCCATTACAGTATTTGTAAGGCTTTTTATAAAGGACAAGGTGGGGAAGGAGATTCCAACTGTTATTCTTCTAAATGGATGGCCTATTTATTTCAAGGCCGTACTGATGAAGTTCAGAAGAAGAAGAAGTCTGAGCAATATGTCGGTGAATTTAAACCTCTGAATCAAGCTGAGATTGATAAGCTCATCCGGGACACCACTCATGACGACATCGTCATTGAGGAAGACGAAGGCACCTATAAAGCCGGTGATAGGTTTGAGACCTATATTAAGCAGGGTAGCCGAGAATTATCTGCTGAAGGTCATCTGGCCGGATTTATATCTCTCTGGCTGAGAAAATTTGTAGTACCTGGCACCTGTTCAGCAGACAGGATGCACAGAGGAGTTGTCTTCGCAGCAGTCCGTCTGACTTTCGGGTATAAGATGGATTTGCTGACAGCAATGACATGCCGTCTGAATGCTGGATTAAGGGCATATACAGACAGAATGTTCGAATTGGCAAGAAAGAGCCTTACATCCTTTTCTCGGGTAGAAATGCCCTTTACATATTTATTTGGGTGGCTGCTTCTGCATTTCGAATCTCTCATGAATGCTGGGATGACTAGACCAGATGATACCTTTCTGGAAAGATACAGTCACACACCAAAGTGGAAATATGACACTTTGACAGATTACAGAACTATATTAAACAGGGGAGAACTATGGAGCTTCACTTGTGTTCCTCCACCTGTTGGTTATGAAACCATGCCTGGGAGGTTGATTGATGGCATTGGTGGCAATGAATTGGATGAGATTCAACATGAATGGCTGAAAAGGATCAGGCCATCTCATTTAATTTGCCGCCGTGACAACATCACCTATCTGGAGCCATATCTTCCGAGTAGGTTTGATCGGCAATTTGGTTATGATCAGTTGCATGTGGGCAATGCAACAACATGTTTTGGTTATCAAGGCGGGTTGATTGATGGTGCCAGAGCTTGGATATATTACATTGCTAAAGGTACAGGGGCTACCTTTTCTATGCCAGATCCGGTCACCTATCAGAGAGGAGCTAGAATATTGGCTTCTTATGCCAAATTCTATGTATCAGCTAATACCTTTGATGAAAAATTCAGCATCTTAGGTAGAAGCTTTATTCATATTGAAAAGAAATCAACCAAATCAGCCCTGCCTAGAGATTATCATGACCAAGAAGATCCTCTGGCTACTGATGAAGTTGATGATGAAGTTTTAGAAACTTTCTTCTCTGATGACCTTCATCAACCATTACATGTACCCATCGGGAGTACTGAAGAGAGTATATCTGCCGATAATACCCGGAAGAGGAAGCGGGGCAAAGGTGCTGCTGGGCCTGCCCCAAAAAGAGTCACTCGAGCAGAGACTCGAAATCGTGGAGGAATTACCTTTCCAGGGACTTCTCCTGTTTCCAATCGAGTCAGAGATGCTGATGAAGCAGGTAGTGATCCAAAAGACAATTATCCTACTGTTCCATTCACAAAAAGAATAGGAAGGAAAGTGATAGTTTCAAAAACTAAATCCGTAATTTGTCTTGATGCAGAGAGTCCCACCGATCGTGCTGTGCGATTGGCTTCAGAAAAACAAGCTGCCTTTGATTTTTCTGTAAAGACAGAACCTGTTGAAGAAGATATTCCTGAACCTGCTGGGTCATCCATGCCTTCTGATATAGGATCGATTCCGCCAATGGCCGATGATGTGCAGGTGATTAGTCAACCTGCGGTAGAGGCCGAGCATCAGACTGAAACAGCTAATGACTTACTGATTTCGGGAGAATCAGTGAAGGAAGCTACTACTCTCGGACCAATTGCTAAAATTTCGGAGGGCAACAAGAGTGACGACGAACAGGTTGACTATGAACCTTTGTCTCATTCTTTTGAAGAAGAGGACATGGAGATAGATGATGAATCACCATCTAAAATTCCAATTGATGTACTGAAGACCATTGGTCAACACTCAGGGTTGACACCAGAGCCGGAGAGGCATATAGAAATAGAAGTTCAAGTTCTGAGTACTTCTGGGGCGGGCAGCAGTAAAATAAATCCCGTGTCAGAAAGCACTCTGAACAGACTACAAGCCGGGCTGAATGATCCGAAGGAAACTGAATATGAACCAGCTCCAGGTAATATTTTATTCATCAAAGTTTTGTCTTGTCTCTGCTTTATTGTCTTTTAGTTTTGATCATGCTTCTTTGATTCCAACAGCTGTAGGAACTGCACCGGCTATGAGTTCTACTCAAGCCCCACTTGTCCAAACTGATGTGGGTGAGGGGAGTTCACATTTGCCGAGTTCTCCAAAAGCACTCACTTCAGCTCCCAGAATAGAGGCTCCTCCTGCTCCTTCCTCTACTATTGCAGCGACTCCCGGTTTTGACACAGGGATAGCAAAGATCATGGGGATGTATTCAGATATTATTTATTTATATCTGGATACATTCTCGAGACGACTTATGAAGGATGAGACTATGCCCTTTTCGAGTCTTCGAGAGGCGACTAGTTTTCCACTTTCAGCTTTGAGACAGGCTGGTTATGAGACCCAATGTGTCTTTTTTGAACATCTCCTGAATGATTTAGAAGCAAACATCCATAAATACTGGGAGATAAAAAAGGAGGATATTCAGTCTCTGACTGCAGCTGAGATTGCTCAATTGGAGAATGAAGCTCAAGCTCAGCACATTGCTCTAACAGAATTCCTCGCTCAGTCTTCTAAAGAGTTAATGACGAAAGACGAAGAAATAATAAGTACTCGTCAGAATATGGAGCGCCTAGAGAAAGATGAAGCGTCAAAAGCTGAAGAGCTTAGAAAGTTGAGGGAAGAGCTAGCTCGTCTTCAGGAGCAAATTGCCTCCGTGGAAAAAAAAACAATCAGAGATTGCTACTGATCGTAAATCTGAAGCTGAACGCTGTCAATTTTTACAGCAAGAGCGAGAATTGATGCAAACCAATCAGATTGAAGAGACCAATCGCCGTAGCTCTATTATTGTGGAATATGACCAACGGATGATTGGAGCTGAAACAGCAGAGCGAATCAAGAAAGCTCATGACGAAAAGATAAATAATGTAATCGTTCGTATTCAGGAGATAATTACTCCTCCTAAATAGATCTTATATATTTATCATGTATTAAAGTTTTGGTACCCATTTGTAATCAATGTTTTGATTTTGATTGAAATGAATATTTTGACTTGATTTCAATTCTGTGGATGATATTTTTGTAGAAAACATGTTCAGAGGTAAATAATACATGACATATTTTAATAAAATAGAATATACAAATAAACTTTGTAACTCTATCATGATATTAAACCAAAGCTAATTTTAGTTTAATACTGATTAGAGAAAACAGAATTCAGATATAAAGATATCTTTGGATTCTATTTTCCATGATCTTTGGACTCGGAAATCAAAAGACGAGATATCATTTTCATAGAATAGAAAATATGATACATACTGAGATAGAAAATTCAGAGGTAATATGGACATGATTTTCTATACAAGATCTTTATTAAATCCACTGGGGATCTAATAAGACAAAATATCAAATTCTCTGGGAAAATGATACATGGTAGAATATCAGTTTCCTCCGGGGATAACGATATCGAGATAACTTTTGTAGAGAAGAATTAACTTTGATTTTATATTTGCTGGAGAATGATGAAAATATTATACATAATATTTCTTTAAGAATTTGCCATTGACAGGCATCATCGTGACTTTCCCATCCATAGAGGCAAGCTGGTATGCTCCGTTAGAGAAGACTTTGTTTACTACGAATGGGCCTTCCCATTTCGCGTCAAATTTGCCTTTGCTCATATGTGTCATGGTCATATGACGTCTGACAGTAAGGATCAGTTCTTTCTTCTGATATGCTCTGACTTTGACTTTCCGGTTAAAAGCTTTTGAGATTCGGGCCTGATACAGCTCGATATTTTGTTGAGCATACAACCGTTTTTCATCTAGAGCTTCCAATTCTTGAAGTCGAAGACGATCATTGTTTTCTGTTGTAAGTTCATTGGAGATTGCAATTCTCAGAGAAGGAATCTGGATCTCAAGGGGAAGAACAGCTTCACACCCATATACCAAAGAGAAAGGCGTACATCCGATTGCATTGCGAACTGTGGTGCGGTAGGCCCATAAACATTCACCAAGCTTCTCGCTCCAGTTGCGTTTGTTGGAAGAAACGAACTTTTTCAAGAGTTTGATGATCGTTTTATTGAAAGCTTCTGCCAATCCATTAGCTGCTGGATTATATGCTGTAGAAGCTAAATTATTGATCCGATGATCATCGCAGAATCGAGTAAATTTCTGACTGATGATATGCGGTCCGTTATCATGAATAATACGCCGAGGAACACCAAATCGATAGATGACATGATGCTTGACGAAGTTGATGACGTTAGAAGTTTTGACTTCGGATAACGGGATTGCTTCAGCCCATTTGGAAAAGTAATCGGTTATTGCTAGAATAAACCGATGTTCTTTTGATGATGGTGGGTTGATGGGACCAATGACGTCCATGCCCCAAGCTTCAAAGGGCCATGATGCCGCTATTGGGTGTAAGAATTCTGACGGTTGATGGATAAAGTCTGCATGAATTTGACAGGCTTTACATTTTTGAGCATATTGAATGGCGTCAGCCACCATCGTGGGCCAATAATAACCCATACGTCGGATACGATCTTGAAGTTTAGGACCTGGTTGATGGGCTCCATAAACACCATTATGTGCTTCACGGACAATCTGTTGTGCTTCTTTACCAGCGATGCATCGGAGGAGAAGACCATCGTAGGCCCGACGATATAATGTTTTCGTAGTATGATTATAATAGAATCTGAGAGATCGACGCCGAAGAGACGCTGCTTCACTCGGATTATCAGGAAGTATGTCATATAATACAAAGTCTAGAAACGGGCGTCTCCAGTCTTCAGTTATGGCTTCTGTTTCATTAGAAAAGACATTCCATAGTAGAATCGGAAGAAGATAAGGACACTTTGTCAAACTTTAATCCGGTATCAAAGTTGAGAGAATCTTCATGGAGATTATGGGGAAAAGCCAAAGCCAGATTATTCTCAACGTAGAATAGTTCTCGGTTATAAACCATTATTACTTGCTGACGTCTGATTGGTATGGCTAACACAGCGGCTAGATTAGCCAAAGCATCGGCTTCTATATTATAGGCTCGTTGGACATGTTCAATAAAGAAACCTTCAAAGGAGGAGGCCATAGAGAGTGCTGCTCGATGATAAGGTATCAAATCCTGATGACGAACTTCATACGTTCCTCTGATCTGATTGATGATAAGCTTGGAGTCTCCATAAACTTCCAAATATTGAATATCTAGATGTTTAGCAAGTTGAAGACCGATGAGCAATGTATTGTATTCGGCTACATTGTTTGAACATGATTGATCCAGAGAATAAGCCCTCTGAATAGTTAGTCCTTCTGGGGATACGAGAACAATCCCAACTCCGGCGACAATATTGCCGTTAGGACCTATTCTAGATGCTCCATCAAAGAATAGACGCCAGGTAGAAATTTCTTCAGAAACCAGATATGAATCCAAGACTTCATCAGGAATCTCGTCATATAATTTAGAATCTTCTGGAACCGCATGAGCTGCCAGAAAATCAGCAAGAGCCTGTCCTTTAACTGACTTTTGAGGAATATAATGCATATCGTATTGAGCTAACAAGATTCCCCAATTAGCTAGTCTGGAGTTGAGAATACCGAGTTTCTTCATCATAATCCTAATGGGATTCACTCTGGAAATGACGTGAATCGTTTGACCGATAATATAATGTCGCATTTTCTGAACAGCAAACATTAATGCTAGGCATTCTTTCTCGATTGGAGAATAACGCGGTTCAGCGCCTGTCATTGTACGACTGAGATAATAAATAGCCTGTTCATGGCCATCTTTATTTTTCTGAGCGAGTAATGCACCGAGAGAATGATCCATGGCTCGAACATATAGAAGGAATGGTATTCTCGATACGGGAGGTACCAAAACCGGAGGGTTCATGAGATACTGTTTGATATCATCAAATGCTTTTTGACATTTTTCGTTCCAGACAAAAGATACACCTTTCTTCAGAAGTTTGTTGAATGGTCTGCAGCGTCCTGATAAGTTGGAAATAAATCTCGTGATATAAGTAATTCTTCCTTGAAATCCTCGTAGCTCTTTTAAGGTGCGTGGAGGACGCATCTTTTGAATGGCTTTGATCTTCTCGGGATCCACGTGTATACCTTTAGCGGTAATGACGAAGCCGAGAAATTTACCACTAGAGACGCCCAGGAAGGACTTAGTAGGGTTCATTTTAAGTTGATGCTGACGTATTAAATCAAAGATAGTCTTCAAATCTTGGATATGATCCTCCTTTCGTCGACTTTTGACTGCAATATCATCAACATAGCATTCGACTATTTTCCGGAGATGTTCGCGGAATATAGTGCTCATTGCTCGCTGATATGTTGCTCCTACATTCTTGAGACCAAATGGCATCACTCTATAACAGTATGTACCGATCGGCGTTCTGAAGGAAGTGTGTTTTTCATCATCTGGAAACATTTTGATTTGGTTGTATCCCGAATATCCATCCATGAATGACATCCGTTCGAAACCACATGTGTTGTCGATCATGACATCTGTAATTGGAAGAGGAAACTCGTCTTTAGGACAAGCTGCATTGAGATCGCGAAAGTCTATACAGACTTGAATCTTGCCGGTCTTTTTAAGGACAGGAACGATGTTTTCCATAAATAAATTCACTTTATTTATTGTGTTTCTGAGAAAATTACAACTGTAGGAATCTAATCTAGAAGACGATTACTTTATCCCTTGGACGATGCGATGAAGAAAACTCGAAGTTTGAAGAACTTGGACAGCAACTGGGCAATCTCTCTGTTCTCTCTGAAATTGACTGTAGTGTCTGATGAAGATGAAGAAACTCTCTTTTATAGAGTTCTGGATAACTGTTCTGAAGCATACGCTCAGTCAGTTACTTGACGTGTGCATAACTGCAGGGACACGTGGCAAATTCTGATAGAGACACGTTGGAGTGCGGTTGAAAGTAGTGGAATATATCTAAGAAAGATTGATGGCATGAATGCCACGTTGCATAACTTCTGAATAAGTGGGTAACTGAGTACAGGACACGTGAGAACGTGTGTTGACTGTACGTTGAAAATCATCCTGGATGCATTTGCTATGACACGCTGACATAAGACTCAGCCAAAGCTATACGCTCAAGGCCATACGCTCAGCCAAAGCTATACGCTCAAGGCCATACGCTCAGTCAAAGCCATACGCTCATCTAAAGGCTGTGCGCTCAGTGAATATTTTATTATTTCCTGAGATGACAGCATAACATGTATTTAATAAAGGATGAATCTGACACTTCGTCTTTCGTGCAAAGATAGTTGCCCTATGAAGATTAGCCGTCGTATAGGTTTTCGAGAATTGATTTTGTCTCTTACGAGGACAGCTCAGCAGCCATCATAAATAAAGAGCCATCATTACTGTCATTTCTGACAGTCTGTCAGCCATCATATCTGCAGCACGACGCTTGAGAGATATTTGTCAGTATTTGAAGATATGGCGTATTTGAGAAGATTGAAGACAGCCACGTGTCTACTCCCTCAATGCATACGGCTCCTTGCCTTACCAAGTGAGCGTATGGACTCCATACGACTCCTTGCCAACCAAGTGAGCGTATGGACTCCATACGACTCCTTGCCAACCAAGTGAGCGTATGGACTCCATACGACTTCTGGGGATACGAGAACAATCCCAACTCCGGCGACAATATCGCCGTTAGGACCTATTCTAGATGCTTCGTCAAAGAATAGATGCCAGGTAGGAATTTCTTCAGAAACCAGATTTGAATCTAAGACTTCATCAGGAATCTCGTCATATAATTTAGAATCTTCTGGAACCGCATGAGCTGCCAGAAAATCAGCAAGAGCCTGTCCTTTAACTGACTTTTGAGGAATATAATGCATATCGTATTGAGCTAACAAGATTCTCCAATTAGCTAGTCTGGAGTTGAGAATACCGGGTTTCTTCATCATAATCCTGATGGGATTCACTCTGGAAATGACGTGAATCGTTTGACCGATAATATAATATCGCATTTTCTGAACAGCAAACATTAATGCTAGGCATTCTTTCTCGATTGGAGAATAACGCGGTTCAGCGCCTGTCATTGTGCGACTGAGATAATAAATAGCTTGTTCATGGCTATCTTTATTTTTCTGAGCGAGTAATGCACCGAGAGAATGATCCATGGCTCGAACATATAGAAGGAATGGTATTCCCGATACGGGAGGTACCAAAACCGGAGGGTTCATGAGATACTGTTTGATATCATCAAATGCTTTTTGACATTCTTCGTTCCAGACAAAAGATACACCTTTTTTCAGAAGTTTGTTGAATGGTCTGCAGCATCCTGATAAGTTGGAAATAAATCTCCTGATATAAGCAATTCTTCCTTGAAATCTTCGTAGCTCTTTTAAGGTGCGTGGAGGACGCATCTCTTGAATGGCTTTGATCTTCTCGGGATCCACGTGTATATCTTTAGCGGTAATGACGAAGCCGAGAAATTTACCACTAGAGACGCCCAGGAAGGACTTAGTAGGGTTCATTTTAAGTTGATGCTGACGCATTAAATCAAAGATAGTCTTCAAATCTTGGATATGGTCCTCCTTTCGTCGACTTTTGACTGCAATATCATCAACATAGCATTCGACTATTTTTCGGAGATGTTCACGGAATATAGTGCTCATTGCTCGCTGATATGTTGCTCCTGCATTCTTGAGACCAAATGGCATCACTGTATAGCATTATGTACCGATCGGCATTTTGAAGGAAGTGTGTTTTTTATCATCTGGAAACATTTTGATTTGGTTGTATCCCGAATATCCATCCATGAATGACATCCGTTCGAAACCACATGTGTTGTCGATCATGACATCTGTAATTGGAAGAGGAAACTCGTCTTTAGGACAAGCTGCATTGAGATCGCGAAAGTCTATACAGACTCGAATCTTGCCAGTCTTTTTAAGGACATGAACGATGTTAGCCACCCATTCAGGATGTTGTTCTTCTCGAATAAATCCGGAAGCCATAAGCTTGTTGACTTCAGCTTCAATTGCATCCATAATGTCTGGATGAAATCGTCGCTGTTGTTGTTTGACTGGTTTAGCATTTGGCATGATATTAAGTTTGTGCATTGCAATCTTTGGATCTAATCCTGGCATATCCTCATAACTCCAGGCGAAGACATCGATGTAATCATGAATAAGCTTGATCATGTATTGTTTATCTATTTCTGAAAGACTTTCACTGATGAATATTGGTTTAGGGGACCCCTCTTCACCAACATCAATTTGGATCAGTTTATCTTCAGTAGGAGGTTCCCTCTGCTCGAACCTGAATTCCCATTGATTATCTAATCTTTGAGCCCATTGTTCTGATTCGGGTGATATTTCAAAATCATCCTCATCTTCATCATTTTCTTGCAGGCCATCAACAGAGACCATATTGATGGATAAAATAGAGCGATGGAGATCGCCAATACTCGTGTCAGAATCCCAAGAGAGGGAATCGGAAGACTCAGATCGTTCGTCTTCATCGGATTTTGAATCTTCATGGACTATGTTGATAAAGAAGGTAGGAGCAATGTAACCTAAACCATATTTTGTCCTTCCGTATTTTAATGGAGGAATTCGAACAGGCATTCTTCTTTCTTTTCCATTATTGAGGCTGGTTCTGAAGTCATAACCAATATTCTTGATGATATTTTTGGATTGCTGACTGTAGCGACGCAGTTGTAACCTTCCAGTATCGTCGTTTGTGTCATCTTCTTCCAGGTTAGGAGGATTCTGGGGTCCTTTATAGAAGAATATTGGATTTTTTCCCTTCTTTCTAATAGGGACCACGAAGTATGATTTTTGTATGGACTCCAATGATACGTCTGTATGAAGAGTTTGAACAACTCCTATAGTTAGTGGCTCTAAGCTATCTAGCAATTGTAAATAACTTTGTACATGATTATAGACATCAATATACTGTAAAGGAGATGCTTCATTAATATTAGATATTGTATTTACAACAGAAGGCTGAGCCTTATCAGACTTAGTCAAATTAATGACAAAAGGGGGAGAGGAAGAGCGATCAGAAGTTTTGTTTCGATTAAGATCGATAACAAAAGGCTTAGAAGAGGTGAGCTCCCTTGAAGAAGATCGTGGATAAGTAGTACGTCCACTGACTGGAATGACTAGAGTATCTGGTCTAGCCTGAGAAGGTGGAGGGGGAGTGGTGCGTCCACTGACAGGAATTATCAGCAAACTTTGTGGAGTTTGGGAAGACGATACAGTAGTACGTCCACTGACAGGAATTATCAGTGAGCCTTGTGGAGCTTGGGCAGGTGATGAAGTAGTCCGTCCACTGACAGGAATTATCAGTGAGTCTTCTTCAGACGATTTAACAGACTGCGGAGGAGTGATACGCCCTTTTACAGGAATAACAAAGGTATCGACTTTTGATATCTTATCGTCGTTATCCATAGCTTGCAAGACTTTTGAGTATTCATCTTTGTACATGCGAGCGTCATTGAAGTAAGCTTCGACTCCTTTGAATGGATAGAGATCTGCAACCTCCTTTTGAACTTCTCCATTATCATCAATATATTTGAAGCACTGATGAAGAGTCGAAGGAACGACATTATGTTCATGCAAGAATGGTCTCCCCAATAGAGCATTGTATGAGCAACCATGATTGTCGATGATGTAAAAAGTAACTTTAGTGTGAAGATCGCCTATTTGAAATTTGAGGCGAACCTTGCCCAAAGGCTCACTTTTTCCTTGATTGAATCCCAAGATGGTAGTGATAGGGCTGGAAAGACTATGCACAGGTATCTTCAGTGCATCTAGCATAGCCTTTGGCATAATACTGAGAGCGGATCCTGGATCAATCAGTAGACGATCAACCTTCATAGAATCTATATATCCTGTATGATATAAAGGACGGTCATGTCGATTATCTTCTAGTAGCATATCATCCTGCATAAAAGTAATGTTTGGAATAAATTCCAATACATTATGGCAATGAGAAACAGGTTCTGTTTCCAACTTCTTGAGGAGAGTTAGGCAGGTTTCTGCTTGCAGCAGTGCTTCACTCAGAGTTTCTCGAGTCTCTTTAGAGAGGCGTAAGAGCTCAAAGATTGATAATTTAGCTGGTGTATTGGCTAGTTGAGCCAATATATCAAAATTATAAGGTTTTTCAAGTCCTATAGGAGATGACTTCTTCAATGGTTTGTCGAAGCGGACTTGTTGTTTGCCTTTGTCAGCTGCTGTTGGCTTAGAAGGAACTGTCTCAACAGGATCATTTGAAGGCTCTTTAGTAGAGACTGGTGTTGGAGCTGTAACCGGAGGGACATCAGAAGTTTCTTCAGGAATTTCAGCATAATCTTTCAGATATATTTTTTCTGACCGAGTTCCAGCATGAACTTCGACTTCAGATTCCGGTTCAGGGTCTATGGAAACCATGTTGCAATTCTTTATCTTGCTCTTGGTTCTTTTATGCTTGATGAGAGCTTCATTCCAGAAACCAAGGCCAACACGAGATTGATTATGCCTCATAGTGATGGCTAAAGGTGCTCGGAGTCCTTTGTCTGAGTTCAAACCAGGAGCAGTGGCTAGATCATAACCCATCTTCGCCATTAATTTACGAGATTGTGAACTATATAGATGGAATGCAGGCTTGTACCTATCTTCAGATTGAGGTACAGATTTTATCTCCGTAGGGAGTGAATTTCCTGCCAAGATGAAAGTAGAGGTTAGATAAAAATCGGGTGTGATACTAGAAGTCACATTGCATGACTTAGTCTTTCCGAGCTTCTTTTTAGATAAAGGAGTCTTCCGAGGAGAAGAGGAAGACGTCTCAAATTCCGTCATTAAATCCGGGTGGATCCACATGATCTCTCCCTTCTTAGTTGTGACAGGAACAAGTCCTTCATTCTGTGCTGGTGGGATGTTCACAACTTCGAGAGTTGCTTTGGGGATAGGAACAATCCCATTTTCCACTATTAAGGGAGGGAAGTCACCGAACTGCATCGAAATTACATTTGCTGTGACTGTCTTGTCTTTGGGTGTCAGTGTCACAGCTCCTGATTTAATCATCTCTTGGATCTTTTCTTTTAATACATAGCAAGATCGGATTGTATGACCCAGCATTCTATGATATGGACAGTATTTTGGATGATCTGTCTTGTTGGCTTCATCAGGCTTTTTGATTTCTGGCAATTGTATTTTGTTACCTTTGAGCAAGCATTCAAAGATACCCTGAACATCGTCATCGTCGAAAGAATATTCTTCCTTCGGCCGAGGAGGTCTCTGTTGTTGATTTGTTGGAGCTGGGGTAGCTTGGGCAGCCTTTACCTCTTGACTGCTGCTCTGGAGATTGACTTCAAGAGCCTCTTTCCCTTTTCGATTATTGGGTCGAGTACTATTGCTAGCACTCTGATTTAATTCCTTGGGAGCCATTTGTACCCCCAGACCTTTGAAGGTCTCAGCACTGACTTCGGCAGCTTTGGCACGATGAATGAAGGCCAATCTTGGAACTGAGTGGACCCTGTCCATATGCTGATGATTGGTAAGAGATTCGACTTGCAAGTGTCGATAGTAACAGCATCGGGAGTTTCGAGAGGCATTTTAAGGGCTTCTCTTCTGAATCTTTCAATGAAGTCCTCAGTGGTTTCATTATTTTTCTATTTAATTCTTATGAGGGCTGACATGGTTATGTCATTGAGCCCTTCATAGAACCGTTCAAGAAACATTTGTTTGAAACCGGCAAATGATGTAATGCACCTGTCAGGGAGACTTCTATACCATTCATAAGCCGTTCCTTTGAGACACCCAACAAACACCCGAGTAAGGAGGGCGTCACTTGGTTGCAGTTGATCAGTCATTACCTCAAAGTGATCAAAGAAAGAGATAGTCGGAGGCTTGTATTTAGGAGGATATGATACTTGCTTCCATTCTATCGGGTAAGGTTGTTTGATACCTAACCTTTGTAAACCATCCTTCTGTTTGAATGCCTCGAATTGAGTTCGGAGATTCCTTAACTCTTCAGTAACAATTCCAGAAGATTGTGGAGTTATAACTTGTTGAGTGTAATTGGGAGGAGGGACTGCAGCATATGTACCACCCCCAGCTCCAGACTGACTTGGAGTGGGTTGTACAGGAACATTATATTGTACCCCCGGAATGGTAGAGGGTTCCAGGTTTGGAGCAACAGGAGTATTTAATACAACTGGAGGGGCTGTCTGTTGGACTTGCTGAGTTTGATGCTGAGCTTGCATAAGAGTGTGCATAGCATTCAATATATTTGCCATAGCTCGCAACTGTTGTTCCAAGGAAGAAATCATTTGCTCATGAGCTTCGGTGCTAGTTGAAGGTTCATGATTGCCATCCACCATGTAAGTGGTAATCATTCGAGGAATAGACGATGAAACAGTCTGTTCTGAATCATCGTTGTGAGAGTCAGTATCTTTCCCGGGGCTATTTACGGGAGTCAATACTGGAAAGTTGGACTCTCCAAGGAAGTCCTCTGTGATCTCCGAATTACCACTTGGATGAGAAGAAGAAGAGACCCTGGCCAAGGCTCCGGTCCTGGATCGGGTGCCGAGATAAACACCATCTTCAGAATCTGATATAGCATCAGACCGTATGCTAGCCCCAATATTTCTGGAGGTCATGTTGACAGAAGCATAAAGAGGTTCATCTTCATCCAATATTAGTTCATATTGAATCTGTTCGAAAACATATCGTCTTTTTGGTGAACAACAACACTGAATCACAACCCGAGGTTGGAAGTTGCAACCATGCTTTTCATGGTAAATATGAGCAATGTCATAGCCTGATGGAGTGTCAATTCTCCGTTTATTTTGTAAATACTCCCGGAGATTTGTAGGAACAGATTGGGAAGTACTTGAAGATAGTTTCTGTGTAGAAACTTGTCTTGTGTTCTTCTGTCTTCTCGGTTCTTGAGTGTATAAAGACTGATTAATTTGAGCCACATAGTTCTTGGCATATTCTGCATCAGGGTCTAATATACTTGTCTCAGTGGAACCGAGATGATTCTGGTTAAGCTTGTTACGAAGATCCGTAAGAGATATGACTTTGGTATCAGTCTTGGATACTTGTAATTTGCCTTTCTCAGATCGAGAAATTTTAAGAGAAGGAAGATGGACATTATTCCGACTAGGAGTCGGTAATAATCCATCTTTAGAGGAAGTAGCCAAAAGGCGTTTTCCTTTGTTTGATCTAGTAAGAGTACCAGTCAAATTAACTCCAGAGGTAAAGACCTTAGGAGTAGAGGAGTTGACTAAAGAGTCTTTCTCCTTGGTTGGTACAAGATGTGCAAGTTGTGGGGGAATCATTTGTATGTTCTGTGGAAGAGAACCCCCAGCCTGATTTTGAGAAACAGTCAAAGGACTGTATCTGTTAGCATACGCTGACTTCAGTTTGGACTTCTGGTCATACGCTGCCTTTTTATTAGCATACGCTGGCTTTGGCTTAGCATACGCTGCCTGCTGTTGGCTTTTGTATGCTACCTTTGCTGTACGCTGCCCTTTGACTGCTATACGCGCAGAGTCATTAATGGCTAAAGAGCCGACTGCTGTCGTAAGAGTAGAGGGAGAAGAGACTTTGACATGTCCAGAGATGGTTTTCCTTGGACACGCTGACGTGGTTAAAGAACCCACTTTGTCAGCGTGACTAGGAGAAGCCACTGTTGTCGTGTTCAGAGAAGCCGAAGCATGCTTCGTTGAAGTTGAAGACGTGTTCTTGTCAGCGTGAGAAGTGACAGAAATGTCTCGGGCTGTTGAAGAAGACTTAGGGACATAGATGGAGCGTCCCTTCTTCTTGACAGCAGGAAGAGCGGAGGAAGCAGTTTGGCCCTCCTTCGCCTTGAGCATTTCTTCGTAAGTAGATTGGTCGAATTGTACGGCCATCGTCTTCTTCGTCGAGCCGATCGACGAAGTATCGCATTGAGTTGTTGCTATCTCATTGGAGGAGATAGCTTTCCCCAGCAGAGTCGCCAATTTGTTTTCCATAAATAAATTCACTTTATTTATTGT
Organism: Iris pallida; assembly: GCA_029216955.1. NCBI lineage: Eukaryota > Viridiplantae > Streptophyta > Magnoliopsida > Asparagales > Iridaceae > Iris > Iris pallida. The sequence goes on from JANAVB010020397.1 coordinate 4,001,823, forward strand.
GTTTCTGAGAAAATTACAACTGTAGGAATCTAATCTAGAAGGCGATTACTTTATCCCTTGGACGATGCGATGAAGAAAACTTGAACTTCGAAGAACTTGGACAGCAACTGGGCAATCTCTCTGTTCTCTCTGAAATTGACTGTAGTGTCTGATGAAGATGAAGAAACTCTCTTTTATAGAGTTCTGGATAACTGTTCTGAAGCATACGCTCAGTCAGTTACTTGACGTGTGCATAACTGCAGGAACGCATGGCAAATTCTGATGGAGACACGTTGGAGTGCGGTTGAAAGTAGTAGAATATATCTAGGAAAGATTGATGGCATGAATGCCACGTTGCATAACTTCTGAATAAGTGGGTAACTGAGTACAGGACACGTGAGAACGTGTGTTGACTGTACGTTGAAAATCATCCTGGATGCATTTGCTATGATATGCTGTCTTTGAAGAAGAGCCATACGCTAGCTTTTGAAGGCATATGTCTTGCATACACTGACTTGGATCATATAAAGCTGATACGCTCACTTGATTGGGAAGGAGTCGTATGGAGTCCATACGCTCACTTGGTTGGCAAGGAGTCGTATGGAGTCCATACGCTCACTTGGTTGGCAAGAAGTCGTATGGAGTCCATACGCTCACTTGGTTGGCAAGGAGTCGTATGGAGTCCATACGCTCACTTGGTTGGCAAGTGTCACGACCCGTTACCCAAATTGTTGGGCCGGGCCGAGCCATGTCCAGCCTACGCTTAAAATAAAGCGCAGTAAGCTGTTCTAGAGATAACAAGATAAGACTAAATGTGCTAACAGTTCTATAAGTGAAGAAGAATCATAAATGCTCCAAACACAAAAGTCGTCGTATATAGTAAAATATCCAAGTACAAGTAAACTGAAATGTAAAACTGGATACATGTCCAGTTACAAAATGATATAATCTAATACATGACTACACTAAGTATCCCAAGCAGCTAAGCAAACTAGACGAGTCTCCCTGCAGGAACATCCTCGTATGGCAAAACCGGGTCCTCGGCAGTGACTCCATAATACGAATCACAGAGCAACTCCTCCTCAGTAAGTATACCTACAACGTTATCCTGTCAGGACGGGAGCAAGTACTGAATCTAGCAAACTAGCATATGAAACATGGAAATGAACATGAGAGGAATAACTGTAAAGCATGGCATCACACAGTCTATCATGGCAAGGACACATATGTCATAGAGACAGATGTATATGTAATGTTTAAAACTGTAGCAGGTACGTGATCGGTCAATAGGTGTACAATGTACTGAGGCACAATGTAAATAAAATATACATACGTACAAGTGTAAAGGCGATATATGTACACACGTACAAATACAGCTTGGAGAGTAAGGCCTACGGCGTAGTATCATATAAAATGTAACTTTGCTCGGTACTGAAGAGGGGGTATGATCACGTACTCTACTATCAGTTTCCCCATAACCCATATTCTAATCATGTGAGAGATACATCAAGACTGTTCTAAGCATGGTAGTAACTGAAAGTACAACATGTAGAGATCTAACTTGCTACCCCAAGGATCAGCATTTAACATGGTGGGATTTGTAGTTCATTTATGTGACAATATATAAAGTTTGTAGAAAGTACTTGCCTCTAGCAAAGCAAAATAAAACAAGCTACGATAACAATGCTATGGATGTCCAGTAACTCGTCACTGTAGAAATAAATGCATAAACTTAGCTTTTACACTAAGCTAAAACACTAGGACACTAATTGGTGAAACACGACTTGTGATTGGGCACCTAGCCAAAATGATGACTTGGCATAGGAGACCAATGTGGGGTGACACACTATGTTAACTAACTTTCTAGGGTCTTTATACTAGTGAGGGATGGGGTTCAACACGACTAAAACTCCAAATAACACAAAAAGCTACAAGTCGTAATTAATCAATAAATAAATCAAAAGATCATTGTGTTCTAACAATTTTAGAGATAGACAAAAAGCCTAGTTTTTCTTAAAATAAAGTACTAAAGTGATCCTTGTTAATCATAGAAATTTATTATAATTTTTCTGGAATTTATTAACCAGTACAAATATTTTATAAAAATCAGTTTTCCTAAGTATACAGAAAATGAGTTTTGGTTTCATATGCCAAACTAGTGGCAAAACAGTAAATTAAATACTACAAAAATTATACTAAATTAGCTAACTTAACATTGTATCTAAAAACTATTTTTTCATAATTTTAGCAATAGTTTAAGTATTTTTAAAAAATCAAAAACAGCAATGCACACAATAATTAATTATCTGCATATTTTGTCCATGTATATAATTTGAACCAAAGTTCAAATACAGGACCCAAGGCCATGAATCAAGTCCAATATGACTTGTACAGGCCTTGAATGTGTGAAAACACATTTGAGCCCAAATACCCATGCTAGGCTTGGACACCAAATGGTTGCAGTAATTTAAATATACAGAAAATACTAAGTGGTAGAAATGCAAAATAAATATTAATATTTTAATAAGGTAAAGTTTTACATAGTAACTATAAAAGTATGAACATTATTTTATATAAATAATTTACACTAAGCTAAGTAAAACACACACAGGAACTAATATACATATATATAAATATAGGGATATTTATATATATAGAAAAAAAAAAAATATATATATATATATAGGAAAATGCTCAACTATATATTATATATATATATATATACAAATATATGTATATATACATATATATAAGAAAATACTTATCTATATAACATATATATATATACAAAATTAATGTATACATATATATATAATAGTATATATATAATAATATATATACATAAGGAAATATATATGCATAAATATATATGTATACATAATACACATATATATATACACATACATAAAATAATAAAGTATATTCATATATATATATATATAAAAACAGCAACTATATATATCTAAATATAGTATGTATAATAATACATATATATATACAAAAATATGTATATACATATATATATAAATAGATATATATATAAAAGGAAAAAGGAAAAAGGAAAAGAAAAAGAAAAAGGAAAAGAAACTGCAGAGGCCGGGCTCGAACCCGAGCCATCACAGCGCGCGGGGGGGGGGGGGGGGGGGTTTAGCTTAGGATGGGCTGGCCAGGGGGTCAGCCCATCAGTTGTGTTAGGGAAGGGGTTGGGTTTGTTTTATTTCATTTTAGGTTAGGTTAATAATAAAAAAAAATATAAAATCTGTCCTGTGTCCTGACAGTTAAGGACACAGGGTTTTCTCGTGTCCGTGCTTCGCACGACATGCACGAACCCTAGTTCTCGTGTCCAGCTACTGGACGAACATCCCCGTGTCCTGGCGAGTCTCATATGTGAAGACGAGACTCGCACGACACGAATCGAGGCTGATACTTACGTGTCCGGTCAACCCAGGGTGAGTCGAAGGTCGGGGACGGCGGAGGAGGCGTCGTGGCGGTGGCGCTCCAGTGGCGCTGGGGTCGGCATGACAGGGCGAGTCGAATGGTGGTGGTGGTTGGCGGTGAAGGTCGTCGGTTGGGGCGGTGCAGCGTTCGCCGGAGTAGGGTTAGGGTTTGGGGGTTCGTCGGGAAAGAAGAGGGCAGCGGTCGGTCGTGGAGGAGATTTAGGTTTAGGGTTTGGGTCTTGGGAGTGAGGGGGAGCTTTATAGGGGTTTTTAGGGCGGTCGGGCAGCCGGATTCGGCGGGGGCTGCCCGTCGGCGACGTGGCTGGTCGTCGGGTCAACGGGGGTAGGTGAGCGAGCTGGAGGAGAGAGAGTGGGTGAGTGGTCGGGGGGGGTTGGGTAATTTGCAGTTGGGCCCCTAGGAACTTAGGATTTACAAACAGGTCCAAACAGCAGTAAATGCAAATTATAATTTGCATAACAGAATTTAAAACAATTAATAAATTACAAACTAATATACTAACAATTCTAATATTTGCAAAACACTATTAAAACTATTCAGAAAATTACAAAATGCTATTAAAATATTTAAATAAATTACAAAATGATATTTTTGTATTTAAAACTCATTAAAAATTCATTTAAAAAATTCTAGAAAATTCCTAAAATCATATTAAATTATTTTAAAACCAATAATGACATTTAATAATTAATTAACACTAGTTTAAATTTTTTTGAAAATCAAGGGCTTACAGCAAGGAGTCGTATGGAGTCCATACGCTCACTTGGTAAGGCAAGGAGCCGTATGCATTGAGGGAGTAGACACGTTGCTGTCTTCAATCTTCTCAAATATGCCATATCTTCAAATACTGACAAATATTTCTCGAGCGTCGTGCTGCAGATATGATGACTGACAGACTGTCAGAAATGACAGTAATGATGGCTGCTGAGCTGTCCTCGTAAGAGACAAAATCAATTCTCGAAAACCTATACGACGGCTAATCTTCATAGGGCAGCTGTCTTTGCACGAAAGACGAAGTGTCAGATTCATCCTTCATTAAATACATGCTGTGCTGTCATCTCAAGAAATAATAAAATATTCACTGAGCGCACAGCCTTTAGATGAGCGTATGGCTTTGACTGAACGTATGGCCTTGAGCGTATAGCTTTGGCTGAGCGTATGGCCTTGAGCGTATAGCTTTGGCTGAGTCTTATGTCAGCGTGTCATAATTTTCACACCCTATACCAAGGTTTAGCATAAGATAATGTAGAACATGTGAGTATTGAATATCATAACATGGTAAAAAAAGTACTGAATGTAGAACTGAGCAGGATATATGATGTGATAAAATAAATATAAAATGTGCCATGAATTATTAGAGCGTTATATGATCGGCTTGGGAAAGTTACAGGACAGGCTATCCACTTGGCCCGACAATCACATAAAAATTACTGGAAAAGGTCATACCGGCCAACCTGGATAACGAGCACAAGAAATAATATCTCACTACACCCTACGTGAGGTAAGAGTGGCACGAGCACAAGAATATAGTGACAGGATGGTATTGATCACATAGCCCCTAATAATTCTCCATCCCCGAATAGTATAATGGATCCGGACATGATACGTCATGACACATGATTCCCTAAGAGGGTAGCAAATCACCTTAGGAATCGGTATCTATACAAGTACAGGGAATAAGACAGGAAATGTACCAATATACCAAAAAAATCTAGGAACAACATCTCATGTCATGATCCAACATATACTAGTCCGTGAACCATCTTATCGGGAAATCAAGTAAGACACTACAACTGAATCGGATATAGCAGATATCAAGACAATAAAAACTATCAGTGAATGTACTCGCCTGTGGTCATGAGCTGATAAGGTGAACAGATGCTTAGAGTAATCACAGACCTAAAGATGAGATACTATAAGTCAAAACATGGTTTAATAATGAAAGTGAAACTAATTAAGTCATGATATGCAAGTCTAAGTCAAACTAGGTCAAACTAGGTCATACTAGGCCAAACTAGTTCATACTATGTCATACTAGGTCATACTAGATCATACTAGGTCATACTAGGTCACAGAAAATCAATCCAAGTCAAACTATGTCAAACTGGGTCAAAGGTTAACTTACAGTTGACTTTTGGTCAATTGGTCAACCATGGTCAACTCTAGGTCAACCCTAGGTCATACTAGGCTAATGTTGACCAACTGTTGACTTTCAGTCAACTGGTCAACTCTGGTTTGATTTCGGGTCAATTCTAGTCACTTTTAGGCTAAGTTTGACTTTCGGTTGACTTTTGTTGACTTTTGGTCAAAACGGTCAACCGAGGTCAAATCTAGTCTAAGAGCACTATTCCTAACCATTACCAACCAAGACAATCAATTTCTAACCATATCCTAACACCTTAGACTCATACCTTAGCTTCTAGGTAATTACCTTAACCTTACCTATTACCCTTCACAAAGTATTCCCAATACCTTGCCCCGATACATAGGCAACCCTTTCTAACCTTGGTAGACTGACCTGGGCTTCTTAGGGTAGCTAGACACTAACCTATCTAGATATTACCAACCCAGAAATCTAGGTATCTAGCCCATCCAGTCCATCTTATCCCTATGTTGGCCACTCTCAAAATTACCTTAAAGTATCATGAGACACCCTATGGTATCTTGAGATACCACTCTCCTAACACTATCCAACCATACTAGCTCTATTAGGATACTAACTTATCTAGTACACTCACTAAACACACTCCAATAGGTCCACAACTCTCAAATCTAACATCTCGTATCCTAATTATACTAACATATAAGCTAACTTCTACTAACAATCCTAACTAATAAATATCTAACAACTTGGTAGCAAAATCTATCTAACAAGGGCTAACTAATATAGAAAAATGGATAAATGGAAGGGGGCTAAATTCTAAAGAAAATAGGGGATTAAATGGATTAAAACTAAAGGCTTAAAAGCTTAAAAAGCTGTCAATAAGATGCTGCTGAAAAGCTGTTACTTATTGCACTGCTTATGCTGCTGCTTATGCTTATTGCTTATTAATCTCTTATATATATATATATATATATATATATATATATATATATATATATATATATATATACATTCAATAATATAAATACTTGTATATATATTATGATACATGGAGAAAAATGTAATGACAAGCAATAACACATCTCTAACATATAAAAATCTAATATTAAAATATGTATTAAATTATTTAAACACAAGTGTCCAATATTAGAAATTTTCCACATGTGTCATAGCTGCTTTTCAAAAAAAAAAAAAAAAATTAATGTATTAATATTTTATTATATTTTCATCCAATTAAATGTTTTGCTCTAAATTTTTGATATGATAATAATAATAATGTTTTCATTTCTTAATTTTTTTGAGTTTTTATTTTGAGGAAAAAAAAAAAACCCTAAAGGAAAAAAAAATAATTATATAGAGAAAGAGAGAAGGGGGCAGCCCCTAACTCTCATCTCTCTCTCTCTGACTCTCCCTCTCCCGAAATCTCTCTCTCTCTCGATCTCTCTCTCCCTCTCTCGGTTCTTCTCTCTCCCTCTCTATAAAAATCTCCCTCTCTCACTCTCATCTCTCTATATCTCTCTCCATCTCTCTCTCTCCCTCTCCACTCTTCCTCTTCCTCTCCTTCCCTTCCTCACTAGTGCCGCTGCTACTGTTACTGCGATGTTGCTGCTGCCGCCGGACTTCCCGCCGCCGCCGCCCACCTGCGCCGCCGCCGCCCGCCTGCCGCCGGCCACCACCCTCCACCACTTCTTCATCCTCCTCTTCTTCTTCTTTCATTTCCAACTCCAACCACCACCTCTTCACCCTCCTCTCCATCCTCCATCACCACTTCCCATCTCCACCATCATCTCCACCTCCAACATCCTCACCATCACCACCTTCAACATCATCTTCATCTTCTTCTTCAACTTCTTCTACTTCCACTTCTACTTCCTCTTCCACTTCCCAAATTTCAAACAACAAGAAAACCTAGGTAATTTCTTTTCTTCTCCAACCTCTCTTTATTTCTAATTTAACTAGGTTAGGGTACTAACAAAAGTTTTGTTATTTGCTATTGGGTTTAAATTAGGGTTTGTGGAGAAATCTAGGGCATTCCCAATCCAAGGCAAGTCCTCTTTTCTCTTCCTCTTTCTTTGGAAATGCTCCATGTTAATTTTTGGTTAATTTTGAATATGTATGGATTATTTATAAATCTGAAATTATGAAATTAGATGTCGAATTTTTCCTAATTGTAAGAACATAATCTGAATTATGAGATAAAATAATTCCTCTAAGTATTAATTAGCTTACAATTCTGAAATTTGGTATTGTTAACTAATTTGAGACCTCTAGCATTTTGAAATTCTGATTTCTAGTAAACTTCAACTTTGTTTTGATAAACATAGTTAGAGGAATTAAAAGTTGTTATATTTGGACACTGGAATAATTATATTCAACATAACAGGAATAGGTTATATTCAATTGAAAAAAAAAATAATAAAATATAAATATATATATATTAGTTAGTAATGACATGAAGTTAAAATAACAAATTTGGAGGAGAGAACAATTGTGAACATACAAATTTGGAGGAGAGGACAACTGTGGACATACAAATAATCCTGGACAATTGAACACTTATGGACATACTGGGCTCTCCCAGGGTAAGTCTGATACATATGTGAACTGAACAACAGAACCGTCCACGGGAAGGTAAAGTATGAGGACTTGTTATTTTTCTACATTCTTAATTCCTTTATGTGTATGCTATCTATATATATATATACATATATATTGTATATAAACTATCTACAAATACATCTATACATATTGTATATATATGTACTATCTACATAATATATATATATACATACATATCGTTTATAAACTATCTACAAATACATCTATACATATTTATATATATATATATATATATGTACTATCTACATAATATATATATATACATACCTATTATCTATATACATGATATATGAGTATATGCAAATATATGTATATTATCTACATACTATCTACCTAGTATATAAATATATATATATATATATATATATATATATATATATATATATATATATATATATATACATGTTTTCATTTTAAGTCTCTACATGTTGCCTAGTATAACTTGCAAAGGAAAGTTATGGCTATCATTGTACTGCTTGCTAATTGCAAAAATCACCTTCCGACTGATTGCTAAAGAAAAGGTAAAATATGCTTGTTCCCTCGCTTGCCAAAGGTAAAAGGTGCCTAAATTATTTATCCTTCTTTACTTTTATATAAACTGCATGGTCCGGTGTTGAGATTTGCTCCACCGAAGGGGCCGGCGAGCCTATTATATTTACTGCGTGGTCCGGTGTTGAGATTTGCTCCACCGAAGGGGTCGGCGAACCCGATTTTCATATTATATTGTGTTTTGTAAATTTTCGGGGCTCCTAAATACAAAGGAGACTCTGCCAAAATTTTTGAGAAATTCTAGAGATAGTTAAATTCCTGACTTTTGGAAAATTTTAGGAAGTTTCATATATAGGAAGCATTGGGCGGGGAGAACAACTGAATATTCCTAGATATCCCGTAACATAATAACAATAAAAGCTGATCAGTATTTCGGAAATCCGTACTTCTATTTTCAAATAGAGAGTACTAGCCCAAGGGAGGCTCGGAAATCAATGCATCTATTTCGACAGTAACATCAAATAGATGGTTTAGCCCAAGGGAGGCTCGGAATTCACAGCCTGATCCCAGGTTAACGGGATTGTTCACGGGAAGCATCTAGAGAATTATTCAGATTATTGTTCTCAATTGCATTGTATTAGATTTCATCTTACTCCAAAAGTAACTCATACCTACTTTGGTAGGGAGTTTGCTCAAGGGAAGCAAATCTTACAGAAAGCTCAAGGGAAGCTCGGAAATCTCACAATCCCTGGAGTAGGATGATGGTCTCATGTGTCATTTTAGTAAAATTAAGGGTATATATATACATATATATATATACTTATATACATACATACATGCAGTTGCACAAGCCTTTTTAAAGAAAACCGCATATTTTAATTTTATTTATTTATATTTCATCGCCCTTGACCGAGGACTTGCTTGTCGTTTCTAAACGACCTAGTTTTGTTCACTAGGTGAAGAAGAAGACGTCTCTGCCGATGTATCGCCGCACTACAACGAGAAGTAAATTGTCTGGATTACCTACAGTTATGACCAGCACTATCACAGTAATCTTGTAAATTACTTTTGTAATAAACTTGTAAAAGCATTGTTGGAAAAGTTCCCTGTATAATAACTTTACTATATTTAATACCATGTAAACTCCTTGTATTTTCCATTCTTGCTGATGATTACAGGCGACAATCGCGGTTTCGGCGCGTAGCCTGGAGATGTGTTATGACGTCACCGTTTCAAATATGGGAAGCGGGACGTGACACGTCTTTTAGTGGTGGCCCATGCAGGTCAGCAAGAATGGAAAATCTTGGATGAACCATAGGTTTAGATATGACGTAGGTTCTAGGCTTAGACGGAGAACTTTGATTTCCGTATTGAAACCCAAGGTTAAAGGACCTAAAATAGGTTGCAGGTTTTACAAAACCGAAAGCTTAAGGATGAGGAACCTACCAATCTTCTAGGGAAACCTATGCAGGATAAGACATGACGATAGGTCAAGGTTTTTGGAAATCCTATGGGCTAAGGCATAGACTTTAAGGAATGTCTTAATGAACCTTAGAACAGAGAATACCAATTTGATTGGTGTATGTTAGACTATATTCTTGGTATGCTTAGCTAGATAAAATTCCTATAGCAAGTATGAACCATTAAGTATCCTTACTTGGTTATGGGTAGCACAAGGGCAGGCATGACCTTCTAGGCCAGATTAGTATGTATCTGAGGATTTGCCTAGCACTCTTATTTGAGCTATTAAGGATCTAGAAATTCCTTAAGGATCTTGGGCTGAGTATGGGTATCTCTAGTAAACCAGGAATTTAAATATTTTTGAACCATTACTTAGATAGTGAGGGATAAGAATATATATATATATATATATATATATGTATCTCCTTAATGAATATTGGATAAGTTAGTACTAGCAATAGCTTATCTAAGTAATTGTATAATGATTGTTGTACGTAGTGCTATGTAAATAATTGGATTAGAATTTAGTTTCTTATTTCTTAACCTCTTAAACTTATCACTGTTTGAGTCTCTACCCGTTCTCCTTCATCTGTTAAATTTCCTATTATTCACCTATCTCCCCCATTCGACTATTTTCTGCGTTATCCCCAATATTATTTGAAAATTTAGATCATATCCTCAATCTTTTCATTCAATCATATCTTTCCATAACATTCCTAATTTCAGTAATTGTCCCTTCTCTAATATACATGCTCATTTACTCATTTGATTCTATTCTATGAGGTAATGCTTTGACCAGGATATTGTGGATGGATTTATACGAATGAATACTTGTCGTGCCTTGAGTCGAATGTTCTTTTGTTATCATGGAAAGAGAAGTTGTGCAGCCACCTATGCTGGCGAGGCACAACATTATCGAATACATGAATTCACAAGATTTTGCGCCCGAGATAATGATTCTGTGTTTGATTTCAAGGAGTTTGACATTTAGATTATGATTTCATATTTCTCATTTTGAATTTTGAAACCATTAATTTGAAAATTTGAGATGAGACTTCTATTTCCCTAATAACAAAATCTTTGAGATCATTTCTGAGTTTTAATATTTTGTATAAGTGATATTGATGATATTGCAACTTGAATTGAATTTCTATTTGAATTTGATTTCGAATTGATTGGATTTTTCCCTGACATGTATGGTTACTTCACAGTCATATTCCCTAATCATTTTATGGATATCATTGGCGTAGTAGCAAAAGCTGCAGCCATGAATCCTGATAGTGAAACGGTATCCTGATTGCAGCCATACGCGCGATGGCGAGGCACTAGATTACTATATCACGTCAGAAAATGAGAATAAGAAATATGATTTTGAATTCAAGGATCATACATGGTTATGGTTTGAAACAACATGGTATCTGACCAATTCTATTTGGTTTTATGGAATTTCAAAAATCTTGGTGATTTCTATTATTTTAGGATTGTTCTTATTTCCGTGAAGTTTTGATAACTATATTTCGAGATATTTTGTTTACCTGTTTAATAAATTACTACTCTAATTCTGTAAGGTGGGTAGAACATTTTGCTTCTCTTTATATTTGTTTTGAGAAACTTATCCTTAAATTTAAATTTCGAGGACGAAATTTTTGTAAGGTGGGTAGAGTGTCATAGCTGCTTTTCAAAAAAAAAAAAAAATTAATGTATTAATATTTTATTATATTTTCATCCAATTAAATGTTTTGCTCTAAATTTTTGATATGATAATAATAATAATGTTTTCATTTCTTAATTTTTTTGAGTTTTTATTTTGAGAAAAAAAAAAACCCTAAAGGAAAAAAAAAAAATTATATAGAGAAAGAGAGAAGGGGGCAGCCCCTAACTCTCATCTCTCTCTCTCTGACTCTCCCTCTCCCGAAATCTCTCTCTCTCTCGATCTCTCTCTCCCTCTCTCGGTTCTTCTCTCTCCCTCTCTATAAAAATCTCCCTCTCTCACTCTCATCTCTCTATATCTCTCTCCATCTCTCTCTCTCCCTCTCCACTCTTCCTCTTCCTCTCCTTCCCTTCCTCACTAGTGCCGCTGCTACTGTTACTGCGCTGTTGCTGCTGCCGCCGGACTTCCCGCCGCCGCCGCCCGCCTGCGCCGCCGCCGCCCGCCTGCCGCCGGCCACCACCCTCCACCACTTCTTCATCCTCCTCTTCTTCTTCTTTCATTTCCAACTCCAACCACCACCTCTTCACCCTCCTCTCCATCCTCCATCACCACTTCCCATCTCCACCATCATCTCCACCTCCAACATCCTCACCATCACCACCTTCAACATCATCTTCATCTTCTTCTTCAACTTCTTCTACTTCCACTTCTACTTCCTCTTCCACTTCCCAAATTTCAAACAACAAGAAAACCTAGGTAATTTCTTTTCTTCTCCAACCTCTCTTTATTTCTAATTTAACTAGGTTAGGGTACTAACAAAAGTTTTGTTATTTGCTATTGGGTTTAAATTAGGGTTTGTGGAGAAATCTAGGGCATTCCCAATCCAAGGCAAGTCCTCTTTTCTCTTCCTCTTTCTTTGGAAATGCTCCATGTTAATTTTTGGTTAATTTTGAATATGTATGGATTATTTATAAATCTGAAATTATGAAATTAGATGTCGAATTTTTCCTAATTGTAAGAACATAATCTGAATTATGAGATAAAATAATTCCTCTAAGTATTAATTAGCTTACAATTCTGAAATTTGGTATTGTTAACTAATTTGAGACCTCTAGCATTTTGAAATTCTGATTTCTAGTAAACTTCAACTTTGTTTTGATAAACATAGTTAGAGGAATTAAAAGTTGTTATATTTGGACACTGGAATAATTATATTCAACATAACAGGAATAGGTTATATTCAATTGAAAAAAAAAAATAATAAAATATAAATATATATATATATATTAGTTAGTAATGACATGAAGTTAAAATAACAAATTTGGAGGAGAGAACAATTGTGAACATACAAATTTGGAGGAGAGGACAACTGTGGACATACAAATAATCCTGGACAATTGAACACTTATGGACATACTGGGCTCTCCCAGGGTAAGTCTGATACATATGTGAACTGAACAACAGAACCGTCCACGGGAAGGTAAAGTATGAGGACTTGTTATTTTTCTACATTCTTAATTCCTTTATGTGTATGCTATCTATATATATATACATACATATTGTATATAAACTATCTACAAATACATCTATACATATTGTATATATATGTACTATCTACATAATATATATATACATACATATCGTTTATAAACTATCTACAAATACATCTATACATATTTATATATATATATATATGTACTATCTACATAATATATATATATATATACATACCTATTATCTATATACATGATATATGAGTATATGCAAATATATGTATATTATCTACATACTATCTACCTAGTATATATAAATATATATATATATATATATATATATATATATATATATATATATATATATATATATATATACATGTTTTCATTTTAAGTCTCTACATGTTGCCTAGTATAACTTGCAAAGGAAAGTTATGGCTATCATTGTACTGCTTGCTAATTGCAAAAATCACCTTCCGACTGATTGCTAAAGAAAAGGTAAAATATGCTTGTTCCCTCGCTTGCCAAAGGTAAAAGGTGCCTAAATTATTTATCCTTCTTTACTTTTATATAAACTGCATGGTCCGGTGTTGAGATTTGCTCCACCGAAGGGGCCGGCGAGCCCATTATATTTACTGCGTGGTCCGGTGTTGAGATTTGCTCCACCGAAGGGGTCGGCGAACCCGATTTTCATATTATATTGTGTTTTGTAAATTTTCGGGGCTCCTAAATACAAAGGAGACTCTGCCAAAATTTTTGAGAAATTCTAGAGATAGTTAAATTCCTGACTTTTGGAAAATTTTAGGAAGTTTCATATATAGGAAGCATTGGGCGGGGAGAACAACTGAATATTCCTAGATATCCCGTAACATAATAACAATAAAAGCTGATCAGTATTTCGGAAATCCGTACTTCTATTTTCAAATAGAGAGTACTAGCCCAAGGGAGGCTCGGAAATCAATGCATCTATTTCGACAGTAACATCAAATAGATGGTTTAGCCCAAGGGAGGCTCGGAATTCACAGCCTGATCCCAGGTTAACGGGATTGTTCACGGGAAGCATCTAGAGAATTATTCAGATTATTGTTCTCAATTGCATTGTATTAGATTTCATCTTACTCCAAAAGTAACTCATACCTACTTTGGTAGGGAGTTTGCTCAAGGGAAGCAAATCTTACAGAAAGCTCAAGGGAAGCTCGGAAATCTCACAATCCCTGGAGTAGGATGATGGTCTCATGTGTCATTTTAGTAAAATTAAGGGTATATATATACATATATATATATATATACTTATATACATACATACATGCAGTTGCACAAGCCTTTTTAAAGAAAACCGCATATTTTAATTTTATTTATTTATATTTCATCGCCCTTGACCGAGGACTTGCTTGTCGTTTCTAAACGACCTAGTTTTGTTCACTAGGTGAAGAAGAAGACGTCTCTGCCGATGTATCGCCGCACTACAACGAGGAGTAAATTGTCTGGATTACCTACAGTTATGACCAGCACTATCGCAGTAATCTTGTAAATTACTTTTGTAATAAACTTGTAAAAGCATTGTTGGAAAAGTTCCCTGTATAATAACTTTACTATATTTAATACCATGTAAACTCCTTGTATTTTCCATTCTTGCTGATGATTACAGGCGACAATCGCGGTTTCGGCGCGTAGCCTGGAGATGTGTTATGACGTCACCGTTTCAAATATGGAAAGCGGGACGTGACAACATGGATACAAAGTACAACAAGGACACTCCTAATAGCTCCAAATGGACACGAAATGGACACAAATGGAGACACAACCATGATAGTCATTCCTATGGGTTCAAAATAATCCTATATGCATGTAGGATTGAAATAGATGATAGATTTTACCATCCGGGAGGTAAAATCCAAAGGAACTCCTTCCGATACGGTACCGACACAAATGGATCTCCAAATGGACACGAACCAAAGCCAAATCCTCCCAAACTTGGCTAGCACCCTCTCTTCATGGAGTAGAGAAGAAATGAAGAAGATTTGATGGAAGAAAGGATTGATTTGGAGATGAAATAAATGGAGGTTCCTCTCTTGGGAAAGAATAAGAGAAAATTTGTGGATAATAACCAAATGAGAATGACTCATTCCCCTCCTCTAGCTCATATTGGTTTAAATTAAAGATAGATTTTAGTTTGAGGTTAATTTAGTCTAGTTTGAGTCTCTAATTAATCCAACCTAGTCATGAATATTTAGTCTAACCATACTAACTTAATTATTGTCATGTGGGCCATGTCTAACTAATGAGTGGGTCCCACTAGAGTCAAAGCTACCCCGGGTCTCCGATACAAGTCGGATTGAGTTGAAATTCGAACCCGACTCAAATAACCCCAAAATAATATTATAAATAATAAAATAAATCTAAAATATTCTAAAATAAAAAATGACCAAAATACCCCTGTTCTTGAAAATTGGGGGTGACACCTTCCATCCCTCTCTTTCTCCCCCACCTAGCTAACCCCCTCTCCACCGCCCCTAGGGTCGGCCCTGAGCTGATTGGAGTCCGAGACAAAAGTTCGACCAAAATTTATTGCCAATAAGATTTTAACCAATGACCTCTAAACTAGAGATCTAAAACCACTACACCACAATGTATTTTTTGCTAAGAATGGCACATGATAAATACTAGTTATATTTTAGATAGATCCATTTTGGTGCCACCATTTTGGTTGGTGGCCCTGGGCCGTCGTCCGGTCTGCCCTGGGCCAGGGCCGCCCCCTAACCCCCCCGACTACCCCCCACCTCCCCCCGACCCCTCCCTCTTCGCTGCTACTGCTGTCGTTGTTGCCATCGCTGCTTGGTGCATGCAGATAGAGGGCGGGGTGGTGCAGCCGGAGGGGGGGAGGGTAGCCTGGGTGGGCGGGGTGGGGGTGTTAGGTGGGGAAGGGGATAGTTTTGTTCATTTTTTTTATTTTGGGTATCAAGTTAAAAATATTTAATAGTTGATAGTATTCAGTTGTCGAGTAAAACAGTTTATTGTATCAAGTTGAAAATAAAATAAAATAGTTGAGTGTATCAAATTATATTTCAGCCTATTTTATTTTCTTTTGGAATGGTGTAGGTGCTACTTAATTTGAATTTTCGCTAGTAGCTTGATATACCTGGGAGATGATTCATATACTAGAAAAGGAATGCTAGTTAAATACTTAGGCCTCGTCTGATCCAGGGAATGGAAGAAAAAAGAAATCAATTTCTTGGCATTTTATTTCTTTTGAGAAATTGCAATTCTTATTGATTTTTCTTTTTAATGTTTGAAATGCCAAGAAATTTGGAAAGGAAAGTGAATACTTCAAATGTGGAAAAGTGAATCCTTGCTTGGATGGATGGAATTATTTTTTTCTTAATTTTTCTTCCATTGGGAATCACTTTCCTTTCCTCCTCAATCCCTTGGCACCCAAACATAGGAAAGTAATCATTTTTCTTTCTTAATCCCATGATTCTGCGAAGCAAACAAGGTCTTAAGGTATACAAATCAAAATCTGCTTTTCTTAGTATGACTTATGCGCCAGTCAATTAGCATCTTCGTGACAATACCACAAGGCATATCTAGGAGATAATTCATGTAGAATAGGGTCATAAATTAGCAAAAAAAATAAAAGATGTCGTTATTAGCACTCATAAAATGTCATCCTATACTCTTCTGTAGTTTTCTAACATTTATATTCCAAATTTGTTCCTATATTAATACTATTACCACTCCTAAAATGTCATCATGCACTCCTTCCTCAATGTATGCACAAATTAATGTCATATTTAATGCATGAGTATATTTGGAATTAGAGTGATAGAAATTAAAGATGAGTGCATAATAACATTTTAAGAGTGTCAATAACACACAAAATAAACTCTATAATTAAAATATAAAAAAATATTTCAGTGGATTTTATTTTGGTTTTTTATAAGGGCACCACCATTTTTGCTAGGGGGCAACCCTTACTTGGGGGTACCCCAAGGAGGTGGAGATTTTGCTAGGGGACACCCACATTTGGCTAGGGGGCAGCCCAACCCCCCAAACCCTTTATTCCTTCCCATAACCCATTCTACACTCTCTCTCCACCAAAATAAAAAAAGAGAACTCCCCCTCTCCCTCTCCCTCTCATAAAACTCTACTTTCTTCTCCTCCGCCACTCCACTCCCAATTTCTCCACTAAGATTTCTTCAACAACATTCGTAGATTCGAAGAGATGACACGCAAGTCGAAGCAACCAGAATCTAGGTACATTCTTCCCTAATTTTTTAAAGAATTTTGTACACTCTATTCAAAACCCTAAAATATTTTTAATTCTCTAAAAAGTTTTGATAAATTAGGTTTAGAATCTCTTTATGGTTCATGAAAGAAATTTTCGAACATGACAAACCCACATTTTTTTCTTGAAATCCTAACCCTAGAAGACGACAAACGAGCATCTCGTTTTGGCCGTTCGGCTGCAACAGTCGGGTTTGAATACAGTAGGACTGTCAGGCCTGTGGCAGTCCTAATGTAAAGCAGGACTGCCACAGTCCTGACAGTCCTCTTGTGAAAGAGGATTGTCAGGACTGTGGCAGTCCTAATGTAATTAGGACTGCCACAGGCCTGACAGTTCTAATGTAATGAGATATGGGGGTGGAAATGGGGGGAGGGTTGGTACTCTATGTTGCTCATATGGAGGGGAAATGCATGTCCTATACTCTCATATTTGTAGACTTAATTCACTTATACTTTCATTTACAGTCTCAAAAGGTGAAGGAATTGGCCCAGACACTCCGGAGAGGTTACCAAAGTGACACTAGTGTCACGGTCGCCAACGAGCTTGATCGCATCGACGACGTGGTCGAGTTCCCCTTCATGAATAATAGGGATTCTCGTTCAAAGGCCCGGCATGATATGTAGTTGGATATGGAATGATCATTAGTTGGATGTAATCTGGATGTTTTTGTAAAGATGTTTTTGTTGTTTGAAACTTGAAGGATTTATTTGTTATTTGGAAACTTAAGTTGTTGGGCAGACTTTTGAAGGATATGTAGTTGACACTTATGTTATTTTTTTGAAGTTGGATATTTTGTCTGATATGTAGTTGTGATTTATGTTGTTATTTATGTACTTGTTGGATATGTAGTTGTTATTTACGTTTGAAAACTTAAGTTGTTGGCCAATTCCTGATATTCTTGATTTAGTATCAGGACTGCTAGCATCCTGGTAGTCCTACACTTATGTAGGACTGTCAGAGTCCTGGCAGTCCTAATTGAAACCCTCTGTGATGAGAGTTTCAAAATGAAACTCTCTGTCACAGAGAGTTTCATATAGGAC
Source organism: Iris pallida (assembly GCA_029216955.1). NCBI lineage: Eukaryota > Viridiplantae > Streptophyta > Magnoliopsida > Asparagales > Iridaceae > Iris > Iris pallida. Next base: position 4,020,400 of record JANAVB010020397.1, read on the forward strand.
TGCCAGCACCCTGGTGTAGGTCCTAAAAATCAAGTTGCACCCATCAAAAAAGCAATGAAAATCAAATGACGCACCCTTCAAATGAACTGTGCAGGAAGCAGATTGTGCAACAAATCAACTGCGCGAGGCCGAACCGCGCTAATATCCAAGCACGCAATGCTGACGTGGCAACGTCATCATTACCTGACACAAAATCAGATTTTCTGACAACTGACAGCCCGAAAAGCGAGGAGTCTGTTCGTTTCTCGAGCTGCGCCGCATTTTAGGACAGCTGTACAGCCAGCGCAATCTGTCAGCCCAACCGAAGCGCAGTCTGCCAGATCCTCTTCAGCGTAGTTCGATCCCAGCGCAGTCTGAAGCTAGCGCAGTTCAAGCAGCACAATCCATCAAGATAACTGACATTTTACACGTGGTCTATATGCCATCAATTGCTCACCACGTGGCAACTATCTGTACACGACCATGCGCATTTCAATCAAACAATGTCACGCGTCTAATACAGCTGAGCCACGATCGAGTAACTGCCAGCACAGTTCACTATTTGTGCAATCCAGCCTGCACAATCCAGAAATAACTACTAATTAGTTATTTTCCAGAACTCTATAAATAGAGTTTCAAGTCCTTCATTATCAAGATGAGATCATTCAAGATCATCACAGAGATCAGGAGTTCTTGTCCAAGTGCTGATGCATTCTTCAGAGGCTATCGTCTTCACAGTTCACATCGTCCAAGGGATAAAGCGATCGTCTTCATATCGGATTCCTATAGTTGTACTTTCCCAGAATTCAATTGTAATCTTCTTACAAAGTTTGTGAAATAAAAAGAACTTTTGTTTTTGCAAACAAAATGGCAACTCTGCTGGGGAGAACTTTCTCCTCCGACGAGGAAGTGACAACTCAATGTGACGTTACGTCTATCGGAAAGACGCAGAAGACACTGGTTGTGAAGGTCAACCAGACTGTCTACGAGGCGATGATCAACTCCGGGGCTACTCGTCACACTGCAACCTCTGCCAAGAGCAAGGTTCGTTCAGTATGGACTCCAAAGTCCTCTACGCAATCATCTGCGCAACCTGCTGTCTCTGCTGCTAAGGAGCCACTGGCCACTTCTGCTTCTGCGCAAAACACCACTCGCGCTACCAAAGTACAAGCCAGAACTCCTGTGCAGTGTACTGCTCCTCTTGCTGCCGCGCAAGCCACTTTCTATGCTGCTATGGCAAAATCCAAGACCCCTCTTCCCCTGGCGCAGTTGGTGACCTCCTTCCCTCCTGCGCAATCCATTGAAGCTAGAGCTCTTGCTGCACAAACTACAGTTTCTGTGACCAAAAGGCCATCTGTCAAAGCTCTCCAGGCGCAATCAACACTAGCGCAAGCTATTCCAGCGCAGTCTAATAGGGATAGTCCTTTGGCTAATCTCCCTTTTTCTCACAGCAAGAGGAAAGACTCTGTTCCTCTTCCCAAGCACCCTGTTGCTCCAGCGCAATCCACTGGGGGTAGTCTGTTGACTGTTCCTCCTCCTCCTCAGAACAAAGGAAAAGGCCCGTTGGTCTTTGTAGCTTCCCTTCCCGGAAATTTTTGAAAATATTTTTTTTATTTGATTTAAATGGTGATTCTTAAATTCGTATTTTGTAAATAATTATTTAGTTAATTATTACGGGGGATAATTTTAGTTATGGTTGAGTTTGAAGTACAAGACGAATAGGAATTATGGCACAGAAGCTGTAGCAGTGAGTCTTGACTATTGTACTAGCCATGGTAGTGGAGGTCTAGCCATAGTGATACCCGAACTAGAAAAACCAGACCAAGTTGTGTAAGGACTCATTTAAAACGTTTAATTAGTTATTATTTAATATATTGATTTTTAGATGACCCGGCTGTACCCAATCAGCCCGAACCGGTCCCGAACCAATTCCAAACCTATGTGGGCATATAGTGAGACCAAGGACGACCGTGTAGGCACATTTTATGTGTGCAAATATACTTTAAATTATTTTACAATTTGATATTGTATTCCTAATTATTAAGTATTATACAATATTGGTATTAATATTATTTAGGTATTTGACAGTATTGTATGATTTTATGGAGCCAAATGAGGAGTGCGTAGGTTACGTTCACCAAACACTACCATTGATTTATTTTTAGTATTATTAAGTTTTTATTATTTTATCATTATTAAAGTGATTTTGTGATTAAATAATCATTATTATTATTACTATTATTATTATTACTATTGAATTGATTTATAGTAAATTTAAGTTATATATATAAATATATATAGGCGTATATGGCATGTATATACAAATATACGTTTATAGTGAGTATATATAATATAATTAAGTGTGTATATATATATGTATAAACGTACCTGTATATTTATATATATATATATATATATATATATATATATATATATATATAAGAAATGTAATAATAGAAATAAATAAATTAGAAATACTAATATTTTATATAAGTAAAGATATGTATCTGTATATCTATACTTGTATATATGCAAATATATGCATTGTATATATATATATATATATATATATATATATATATATATATATATATATATATATATATATATACATATGTAATTATGTGGAGTAGTATATCTACATTTGTGTGGAGTAGTATATCTACATATGCAATTATGTGGAGTAGTATATCTACATTTGTATACGTATATAAAAGTATATATAAGTATAAGGAATAAAAGGAATATAAGAAGCAGCCAGGGTTTTTCCCCCAGGCCGAGCCTACCGCAGGCCCACGAACCCAAGCCCGGGCATCCCAACGTTGAGCAGCAGCAGTAGCTGGGCTCGGGGAGCACACACCCAGACCCAAAAAAAGGAGCCTGACCTCTGTTCGTCAACCGCTTATATATATAGATATATATATACGAAAGAGAGCGAGAAAGAGGATCATAATCATCCAAACCCTAATCCCCATGCCGCGCCCCCGACCTGGCGACCCTGACGCCGCACGCGCGTCACCACGGTGGGTGCCGGCCGGCGACAGAGCCGCCGCGCGCGCGCTCAGGCGAACGGAGACAACAGCAGTACCCAGCAAAGAGGCCGACTTCGCGACGCGTTTTCGCAACGCGTGGTTAATCGTTTCTCGATCCGCAACTTCAGGTACGTTCACAACCCATAGGGCTGTAAACCCCTTCACATAGATTCTTTTAACTCGCACTGTGCACGACGAGAATCGAGTTCCAAAACCGAGGAAAATCTCAATTTCCTGGGTATAGAAACTGCCCCAACGCCCAATATTCGCGGTCGATTTACGACCAGAACATCAAAAATTTTGGAAAACCGCCTGAACAGACTTCTAGACAACCTAACCAAGATGAAAACCCTATTTTTAGATTTAATTCTTGTGAGTTATTTTCTGTTTAAAATTGGGATGAAGTTGACGAAAAATCTGTTTTTAAAACAATAGAAAAACTAGAAATTTCACCCGTACGACGTGCGTCCCGCCATTCTGGGCGACGTGGTCACGTACCGTAAGCATCGAAAGCTGCATAACGGCTTCGTGGTCGTGTGGGCTTTGGCGGAATTCAAATTGGTCGCGTGTGCGCGACGAATTTGATGCGTATTCGTAGAAATTCACCGTATCGTGCATTTTGCAAATTCTCCAATTACTTTATGTACGCTCGTCAGATCGAGACGAAACTTACACCAATAGGACCGTATCATTTTTTTGGTCCTGTATGCCAAGTTTGGTCCGATTCTGAGACCATTGATAAAATTACCGTTTTGCGGGCCCCACGGTCCCACTCAACGGACGATTTCGTGCACGGCCCGCCGGAATCCAACTTTGAACATACGGTTGGGTTCATATCGGAAAACCGAATCCGTAGACATGTAGTTTGATGACTTTAGAGACCATTGACTCTGGCATGCTTTTCGGTGCAAAGCGGGTCCAACGGCGGACATCATTTTTGCCCGAAATTACCGTTTTGCCCCTGTATCCAGAATTGGACTTAAGGACAGGCAATCCTAGCTAATTTGACTATTCTGAGAATGTTGGTAACGTTTATTTCAGCTTTCGGAGACAGTTGTGATGACTTAGACTTTCTGACTTGTTGATTGGCGATACATTGTTGGTTCTCCGTGCAACCCCCAGGCAAGTATACCTTGCCAACTTATACAGTATAATTTATATGCATGTTCATCATCTGGCTATGGTTCTTTTCCTTACATTCGTGATTGCTTGTTTCCATGTCTAGTACACTCGTCCTGTTATAGTTCTACTTTACATGTTTCTAGTTTCTTGTTCATTTGTTGTTATGATATTTCCTATCTGTTACACTGTGATAGTCTCATACGTATTGCTTGATAGAGTCGTCTAGTCCTACACCACGATTTCCTCGACTTGATTATAACTTGACTTGACTTGACATGACTTGAGTGGGACTTGACTTTGACATTCTATAGATTATGAGTACTTACCTTGACTATGGTCTATAGGATTTTATACTAGGATTGGCTACCGTCTTGGTTGTGTGTACTTGCCTTGACAACGATTGAGATACTATAGATTGTGAGTACTTGCCTTGACTGCAGTTTATAGCCAGCCATTTCTAGTATGGCATGCCAGTGTCTTAGGATCCTCGTGTTTAGATCTTGTGTCTTGGTTCATTTTGTCTCGTTGGATATCCTTGATTGTTTCTTGCTTTTTTTTTACTGTTACATGTTGGCTTGTATATTATGTATCTTGCTAGTACTTTGAGGACCTGATGATCTCTTCAGGTTTAGCGTCTGCATGGAGTTAGTTAACAGAGCAGGATGGTAGAGGATGGCGATCCATGATACAGGTATATGCTTGTGATATCTCTTCATTATCTTCTCGTGCTTTTATATTACGTACCATATATATTTTGCTTATTTATAGACTCATATCATTCTTGGAGTCTAGTCAGACAATATGATAATGGGTTGCAGACCATGACCCATAATTGTTCATTCTTGTTTATTTGATTCATGTGGATTGAGATATAGTTTAGATTAGACATGATACCCATGACCCTGACAGCTTATACGTACTCGAGTCGGGCTGGAGTCCGCTCGATACGTAGCTGGCTTGCTCACGAGCTCGCGTCCGAAAAGCGGGTACGGGTCGTGACAGTCTTTTCTCAAACTTCCTCGTTCCACGACTTGGAAGACAACAGAGGGAAACGCTCTTTAGCCAACCCTTCTTCACAAAATACGGGAAAAGGTCCTTTGGTCTTTTCTCCGTCTTCTCCGGTTTTTACCGTAGAAGATCAATCTGAACGTGCCTCGACACCAATCAGTACAAGAACTCTCTCAAACAAGAGTTCTTCCCTCCTTGTCAAAGGGAAATGTACTGATCGAAGAGGTATTCTGCCTACTCCGATAGCAGAATTCCAAGATCTCCCAACTCTCTGGATATTCTGCTCAAAACAGGGAAAATTACTGGTGTCTCAGACAGAAACCCCTGGGGGTGAATTTGCTGATCTAAGGACTTATCTCAATAGACCAGCTTCTATGAAACGCAAGCAGCCAATGCCAAAGATTAACCTGCATCAGAGACAAACTTCCAGGATGAAAAATCCTGACACCTATGCTAATGAGGTGAGTACTTCTCTATATACTCATGGGACAAAACATTTGAAGAACCGGAACCATGTTCCGAATGTGGTCAAATAGCATATCCCTTAGACTTCTTCTCGTTTCGTCATTGTTCCTGATATCCGAGAGCACCTCAAGCAAAAATGGGACAACATCTCAACACCTCCAGTTCAGCCACTTGGATACCATTGTAATCATAAGGTTGTCATCAAGTGCTGTTGCCAGACAACAAAACGATCTGTCTTCGATCGTCTGAATTTTGCAACTTCGGAACCTATGTCAGAAGATGAAGACGAAGTGTTGTATGCTTCCGTCAACATGACTTCTCGAGACACTGGGGGTAGAAAGTGCTCCAAACACGGCAAGCCTCGCAGGCCCAGCCAGCGGTACTTAGATTTACTCCAAGAATCTTCTGAAGGAGTATTTCAACACACCAGATCCCGAAGCCGAGACACAATCGGTCAAAGGAATCTTCTTCAAGATCCTTCTGGTCATCTTCCTACTTCTCATTCAGGAGATGATTCCTTCTCTGATTATGATGCATACAGCAAAACTTCTGAACAGACAGTGTCTTCTACTGTACCTAGAGAAGTGACAGCATACGTTGTCACTGAAGACCCAGATGCTTCCAGTTCAGTAAATCAAGAACAACGAATAGCTGCACTGGAAGATAAGCTGAAGACCATGGCTGAAATGGTCGCAAGTATGCATTCTATAATCATGGCCCAACATACGGTACCACCGACCGCACCTGCTGTAAATCCTGAGATTATAGCATCGTCGGTGCCTGTCAATGCAGGTCTGGGGGTAGTATCTCCTCAAATACCCCCTGTACAAATTCAACCCACACCCAGTCAGTCAGGAGCTGGAGGTAGCACCTACCATGCTGTTCCTCCTCCTAACACTCAGCCTGCTCCTTCTGCGTCATCGGAGGATGCTAATGAAGCTGTCAAACTCTTGTACACTCAATTCGAGGCCTTCAAAGAGAAGGACAACTTACAGAGATTAGGGATCAAACAACCCTATCCAGTTGAATGGAAGGAAGTCCCATTTCCTCTAAAGTATAAAATCCCTATAATTTTGCTGTTTGACGACAGCACTTCTCCAAGTCAATTCATTAACCACTTTGAGGTAATGACTGTTCAACTTCAGCCAAATGACGTCGGCTATTTAGTCGGTGTAGCATACGATTGGTACAGGAGCTTGCCCTATGGTTGTATCACCTCTTTTTCGGGTTTGAAACAAATCTTCTTGGAGCGATTCTACGAGGGAATCAACGATATAACCATGTCCGCCCTCAACAAGATCAAACAAAGACATAATGAAACCGCTGAGAGTTTCATTGAAAGATTTCGCCGAGAAGCATTAAAGATGCCTCCTGGAACTCCGGCCGCTGTCACTATAGATACCTGCAAGGCAAATCTTTTGCCTATCATCAGCATGTGGACGGGGTCAACTCAATTTCAAGACTGGCCATCATTCATTGTTAATGCTAAAGCAGCTGAAGTTAGCGTTGACAAATTCAAGCAGTTGGGGGTACACATGTCTAATCTCGGCCAGGATGAACACCCGACAGCTAGTAGTGGTAATCGCCAGAACAACCGTAAGGGTAAAAAAACTTTGAACATCAATTTGAAGAGCAAAGAATCTCTGGCTGTCAACGTGGCTCCACCTACGTCTACTCCTACTCCTTCTGCCCCTCCACCAAGGGAACCTCGTCCGAAAGTAGAATACTCCTTTGATGAGAACGACACCGTGAGCATCTTCGATTGCTTAATCAAAAGCAATAAGCTCCAACTCCCAGACCCGAAGAAGCCCGACGAGGTCGGTAAGACTGATCATCCCAAATACTGTATTTATCATAGGTTCATTGGTCATCCCACTCGAGCATGTTACGTGCTCAAAGGCAAAATTCAAGAGCTAGTCAACGCTGGTGTTGTCACTCTTCAACAAGATGAGAAGACTGTTACCGCGAACATGGTCTCAGTACAGTTCGGTAACTTTCCTATACAGATGGTACAATATGGTGTCATCCCTATCCCCAAGGCCACTCTTGAGATCGAGAATCTCCCTCTTCCACGGAGTGAAGGTCTCGTCCCCTTATCCCTTGATAATGGTGAGATTATGTGGATCCACCCGGACCTTATTGCAGACTTTGAGGCTCCTTCTAAGCAAAAAGACCGCTCCAAGGGCAAAACAAAGATCTGCAATATGGTGTCTTTTGACCCCATAGTTGAAGAGAAAATCCTGCTGGGTACCAGGTCAGGGAAAGCCTACCTACGGGAAGTTCCTAAAAATCAAGAAAACCCTGCTTCTTCTTCTGAGTCTGCTCCAGTGCAACCTATCTCTGCTGAGGGCATACCTGCTGTGTCCTCACCGGTTTTAGAACCCATTCCCCCCAAACCGACAGCAGTTGACAAAGGCAAACAACAAGTCCGTTTCGACAAGCCTTTGAAGAAGTCATCCCCTTCTGGACTTGAGAAACCATACAACTTTGATATTTTAGCTCAACTAGCTAATACATCGGCCAGGCTGTCAATCTTCGAGCTCTTGCGCCTCTCCAAAGAGACTCGAAAAACTCTGAGTGAAGCTCTCATGCAGGCGAAAACCTGTCTAACCCTTCTGAAGAAGCCGAAAACAGAGCCTGTCTCTTGCCTCCATTGTCACAGTGTGTTGGAGTTAATTCTAAATATTACCTTCACACAGGATGATATGCTGATAGAAGATAATAGGCATGACCGTCCTCTATACTATACAGGATATGTCGACTTGATGAAAGTCGATCGTATTCTGATAGATCCAGGGTCTGCCCTCAGCATCATGCCAAAGACAATATTAGATGCACTGAAGATCCCAGTACATAGTCTTTCCAGTACAATTACCACCATCCTGGGGTTCAACCAAGGAAGAAGTGAGCCTTTGGGCAAGATTCGCCTAAAACTCCAAATTGGCAATCTTCGCACAAAGGTGACCTTCTACATTATAGATAACTATGGTTGCTCTTACAATGCTCTTTTGGGGAGACCATTTCTTCACGAACACAACATTGTTCCTTCAACTCTCCATCAATGTTTCAAGTATGTTGATGACAATGGAGAGGTTCAAAAAGAGGTTACAGATCTCTACCCTTTCAAAGGTATCGAAGCATATTGTAACGATGCTCGCATGTATAAAGATGAGTTCATGAAGGTAGTACTGGCTCTGGACACTGAAGAAGAACAAGAAGCAGTGCCTAATGACACCCTCATCATACCTGTTAAAGGGCATGTTTCTCGTCCTCAATCCTCCAAACCACTGGCTATTCACTTGCCAGTCCAGAAGCAACCAACTGATGGCGGTCAAGATCAAAGGGAGCTCACCTCTTCTGAGCCACTTGTTATCGACCTACGTCGTAACAAGGATAAAAGACAGCTCACCTCTTCTGAGCCACTTGTTATTGATTTATCTCATAACAAGGATAAAAGGGAGCTCACCTCCTCTGAGCCGCTTGTTATTGACCTCCGTCGTAACAAGTCCAATCCTCCTCCACGTTCTTCTTCTTCCCCTCTTGTAATCAATCTGACCAAGTCTGCTAAGGCTAAAGGTCCTGTTGTAAATACGGATGTACAAATCAATGAAAAAACATCTCCTTTCCAGTATACTGATGTCATTTATCATGCTAAGTGCTATTTGGATATGTTAGATAGCTTTCAGTCATTTACAATGGGAGTTGTACAATCTCTTCAAACAGAGGTCTTATTCGAACACCCAGATGATTCATATTTTGTTGTCCCTTCTCGAAAGAGAGGCGAAAGTCTAATACTTTTTAGTAAAGGGCCAGAACAAAAATTCAGCTATACGGATGATAGCAAAAATAACGATATGGAACGTCTCCAACTTCGTCGTTATAGTCAACAATCAAAAGACATCATCCGAAAGATGGGTTATGACTTCAAGAATGGCCTCAACTACGGTAAGGGTAGAAGAACTCCTATCCATACGGTTGTTCCGGAAGGAAAATCAGAGATGTATTACAGCAGGACAAAAAGAGGTCTCGGATATGCTTCACCTCCGGTATTATCTCCGGAAGTCTCCGAATCCGATAGTGAGGAGCGCTCTAACTCTTCTGATTCCAGATCATGGGACTTTGACACTAGCATTAGTCAGGTTCATCGGCTGATCGTATCTTCTAACATGGTCTCCGCCGAACTTCCAGAAGGTTATGACGAAGATATCGAAGAAAGTCCTGAAATAGATTCTTGGACTCAACGAATGGATACCCAATGGGAACTCCGATTCGAACAACGAGAACCTCCTACCGAAGATCAATTGGTCCAAATTGACGTAGGAGAAAATGGGTCACCTCGTCCAATATTCATCAGCAAGAACCTCCCCGAGGCGGATAAGCAAGAATTAATCATTCTTATTCGAGAATACATTGATGTCTTCGCCTGGAGTTATGAAGATATGCCAGGTTTAGATCCCAAAGTTGCTACTCACAAATTGAATATCTTACCTAATGCAAAGCCAGTCAAACAACATCAAAGGCAATTCAAGCCAGAAATGATGGACGCTATTGATGATGAAGTTAAAAAGCTTATAGCTTGTGGCTTTATTCGAGAAGAACAACATCCAGATTGGGTAGCCAATGTTGTCCCAGTCTTGAAGAAAACTGGTAAAGTTCGCGTTTGCATCAACTTCCGGGATCTTAATGAAGCCTATCCAAAAGACGAGTTTTCTCTCCCTATCACAGATGTCATGATCGACAATACTTGTGGGTTCGAGCGAATATCCTTCATGGATGGATTCTCTGGATACAATCAGATTCGGATGAATCCTGAAGATGAGAAACATACTTCTTTCCGTACTCCTCGCGGAGTCTACTGCTATACCGTGATGCCATTTGGTCTCAAGAATGCTGGTGCAACTTACTAACGAGCTATGAGTACCATCTTTCGAGATCATTTGCGTAAGACTGTCGAATGCTATGTGGACGATATTGCTGTCAAGAGTCGTCTAAAGGAAGATCATATCCAAGATTTGAGAACTATCTTTAATCTAATGCACCAACATCAGCTGAAAATGAATTCCACCAAGTCATTCTTGGGTATCTCTAGTGGTAAATTTCTCGGCTTCGTCATTACCTCTAAAGGTATACACGTGGATCCCGAGAAGATCAAAGCCATTCAAGAGATGCGTCCTCCACACAACCTAAAAGAGCTACGAAGATTCCAAGATCGACTTGCGTACATTAGGAGATTCATTTCAAATCTGTCTGGATGCTGCAGACCATTTACCCAGTTAATGAAGAAAGGTGTCTCTTTCATTTGGACTGAAGAATGTCAACGAGCATTTGACGACATAAAACAGTATATCATGAACCCACCAGTCTTGGTGCCACCAATCTCGGGCATACCATTCTTAATGTATGTCCGTGCTATGGATCATTCATTGGGTACTTTACTTGCCCAGAAGAACAAAGAAGGCCATGAACAGGCCATCTATTATCTTAGTCGTACTATGATTGGTGCTGAACACCGTTATAGTCCGGTCGAAAAAGAATGCTTAGCTCTTATATTTGCTGTTCAAAAGACGAGGCATTACATTATTGGCCAAACTATTCATGTCATATCCCGAGTTAATCCTCTTCGGGTACTGATGAATAAACCCAGCACACTCAATTCTCGACTGGCTATATGGGCCATTCTGCTAGCCCAATATGACATGGTATATGTTCCACAAAAATCTGTTAAGGGTCAAGCATTGGCGGACTTCTTAGCGGCTCATCCTATTCCAGAAACATCTAAACTTTACGATGAAATTCCAGACGAGACATTGGAATCAAATATGATCTCCGAAAAATTTCCTACCTGGCGTCTGTTCTTCGACGGTGCATCCAGGATCGGACCAAATTGTACCATTGTCGTAGGAGTTGGGGTTGTTCTCGTTTCTCCAGACGGGTCAACTATCCAAAGAGCCTATTCCATAGATGAACCTTGCTCCAACAACGTGGCAGAATACAATGCTCTACTCATTGGCCTTCAATTAGCTAAACAACTAGACGTCGAATATCTTGAAGTCTATGGTGACTCCAAGTTGGTTGTTAACCAGGTTAGAGGAACCTATGAAGTTCATCATCAAGATCTAGTGCCTTATCATGAAGCGGCAATCAGCATGGCTACATCATTCAAAGCCTTCTTCATCGAATATGTCCGCCGAGCTTGCAATACTGAAGCAGATGCTTTGGCCAATCTTGCAGCAGTCTTAGCCATCCCTATTAAAAGACAGCAGGTGGTGGTTGTCTCTAATCGGGAATTGTTCTGCATCGAAAACAATCGTAATATTGAGTTTAGTAATCTTATTGAAGCCAATGTTATCAGTGAAGATTGGAGAGCTCCTTTCATCGATTTCGTGGTCCATGATATACTTCATGAAGATCCCAAGGAGGCTATGAATATTCGTCGACGATCTCTCCGGTTCTACTATAATCAGACCACCAAGACTCTCTATCGACGGACTTATGACGGTTTTCTCTTACACTGTCTTGCTGGTAATGAAGCGAAGCAAGTATTGCATGAAGCTCCTGATGGTGTTTGCGGAACACATCAACCCGACCCTAAGTTACAAGATCGTATCCGACGTATGGGCTACTACTGGCCCTCTATGGTATCCGATGCCATCGAATATGTAAGAAAATGCCGAGCTTGTCAAATCTATGCAGATTTTATTCATCAACCGTCAGAATTCCTTCATCCGACTGCTGCTTCCTGGCCTTTCGAAGCTTGGGGCATGGATATTATAGGTCCCATTAATCCTCCTTCTTCTAAGGGACATCGGTTTATACTCGCCATAATGGATTATTTCTCCAAGTGGGCCGAAGTTATACCTCTGGCTGAAGTCAAAACCAGCAGCATCATCAACTTTGTCAAACATCATGTCATATATAGATTTGGTGTACCTCAACGAATCATTCATGAGAATGGACCTCAATTTATCAGCCAGAAGTTTACAAGATTCTGCGATGATCACCGGATTGACAATGTCGCTTCGACAGCCTACAATCCTGCTGCTAATGGCTTGGCTGAAGCCTTCAACAAAACTATCATCAAGCTCCTTAAGAAGTTTGTGTCTACTAACAAACAAAATTGGAGTGAAAAGCTTGGAGAATGTCTTTGGGCCTATCGTACTACGGTCCACAACCCCACAGGCTGTACACCTTTCTCTTTAGTGTATGGCTGTGAAGCAGTTCTACCCCTGGAACTTTAAATTCCGTCCTTAAGGATTGTCATCGCTAATGAGCTGACAACGGAGAACAACGATATTCTTCGACTTCAGGAGTTGGAGGCGCTTGACGAGAAGCGGCTATTGGCTCAACAGCATATTGAGTTATACCAAGCCCGCATCTCGAAGACTTTCAATCGTAAAGTTAAAGTCAGAGCCTTTCAGAAAGGAGAGCTCGTTCTAACAGTCAGACGTCCCATGACTATGACTCATATGAGTAAAGGCAAGTTCGATGCAAAGTGGAAAGGGCCTTACATTGTGAGCAAAGTCTTTTCAAATGGAGCCTATCAACTTACAGAGCTGGACGGTCGAGTTGCTATGATGCCTATTAATGGCAAATTCCTTAAGAAATACTATGTATAAATGTAACAAGAATTTCATGTAAATACAACAAGACAGTGCATAAATAAAGTTTAATTTTATTTCATCATGAATGACGTTACATAATATTAAGGACGAGAATCACTATCGTCCTTTTTATAGACAGGACGAGGACCACTGTTGTTCTTCTCAAAAATAAAGTTAGCAAAAGAGCCGAGAACATCCTTGCTCGAACCCACCAGGAACTTGCAAGCAGCCATCCTCATGGCCTCTTCTTCTTCACTCTTTCCTGGTTCAATCAGGAAGTCCAGGATATCCCACGGTGAATGGGGTGCAGACGAACTTTCGCCTGCCTCCATCTACTTTGGCTGGGTTGGTTCGGCAGGACGTTCTTCAGTGCCCGCTTCAACCTTCGGGGTGATCTCAGTCTTCTTGGATGCATCTCCAGACGACATCTTTATGTTGAAAAGTGAAAGTGATCATTCTATCTAATTTTTTGTTCTATTTATAGACAGAGATTCGTGAAACAACGAAGCGACACATTTATACGACGGTTCGCCCGTTCACTACATTCATCCGACGGTTCTCCCGTTCATTACATTCATCCGACGGTTCACCCGTTCATCCCATTCATCCGACGGTTCGCCCGTTCATTACATTCATCCGACGGTTCGCCTGTTCATTACATTCATCCGACGGTTCACCCGTTCATCCCATTCATCCGACGGTTTGCCCGTTCATTACATTCAACCGACGGTTCGCCCGTTCATTACATTCATCCGACGGTTCGCCCGTTCATTACATTCATTCGACGGTTCACCCGTTCATCCATTCATCCGACGGTTCACCCGTTCATCCATTCATTCAATTTCTCTGACGATTCATCCGTTCATTCCAACGATTCATTTCGTTAATGTATTTTGACGATTCATCCGTTCATTCATATCAGCAACTTGTCATTATTTGTTACCTTTGATTAAGTTGTCTACTGAAATAATGATATTCAACAAATTATATTCTGCCATGTCCACATTACCTCTGATCAGATATAATAAATATAATTATTTTCTAAATCAAGAAATATATCATGTCCCGGACCTTTGAATATATTTTCTATCGCTATTATTTATATCCGAATGAGATATGCAATAAATAATAGAGCCACAAAGAGAATGTCTTTTTATTGATCAAAATTAAAAGGCATTACAAAAAAATATGTCACAAAACAGAAGATACAAAAATTCTTTCTATTCAGCTGGTGGGGTCATTAAACTAGCCATCTGCTGCTTTAAAGTTTGAAGTCGCTCCTCCCGAGAATCCATCACCCGCCTTATAGCTTCCTCCATTCCAGAATTATCATCAAAAGTCGACAAGGTTGGTGGACATATGCTCGTAGCCAGCTGGAGGGGAAACACAATAGAAGTTCCATCCCTTTTCGAGATTCAGAGCGCGTCTGTAATCTCTTAAAGTGGTGTATATCCACTTGCTTTTGGAGAATCTCCTCAAGAAGCTGCCGCTCACCGCTCCCATATTGGGGTTCATCAGTGAAGGATAGTGCAGAAGCAGCCATCCGAACAGATATGTGTATGGTAGCTCCAGCCGAGGAAAGCTTCCTTTCTCGCCCTTTCCTCGAAGCATCTGATCGACAAAAAGGCGGAGGCCAGCATTCACTCTGCAAGTCATCGTTGACAATAGATCCATCCGGTAGCCGAAGACTAAGCGGACAACAGCAAATAGTATGCCTCGATGAAAGCGATCGACGGTGCCGGCTCCAGGAATGACGTATCGTCGAAGCCAATAAGTGAGAAAACCCGCCAACTGGGCCTCCTTCGACATGGGCCTCTAGCCCATCCTCATATAACTCTCAATAATGTCATTTTTCTTAAGAGGAGGATATTGAAGATCATCTTCGATCTTGATATCCAGATCCTTGTTCTCTTCCATCAACCCTATCACTTCGCTGTTGCTAAGTGGTCTGAAGAAGGTGGGTTTGCAGTTATCGTGCTCCTTTGTCTTTTTCTCAATGATATGGTTGAGAAAGAGATACGGCAACCATTTGGTTGAGTAGCAAGTGCCGGATGTACCACTCTTGTAGTACAAGGAACAGATCTTGTAGTGGCATAACAGCTCTTCAAAGACAGCCACCATGTCGGCATTCTCTTGGCATAATTTGTCTAACTCATCATTGGTCGGGACAAATTCTTCATAGGGGATATCCTCCATTGGCAAGCTGGAGATGTACTTCATCTCATGTAAAGCCAATCCGATCTCTCCGCATGGTGTCATAAAAGTCCCCGTTCTGTAATTGTATCTCTCCGCCAATGCAAGAAATAGATGCAGATTAGGCGAGAAACCATAAACGGTGGCGTACACCGCTTGGTACAGCTCAATCTCCTTGAGCCGGTCTTCAAATTGAGCCAATATCCAATTGGCTATGCAGCTCCACCTCTTGTTATCTGCATTCACAAGACTTGTTAATCGAATATCTTGGTCTGGATATCTTCCCTCAACCTTCACAAACTCATTTACGAATATCGGTGTTATGACTGGTAGCAGCAGGGAAGAGTTTTCTGGTGGGATGCAACCAGGTTTCAGTCCTCTGAGTAGGGAGCTGTGACGCTCCGAGGAACAGTAAAACATGTCTTTACTGTTCAGCCCCTTCTTTACGCAGATGTTCCCCGTTCGAGCTTGCTGAAGTGGAGTTATATCCCATTTCATCCTTCTGGGATAGCTCGCAAAAGCATAGCGAGACAGGGGAAGGCATCTGGAAATCTCCGGTAGAAGTATCATCTTCTCGCCTCTTTGAAAAAGTCTCTGTTCCATGCGAAGTCTAGGCTGAGAGTTCTTGTCGAAAGCCTCACCGAACAGGAACAACGGCTTCTTATGAGTAACTGTATCTGTAGTTTGGAGTGGCTGTCCGTTCATTAAACACAGCAGAGTTTTATTATCTTGTGCCATTAGGATGGCTTGCCGAGATGACGGCAATGCATATTGAGGATATGTCACATGGAAAAGATCCTCTTTGAACTCAGGTTCAGCCAAAGATCCTGCAAAGATCTTATAATCTGGGTCTTCCCTGAGGTTAACTGCATCAAATAAAGAGATAAAGATCAGTACATGCAAAATCACAAAGTTTTTTTGAAAAGAGTTCATCAAATTGCGCTATGTGCAAAGCATCAGATTGTGCCAATGCGAACTCACATGCGCAAAGCATCCAATTGCGCCAACACATCCACTCGCACAAGACATCAGGTTGCGCTAACCCGCTTGCGCAAGGCATAGGTTACGCTAACCAGCTTGCGCAAGGCATCAGTTTGCGCTGGCTCAACTGACTTGCACAAATCGATGGATTGTACTGAACATCTGTCAGCGCTTTCCAACCGATTGCACAAGAATATAGTTTTCATAAAAATGAAAAAACTATTGTGTGTGCAACCAAAACCCTAAATAGGGCGGCACAATACCTTCAATCTCTAAAAAGAGAGAGGTATGAAGGTTCGAAAATGTCAAGAATCCTAAAAAGGGTTTCGATCGAGTTTGTCATCTACCTTGCAACGCTGGGTGGCCAATTTCATGACGAGAGATTCGGGGCGCAACCCGAGTCGAAGACTCAGCCGGAGCCTTGCCCTTCTCTGTTGCAGTTCGCTTAGGAGCTATTAACGTCGACGGCGAGAGTAAGGAGAAGTGGTCGGAATAGGAGGGAAGCTTTTATCTCTTCAGAAAATCAAAAGCAAGTAAAGGTTGACAGAATGAGAATGGAAACTATTTATAGTTTTTTGAAGTGTAACAGTCACCTCAGATTGTGCCACAAAAGTCGGAGCTGATTCCTCCAAACGCGCAGTCAAAGCGCTACTTGCGCAACTTGATTTTAAATTCGAAATTCAAAGTATTTCGAAACTTTGAATATTTTTAAATTTTGAAAACTTTGAAGGGGGTCTTGTAGGTCCTAAAAATTAAGTTGCACCCATCAAAAAAGTAATGAAAATCAAATGGTGCACCCTTCAAATGAACTGCGCAGGAAGCAGATAGCGCAACAAATCAACTGCACGAGGCCGAACCGCGCTAATATCCAAGCGCGCAATGCTGACGTGGCAACGTCATCATTACCTGACACAAAATTAGATTTTCTGACAACTGACAGCCCGAAAAGCGAGGAGTCTGTTCGTTTCTCGAGCCGTACCGTATTTTAGGACAGCTGTACAGCCAGCGCAATCTGCCAGCCCAACCGAAGCGCAGTCTGCCAGATCCTCTTCAGTGCAGTTCGATCCCAGCGCAGTCTAAAGCTAGCGCAATTCAAGCAGCACAATCTATCAAGATAACTGACATTTTACACGTGGCCTACATGCCATCAATTGCTCACCACGTGGCAACCATCTATACACGACCATGTACATTTCAATCAAACAATGCCACGCGTCTAATACAGTTGAGCCACGATCGAGTAACTGCCAGCGCAGTTCGCTGTTTGCGCAATCCAGCCTGCGTAATCCAGAAATAACTACTAATTAGTTATTTTCTAGAACTCTATAAATAGAGTTTTAAGTCCTTCATTATCAAGATGAGATCATTCAAGATCATCACAGAGATCAGGAGTTCTTGCCCAAGTACTACTGCATTCTTCAGAGGCTATCGTCTTCACAGTTCACATCGTCTAAGGGATAAAGCGATCGTCTTCAGATCGGATTCCTATAGTTGTACTTTCCCAGAATTCAATTGTAATATTCTTACAAAGTTTGTGAAATAAAAAGAAATTTTGTTTTTGCAAACACCTGGCAGTCCTACTTAAGTGTAGGACTGCCAGGGGGTGGCAGTCCTATTTATAACTCTCTGTGATGAGAGTTTGAAACTGAAACTCTCTGTCACAGAGAGTTTTAATTAGGACTGCCACCCTCTGACAGTCCTACACAAAAGGAGGACTGCCAGGATGCTGGCAGTCCTAATTGAAACTTGTTGTTGCTGGCAGTACTACATAGTGTACGACTGCCAGGGGGATGACAGTCCTATTTATAAAAGGAAAATTTATGAAATGTCCAAAAAATGAAAAAGTGCTAAAACAGAGGTCCAAACATCATTTTTTTGCAATTTTAAAAATTTGATAGGCCGACTAACGAAAAAGCTGTTAATCTTAGGCTCCTCGAAAATATGCTCACTTTGCGATAAACCGTGCCTCGTTTCGACCTCCCAGTCAAAAGTTATGGCCCTCCAAAGTTTCAACTGACCATAAAATGCAGGAGAATGACCATTCTCCGTGTTAGAACACGAAGAATGTTAATTTCGCATGAGGGTGGCCATTCTCCTAGTTAGTAACACGGAGAATGGTGTTCTCTGTCTTAATTTACACGGAGAATGGCCATTCTCTGTGTTAGTAACACGGAGAATGGCATTCTCTGTCTTAATTTACACGGAGAATGCCCATTCTCCGTGCTAAATTACACGGAGAATGGCCATTCTCTGTGTCAGAGAATGGCCATTCTCCGTGTAATTTAGCACGGAGAATGGTTATTCCAGTGTTAAAACGCAGGAGAATGGCCATTCTCCGTGTTAGAAACACGGACAATGCCATTATCCGTGTTAAATAACACGGGTCCGTGTTAGAAACACGGAGAACGCCATTCTCCGTGTTAAATAACACGGAGAATGCCATTCTCCGTGTTAATTTACACGAAGAATGACCATTTCCAGTGTTAAAACGTAGGAGAATGACCATTCTCTGTGTTAGAAATACGAAGAATGACATTCTCCGTGTTAGAAACACTGAGAATGGCCATTTCCAGTGTTAAAACGTAGGAGAATGATTCTTCGTGTAATTTAGTACGGAGAATGGCCACACGGAGAATGACCATTCAAATGTTAAAACACAGGAGAATGGCCATTTATAAAACTCTGTGATGAGAGTTTCAAACTGAATCTCATCAAAGAGACTTACAAATAGGACTGCCACCCCCCTGGCAGTCCTACATTTAATTAGGACTGCCAGGGTGCTGGCAGTCCCAATTGAAACTATAAGTAACAGAAAGTTTCAATTAGGACTGCCAGCATCCTGGCAGTCCTCCTTTTGTGTAGGACTGTCAGGGGGTGGCAGTCCTAATTGAAACTCTCTGTGATAGAGAGTTTTAAAACTCTCATCACAGACTTACAAATAGGACTGCCATCCCCTGGCAGTCCTACATTCAATTAAGACTGCCAGAGGGCCTGGCAGTCCAGAGAGTTTGGGTATGAAACTCTCTTCACAGAGAGTTTTATACAGGACTGCCAACACCCTAGCAGTCCTTTATTAAGTAAGGACTGCCAGGGACCTGGCAGTCCTAACTTAATATAGGACTGCAGAAAGTCTGGCAGTCCTACTTTACATTAGGACTGCCACAACCCTGACAGTCCTAATGTTGTAAGCCACGACTGTAGCAGCCGAACGGCTACAAAGATTTGTCGTATTCTAGGGTTAGGGTTTTAAGAAATATGTGAGATCATGTTCGAAAAATTTATTTATGAACCCTAAAGTGATTCTAAACCTAATATTTATGTTTATGTTTTCTGATTTTGAGTATGAGTGGAAACTTTTTTTGGTAGCTGATCTTAGACAGATTTGGGGGAAAATTTGTGCCAAACATGATTGAGATAGGAGAATTATTTTAGAGATAATTCTCGGAAAGAAAGGAAGAAAAATTTGGGAAACAAATTTGGACTAGGGTTTAATTCTATGACCTAGAAATGTTGGAAGAGAAGAAAAAAGTAGAGGGAGAAAAAAAAAGAGTTGAGGAAGAGAGGAAAAGAGTAGAGGGAGGGAGAGAGAGAAAAATTAGAAAAGTTGTCTTTTATACCTAATGTTGGGCTGCCTCCAAGTAAAAAAAAACTGATGGCAAACTTGTAATATTTGTAAACATTTTTGGGCTGCCCCCAAGTAAAATTGGTGGTGCCCTTAGAAAAAACCTTTATTTTTCATTCTATTTATTATTATGATGTACTCTCCATGTAAATGGAAAAATAAAATAAAAACAGTCACAGTAAGTTTTACATATTAATTAATGAAAAAGAGTACAAGTTGCTTCCATGGGTTTTCAAGCAGCATCTTCTCCCTTGTCATTTTGCTGTGGAGTAGTACTTCCCATGTGAAACCTGGTTTTACTAATTAATCATTTATTTTACAACTAATTTCCATTCTTCTTCATTAGTCACAAACTTGCAACTAACTCAGTGTAATCATGTGCACGTGCATTGTAGCGTATTTTTTCATACAAGTAATTATTTTATAGTTTATTAGTGATTAGTAGACTCTAGTATCTATTTCCATTAATAAGGTTGGGTAAAAATTTAAATTATATTAAAATAATTTAAATATGATTTGAATATATTTGATATAATTTATTATAGTTATATTTTTAGAACTTTAGATATATGTTTAGTTAGATAATACAAGGTAGTTATATATATCTACAATAATTTAAAGACTTTGTTTCTTAAAACACATACTTTCAGACGACTCATTTTGAACCATTTTTAAGAGAATCAGTTTGGTTTTGAGTTGAGTTGCCGGCGTCGAAAAACGTCGGCCGTCCCGTGAGGCTCTGGAGCGCGTGGAGTGCGCGAGGCGTACGTGTGGAACGATGATGAAAAAGAGTGTGGACAAGATCCGCAGGAAGAATCCGAAACGACATAACCACCGGCTAAAAATCGTGTGCGGGGAGACACGATTTAACTGAGCCCACACGTGCTGGTTAAAAAAAGAAAAAGAAAAAGAAAAAGAAAAAGAAAAAAATTGGTTTTGAGAATCACATACCTTAGACGACTCATTTTGAACCTCTTAATACACATACCATTCACCTAAGAAAGGAAAGATTGTTTTTGATAATCAATTTGGTTTTTTGATAGGAAGATCCACCATTACCATGACAACTAATAGCAAAAACTTTAAGAGAAGAGGATTTAATGTGTAGGGATATCTTGAAACTAATTAAATTGCATGTTCCCAAGTCAGTTTAGGTACACCAACAGAAGGACCTTTCTAAAGCGAAACGAGTTCAATTGCACCTTTCTAAATCTTTGGGAGGTCGCAGACGTTGCTCATCCGTGACGTCGTTTATAAACATGAACCGAACTCCTAGACGGTTCCTTGAAACCTACCATCCGCTCAACTTGTTGGATTCGTAGGTTTGTCACCGCAGAGAGGTTTTGATGCAACGGATTGCCGCAAAGATACCTTTATCCTCTTGCCCTTAGTCAGGAAGATTTTGGTGACATGGTGTCATTGTTGGTTTAGACATGTCTCTCGACATGATGAAGGCTCTGATACCACCTGACACAGTACAAAACTCAGACCGCTAAACCAACGACCAAAATATGAGAGTTGACATGTCAAATCCTCCATGAGAATTAGAAAAGAGAAAGAACTCTTATTGATCCACTCAAAATAATAACAATAAGCTTGTTCATTGTCTTCTATGTAGTCATACTTATACTAAATAGCCTACTTAATCCCTAAGGAACAATCCTAATCAAATTAAGAAAGCAATGTAATAACTAATTACGCCATAGATATTGTTATATAAACACATGAAGTCATATCTATTTATCTTTTGCATACTAGATCTTAATAACATCTATATCTATGTACACTTCACACAATAACTAGTTCTAAAACGTTCTAGAAAGGACTTGTTGTAAAAGAAACTTTTACCTTTTTGTATCGTGATAGTTGGATCTTGCAAATTGTTTTCAACCATGTTTGGGAACCTTTGGAGCCTAGATATGGGTGGACCTTTTTCGGCACATGTGACACATCTTAAGGAAGTATCTAGTGGGAGGCGTCTCAAACACGGATATGGTCCTCTAGTGGTTTGTCCATGCAACATGGTTAGGTTATGTTCTTTTGGATTTTGGCATGTGTTTTTAGTGAAATTCAATTGAGTCAATTATGTAAAATATTTGCATTTGTTAGCACTTATTATTTTACGTACATCACTCCTGCTAGGACATATGTGGTCGGTCTTTTGATGGTTATACATTAGATGAAGCGAATGTATCGTCACAGTATCGGACCATTCCTATGAGTATCAGTATCGGCGATATCGGTAGTATCGACGGTTTCGGATCGGAGTATCGAATTTTTTTGGTATCGAAAAACAAATAATTATTAATAAATTATTATCATTTAAAAATATATTTTATATATTAGGCATAATTTTAAGTATTTCCAGTGTTATTTCTTAGTAGTTTTAAGGTTAAATAAAATAGTAGTCACCCTTAGCGTTTGGTTTACATACAATAGATCAATTTTCTGCTTTTATATGCTTTTACAACCTTATTATGCTTCAAACCCTTGTTGATTTGTCTTTTTTCCTTCAATTTTCTTTGTCAAACTGATCGGAAAAGAGAGCCCCAATGTCGGTATCGGTCAGTATCGGGTATCGGTCGGTATCAGATCGGGACATGCCAAACCATATCGGTATCGGCCGATACTTTAAACTATGAATTAGGACAATGAAAGGAGTTATTACCTCATGATGATTGGCCTCCTTGATCATCTTAATGCTAGTTTACCAATAGTAGAAAGCTATCTCATTATTTGTTATGTTTGTTTGACACCGGAATGTAGAAATAGTCCAAGATATTTTCCATCAAATGAGCCTGACCTATGGAGACTGATGGGCATGTGGTCTATTTGGATGTTTAGTAAGTCATACTTCATTCTTATTACTGCAAAAGTTGATCCTTAATATTGTAGTCTTTCTTGCTTATGTCCTTGCAAGAAAAAAGAAGAGGTCATGAAGTATTTATTATTGTATAAGATGATAACTGGATTTTTTTTTCCTTCTTGCCAATTGAGTTATTCCAGTGGATGCTAGTTATTCAATTTGGTTTTACTTCTCTTCTGATGCATCTTTGGATCTTATATTCATTTTTATCTGCAAGCTTTGGCAAGTCAATTTTGTTTTGTTGCAAGAAACTTCTATATTTAGTTTTTGTCTCACTTTCATATTTTTCTTCTTCGAAGGAGGAATCTTGATATATGTTATGCGATTATTAATTGGTAATTTGTGATAATAATAGGCAGAACATTTGATTAGTCAGGGTTAGTGATATCCAAGCAAGTTATGCTATAGTCACACAAGCTCTATATAATCATTGTTCTTTTCCTGATTTAAGCAAAGAGGAAGTCTGGAAGGTATTTTTCAGTTGTGAAAAAGCTACCATTTGGCAGGACATGAGTAGCTCCAGTCAATTTCTGGAACCATAAATTTGATTTTTTTTTCCTTGGTTAGAACAATTTCCATTTTAATAGAAAACATTATTATAACTGTGAAAAAGCATGAGATTTTATAATTTGTGAAGTAAGAGATGGGTAGGCTTAGCCTAAAGTACCTGGAGTATGAACCTTTAAGTTTCTACAACATTGTGATACGGCTTAAAAAGAAAAATCATAGTTCAAGGTATTTGCGGATACCTATACCGAAACTATCGAAATCAACCGACTCAAAACCACCGAAACCCTTCGAAAGCGTTCCGATACTGCCAATTAAGAAGGATTCAAAATCGAATCCAATACTGATACTGTGAACCATGAAAAAATGTCATGGACCAATATACTACTTCTACTCAGGTAATTAATGTTTCTGGTTCTACTCTTCATTCTGGATTTATCTAATATTTTATCTTTGTTGCCTTATGATTTCGGTGCAACACCTAAATGAATTATATTATTCATTATTAATTTTAGAAAGAAATGTAGCTGATTTGCAAGCTATATCAATTAATTGTTTCTTCTATTCCTTATGCCCCTTAATTATCTTGTCATTAATCTATAGTTTTTCTTGCAGCAATCCCTTCGCTCAGAGCACGTGACTGTTCGAAGAATGAGAAAGAAGCCTCGAATTATCTTTTTCTCCTCGTCCCGCTACTCAATGCTCTGTTCCCGTTCTTTTGGAAGTCGTTGCAGTCGTGTGCAGGGGCGGATCCACATGGAAGACACTGGGGGCACATGCCCCCACTGGATTTCTGAAAAATGAGATTTCAATATAGGTTTTACGATACTTTGCTAAAATGAGCAAATATATTTTCAGCCTCCACTATTTTTATTTTTTTGAAATGGCAGTTTGTAGGAAATAATAATGTCTTGTTCTCATTACTAGGGTTTGTTACAATATATATAGTGTCTACATTTGGGCTTATGGGTATGGACCATATTTATATTACAAATATAATCTAACACCCCCCCTCAAGTTCGAGCATGCAAGTCACAAATGCCCAACTTGGGAAGGAAAGAATCAATCACTTGCTTTCCAAGGGACTTGGTGAAGATGTCAGCCAGTTGAGAAGAAGTAGGAACATGCGAGGCTATTACGGTGCCATCTCTAATAGCATCGCGAACAAAATACAAATCCACCTCAATATGCTTACTGCGCTCATGAAATACCGGATTCTGAGCTAGGTGCAGGGCTGACTGACTGTCACGCCCCGCTCCCGTAGGAGCAATCGACCTCGCTAAGGCGTGATGCCGCACGAGCCTAGATTGTGCTCGTGCAAGGCAGTTTCGTAACGGCCGATTACATCAGCGACGACGGGGTCGTCGCACAGAAGTCCCAAGCAGAAACATTGAACATTACAGCAGAAATTTAAAGGCAAACACAAGTTATTCAAAAGAACTCTTTATTGATATTGAATACAAGATTACATTTATGGGCGCAAGGCCAAATTACAAGTCTCTCGTGCTCACTTTTCTCTCGATTACAATGCTTGAGTCAGCGGAAGCTTCGGAAGGCGATGTCCATACATTATGTCCTGTATGAGTCTTTGAGTCCATGCGGCCGCACGCTTCGACTTGCCGAGGAACTCCGTGCCTTGACGCCTCCAAGCGAGCTCCGCGCCACGAGCTTCTACCTGTGCCTGCACATGAAACACTGTGTGGGTGTCAGTACTCAACTGTACTAGTGGAGTGAGCTTCTCGCCCACCCATACAAAACCGACACGTTCATTTACTTTGTGCAGCTTAAAACCTTTTCGATTGTCTTGCTAGTCTTGTCTTAGGATCATTTTAGGACAAGGACGTTCGACCAAACCGAGGTGCCATTACATGGTCGTGCTATAATTCCAACGTGTATTTCGATCGAGGCAGTGCCTCATCGCCTAGGTACTTGACCAAACTTTAACTCGGGACGGCAGGGTCGTGCCATACTCTATTCGAGACTTCAACATATTCGAGATAGCGCTTCGCCGAGGAGCAACTCACGCGAACTCGGCCATGCCAAGACTTTCAATACTTTTACGTGCTCCTAGACCAATTTTCGTGCTAGCGACGTCAAGGGGGAACGACTCGTGCAGGTCGTGCCTCTAGACCAAGCTTAGACTTGTCTGTGCTTCAAGATGAGGTCGTGTCTAACGACTCCCTGACTTAGCAATGCCGATACGCGAAAGCCAATACACGAATGCCAATACTTGATACGCGAAAGCCAATACTTGATACGCGAAAGCCTTGCTTAGTGCCGAAGCACGTGTCTTGCTGACATAAACTATAACTCATTCCTTCCATGCTGATGCATGGCTAGCACTAACGGGATTACATCTTGCTAACTTGATACATGTCATGCTAGACTGTCTCATGATTCGACCGACGCCGTGTTAGTACTTGACGCTATCCAAAGGCAAACACGCGGATTACCGCTCTTGCCGACACTTCTATATGAGTGGTCACTAGCAATGTCAAGCTATCATAGACTCGGCTCGAGATCTCGGCTCGTCCCTCTGCGGGTAGCTAGCCCGGAGGCGCTTTGTATCTCCCATACGGTTATCCAGCATCCTACCGTGAGCCGCCTCGCTTCTTCCGGGCCGAATGATCCCGGTACCCCGACAATCATTCGAGAAGACTACACCTTGTCGACAAGTTGTCCAATGACCATGCAAGTCTCAACTCGATCTATCCAGTCCTTCCTTAACATGACCATACTTTTCTTCTATCTGTCGAGACTCCCAAGTAGCGGGACCGATCTCGTGTGCGGAACTTATCAAGACTTAGCAAGACTCCCAAGTAGCGGGATCGATCTCGGCGACAACAAGTCGCGTGGACTTCCTTTGATCGTGGCATACTTTTCACTAAATCTATTGTAGCTCGTGCATTAGACAGACCTGGTTCTATAGGCGACTCTATGTCCTAAAAATCAAGTTGTATCCATTAAATAGACAGAGAATTCTCAACTGCGCACCCTTCAAATGAACTGCACAGAAAACAGATTGCACTACAAATCGAACGCACGAGCTGAACTGCGCTACCATCAGAGCGCGCTACGCTGACGTGGCAATGCCATCATTACCTAACAAAGATCAGATCTTCTGATAGCCTGACAGCCCGACGGCCCGAAAAATGAGGAGTCTGTTCTTTTCTTATACAGTACAGCGCTCGAAAAATAGCTGTACAGTGCGCAATCTGCTAGTCCAACCGCAGTACAGTGTGACCCAGCCTGAGTCCCAGCGCTATCCATTGAAGCACAGTCTGAAGCTAGCGCTCTTCGGTTAGCGTAATTCATCAAATAACTGACATTTATTACGTGGATTATATGCCATCAATTGCTCGCCATGTGGCAACCGCCTGTACACGACCAAGCGCATTTCAATCAAATAATGCCACGCGTCTGAATACAGTTAGCCCACGATCGAACAACTGCCCAATAGGCCAGCGCAGTTTGCAGTCTGCGCAGTCTGTCACCAGCACAGTTCATCATGCACAATTCAGAATAACTACAAATTAGTTATTTCTATAACTCTATAAATAGAGTTTCAAGTCCTTCATTAAGGGGATCAGATCATTATTATCATCAGAGATCAGGAGTTCTTGTCCAAGTGCTGCTGCATTCTTCAGAGGCTATCGTCTTCAAAGTTCACATCGTCCAAGAGATAAAACGATCGTCTTCAGATCGGATTCCTATAATTGTACTTTTCCAGAATTCAATTGTAATCTTCTTACAAAGTTTGTGAAATAAAGACTTTTATTTATGCAAACAAAATGGCGACTCTGCTGGGGACGACTTTCTCCTCCGACGAGGAAGTGATAATTCAATGTGACGTTGCGTCTATCGGAAAGACGCAGAAGACGCTGGTTGTGAAGGTCAACCACACTGCCTACGAAGCGATGATCAACTCTGGGGCTACTCGTCGCACTGTGGCCTCTGCCAAGAACAGGGTCTATTCAGTGTGGACTCCGAAGTCCTCTGCGCAATCCTCTGCACAGTCATCTGCGCAACCTGCTGTCTCTGCTGCCAAGGAACCAGTAGCCTCTCCTGTCCTTGCGCAAAACATCACCTGTACTGCCAAAGCGCAAACCAGAGCTCCTACTGTCTATGCGCAGTGCACGGCTCCTCTTGCTGCAGCGCAATCCACAACCTATGCTGTTTTGGCAAAATCCAAAACCCCTCTTTCTCTGGCGCAAGTGGCAAAGTCTTTCCCTCCTGCGTAATCCACTTCTCCTTCAAACAGAGCGCAACTCAAGCCCTCTGTTGCCAAAGCTGCACTTGTTGCTTCCTCTAAAACACAAGTTGCACCTCCTGCTTGTTCTATGGCCAAGGAACCCTCTGTCATCATCTCCAGAGGGCAAGTTGCTGTTTTTTCTGTTCCTGCACAATCCACAGGGGGTAGTCTTTTGACTGTTCCTCCTCCGTCTCAGCATAAACAGAAAGGCCCTTTGGTCTTTTCTCGATCTTCCGCAGTCCAGAACTCGGAAAACAATAGAGGAAAACGCTCTTTAGCCAACCCTTCGTCACAAAATAAAGAAAAATGCCCTTTGGTCTTTTCTCAGTCTTCTCCGGTTTTTACTGCAGAAGATCCATCTGAATGTGCCTCGGCACTAAACAGTACAAAAATTTTCCCTGTTAAAGGGAAGAACATTGATCAAAGAGGCATCTTGCCTACTCCAGTTGCACATTTCCAAGATCTCCCAACTCTTCGGATGTCCCGCTCAAAGCAGAGAAAATTACTGGTGTCTCAGACAGAAACCCCTGGGGGTGAGTTTGCTGATCTACGGGTTTATCTCAATAGACCTCGGTCTACATCAACTTCGGCGAAACGCAAGCAACCAATGCCGAAGATGAACTTGCATCAGAGACAAACATCCAGGATGAAAAATCCTGACACCTATGCTAACGAAGTGAGTACTTCCCTGTATACTCACGGGACAAAACATCTGAAGAGCCGGAACCATGTTCCGAATGTTGTCAAAGAATACGTCCTTCAAACTTCTTCTCGTCCCGTCATTGTTCCTGACCTCCGAGAGCACCTCAAGCAAAAGCGGGACAATATCTCAACACCTCCAGTTCAACCACTTGAACGCCATTATAATCACAAGGTAGTCATCAAGTGCTGTTGCCAGACAACAAAACAATCTGTCTTCGATCGTCTGAATTTTGCAACTTCTGAACCAATGTCAGAAGACGAAGATGAAATGTTGTATGCTTCCGTCAACATGGCTTCTCGAGACACTGGGGGTAGAAAGTGCTCCAAACACGGCAAGCCTCGCAGGCCCAGCCAGCGGTACTTAGATTTACTCCAAGAATCTTCTGAAGGAGTATTTCGACACACCCGATCCCAAAGTCGAGACACAATCAGTCGTAGGAATCTTCTACAAGATTCCTCTGGTCATCTTCCTATTTCTCATTCAGGAGATGATTCCTTTTCTGATTATAATGCATACAGCAAAAGTTCTGAACAGACAGTATCTTCTACTGTACCTAGAGAAGTGACAGCTTATGTTGTTACTGAAGACCCAGATGCTTGTAGTTCGGCAAATCAAGAACAACGAATAGCTGCACTGGAGGATAAGCTGAAGACCATGGCTGAAATGGTCACAAGTATGTATTCTATCATCGTGGCCCAACATACAGTACCACCGATCGTACCTGCTGCAAATCCTGAGATTATAGCATCGTCGGTGCCTGTCAATGCAGGTCTGGGGGTAGTATCTCCTCAAATACCCCCTATACAAATTCAACCCACACCCAGTCAGTCGGGAGCTGGGGGTAGTACTTACCACGCTGTTCCTCCCCCTTACACTATAATTCAGCCTGCTTCTTCTTCATTATCAGAAGATGCTAATGAAGCTGTCAAACTCTTGCGCACTCAATTCGAGGCTTTTAAAGAGAAGGACCATTTACAGAGATTGGGGATCAAACAACCCTATCCGGTTGAATGAAAGGAAGTCCCATTCCCTCCAAAGTACAAGATTTCCATAATTTTGCTGTTTGATGGCAGCACTTCTCCGAGTCAGTTCATTAACCACTTTGAGGTAATGACTGTTCAACTTCAGCCAAATGACGCTCTTCTAACCAGGGTATTCGTCGGCTGTTTAGCCGGTG
Source organism: Iris pallida (assembly GCA_029216955.1). Taxonomy (NCBI): domain Eukaryota; kingdom Viridiplantae; phylum Streptophyta; class Magnoliopsida; order Asparagales; family Iridaceae; genus Iris; species Iris pallida. Next base: position 4,049,908 of record JANAVB010020397.1, read on the forward strand.
TAGCATACGATTGGTACAGGAGCTTGCCTGATGGCTGTATCACCTCTTTCTCGGATTTTAAACAAATCTTCTTGGAGCGATTCTACGAGGGAATCAATGACATGAATATGTCGGCCCTCAACAAGATCAAACAAAGACATAATAAAACCGCAGAGAGTTTCATTGAAAGATTCCATCGAGAAGCATTAAAGATGCCTCATAGAACTCCGGCCGCTGTAAAACCCCTAAATTTCTTCTATTTTTTTATTTATTAAATTTGGTACTGGTTTAAAATTTCGTATTGTACGTCACATAGTCGTATTGTACGTCGTATGCGAAGGTTCGTTTTTCGAATTTGCTCGACGAGTGCGAATATGTGCGAGCGTACATATTTTAGAAAAATATTTTCTATCTTTTATAGTTTCAAAATAATATACATAATAATTATTTTGTTATCGTACCCAAGTTTCCAAATTATTATTTTATTTATTATTTATAAAAAGTCTTCGTGAAAACAGTTATTAATAATAAATAATATTATTCCCGTATACATATATATTTCATAAAGATTTATTAAGTTTTAAATAATAATGTATTTTCGAAATTAATTATTATAGTATTTTTGGAAAACATGTTTTTTTAAATTATTGTGGCAATTTAAATTCTGATTTAATTTTATGGATCTATTTAAATAATTAAATTGATATCTATGTTTGAAAGATGAGTTATCTTATTTGATTTTAAAATAAAAGATGAATTTAAATTTGATTTGAATTGGATTTGGATTTAGATTTGATTGATTTTAAATTAGTAGCAAATTATCTACTTTGGGTTTTAAATAAATCCTAATCCTATCCAATTGGGAATTCTCACGTCCTATAAATAGACAGGTACTCCTCCAATTTATTATTCATCCACAACAATTTTCTCCACAAATAAGCGTGCAACGTGTCTGTGTTACCCTCAGCCCATAATGTTATTCCGTCTTTTACATGTACATAAATTTTCCCGTGTCGGACACACCCCGACACCAAATCCCTAAACCTATCCCTAACCATAACCAAGCCCCCTGCCACCTGTCCACCGTCGCTCCGACGTCTTCTCCGGCCAAGCTACCTCCACCACCAGCCCCTCTCGGCCAACACGCCGCACACCCGATCCCGGCACCCTCGCCACCTGCAACCCCGGCCTCTTCCCGTCACCGTCCCTCAACACCACCGCCAACGCCACCACAGTGGCACGGCCACCCGAACAACCAAACCACCTCCGCCGTCTCCCTATCTCCAGCCATCACCGTCGTCTCAGTACACTAACCCATCACCATCGCCACCGAGACCGATCGCCACCGCGACCGGCCGCCCACCCCAAACCAGTACCAAACAAAAATCCAAAAATCGAAAACCCTTACCTCTTTCCGACGCCGCCATCAACTCTGGACCGTGCACCACCGCCTGACCGGAAAACTCCAGCGCCGAGCCACCCTTTGTCGACCGACCCTGGCCACATCTCCGCGAGTCAGCGCCGGCCGACCTCTGCCCTGGCTCGCGAGCGCCTCTCCGGCGCCAACCCCTCGCCAAGTCCACGCCAGCCGCGTCGTCCTCCGGCGACCGCACGCCGGAGACGGGCTCCCTCCGCCGAGTCCCGAGCGTCGCTCACCTCCTTGCCTCCGCCGCCTCTTCCTCTCCGCACCGCCCTTTCTCCCCACGCCGCCGATCTCCTCAGCCCCACCTCGCCAGCCCTCGGCGTGGTCGCCCGCGCCGACCACCGCCTTCCGCCGCGGCGGCCACCAAAACCCCGCTTCTCCTCCGATCTCCGCCCGCACCCGACCATCTCCCGCTCCCTCCGCCGCTTCAAACCCACTCCGTCCCTCTTTCTCTCTCCCTCGTCCTTTTTCTCATACTTTCTCACTCTCTCTCATCCTTTCTAAAATAAAAAGGAGCATATCTATTTTTTTTGTTATTATTTTATTCTTTCTCTTTCTCTCTGTTGTTTATTATTATTATTATTATTATTATTATTATTATTATTATTATCATTTATTATTATTATTAGTACAATTATTATTAAAATTATTATTATTATTATTATTATTATTATTATTATGATCATCATTTTTTTATAAGCATTAGGATTAATGTTACATATTATTAGGATATTGCATTGTTAAATTGATTTATGTATCTTTTATTTTTAGCATGCTATATTCTAAAAATACAAGATAGTAGTAGTACTAGTATCTTAATGTTATCATGTTCTTAGCATTATATTATTATTATTTTAGAAATTTTCTAAAAATAAAGATTTTTACTCATAAATTTAGTTTCAAAAATTATAAATAAGTTACTAGTCTATCTCAGATATTCTAATTAATATAGTTTCTGTCTCAAACCATATTTCTACAAACTTAGAGCTTTGCCTAAAAATAAATTTCATATTTTTAAGTATTTATCCAAAAACTATTTTGACTAATAAAATATTATTTACGGGGAAAACTATAGTTTTCAACTTAAAACGATTTTACTACTTATCTAATATTTTGGGATAATAAAATATAGTTTTCAAGGATTGTAAATTAGTTTTCTAAAATCATAAAATTATTATTATTATTATTCTTCCGTTCGTAACTCAACCCCTCTTTCCTATCCGATCGCCAAATCCTGTACATCCTCCTATCGACCCTAACCAATTTGACCATCATGGACCGATGGAACTGACCGTGCGACCACCCGAGGTCACCTTGCATAATTGTTGTACCAAAGTCGCAGTTCGTACCACCGTGATTATCGCAGCACACCAGGCGTACTACCAGGCAAGACACCTTGTCATTTGCTGTTTACTTATTTTAGCTCATATTTCATGCATTGTTCATTATTTTCTTTATGCAAAATAAACTGTGATACATGGCATAACCCGTTAGAACTTACTGTTCATTTATATTCTGCTATGAATTATTTTTCTTACACATTAAACCTAGATTTAAGGGACCACCTTTGTGTGTTGCATTCATGGCCTTGACACATTTATTCCACGTTGTTGTGTGTCACATATAGGACTCGGACATGCGTGATTGGCTGGCCACCAGTACGTATAAGCCGTGCGTTAGGAAATAACTGCTATAGAATTGCATGCTAGAAGACTTAGCAGTTATGAGTTGGCATTGGACGGGAAGAACATGATTGGAAGTTGACTACCACCCTATCTATCGTAGACTCGCTCGCTACTGAGGAACGATAGGTAGACTATATGCTATAGACTCGCTCGATACTGAGGAATAGTATATGGTGTTGTGACTCGCTACTGAGGTACTGCATTGGTATTTTTTTGACTTGACCGGGTAGTCATGCGACCATGAACTGTTCTTAAAACTGCATTCACTTAGAACGGTTAGGCTACCCTTATCCGTTAGGTATGAGTACCTTTGGTTTGGGTACTTGTATCTGACCGTGGCTTGGAACAATAACTTATCGCGGATTAGTTCGTCACATCTTGTCCTTGTTTGGTTGTAGGTGTGACTTACTACTTCGATGAGAAGGTATTGAACCTTGTTGGGGTCCGGATACCATATTGGATTCATAGCATGGAAAGATACGTCGTCGTGAATTAGTTTACCATCTCCTGTCCTTGTTTGGTTGGGGGGATGGTACGCTCGTTCAATAGGTGTGTATTGGACCATGTTATAAATTCAATTGACTTATTTATTTGAGCAATATTTATTCAGTTTTTATGGCATGATATTATGTGTCTTGTTACGTCCCTCTGAGGACCTGGTTATCTCTCCAGGTGTGTGCTATTGTCTTTCGTAGGTATTCTAGCTCTAGCCGTGATCCTCTCTATTTCTTCGAGGATGAATGCACTCGGATCGTCTTCGCTTCGCTCGCCAAACTTATTTCGTTTTCCATGTATTTTTCCTTATTTTGTTGGTAGTGGATTTGTCTCCTCCCAACATATTGTATCAAGACAATTCATTATCATTTTATGACATATTTTATCATTTATTTTGTGTGGATGAGATTAGTTATGGTTCTACTGCATTTTACAGCTTATGTATTCATACGAGGTTTCCATATATTGGAGTGTACTTCGTATGTTTACAGCTGGCATGTCTACATTCCTAGTCCTACATATTTTGGTACTGGGGCGTTACAGCCGCTGTAACTATAGATACCTGCAAGGCAAATCTTTTGCCTATTATTAGCATGTGGATGGGGTCAACTCAATTTCAAGACTGGCCGTCATTCATTGTCAATGCTAAAGCAGCTGAAGTTAGCGCTGACAAGTTCAAGCAGTTGGGGGTACACATGTCAAATCCCGACCAGGATGAACACCCGACATCTAATAGAATCGCCAGAACAACCGCAAGGGTAAAGAAACCTTGAATATCAATCTCAAGAACAAGGAATCCTTGGCTGTTAACGTGGCTCCACCTACGTCTACTTCTACTCCTTCTGTCCCTCCACCAAGGGAACCTCGTCCGAAAGTAGAGTACTCCTTTGACGAGAACGACACCGTGAGCATCTTCGATTGCTTGATCAAAAGCAATAAACTCCAACTCCCAGATCCGAAGAAGCCTGACGAGGTCGGTAAGACTGATCATCCCAAATATTGTGTTTATCACAGGTTCATTGGTCATCCCACTCGAGCATGTTATGTGCTCAAAGGCAAGATTCAAGAGTTAGTCAACGCTGGTGTTGTCACCCTTTAACAAGATGAGAAGACTGTTACCGCGAACATGGTCTCAGTACAATTCGGTAACTTTCCTCCACAGATGGTACAGCATGGTGTCATCTCTATCCCCAAGGCCACTCTTAAGACCGAGAATCTCCCTCCTCCATGGAGTGAAGGTCTCGTCCCCTTATCCCTTGATAACGGTGAGATTATGTGGATCCACCCTGACCTTGTTGCAGACTTCGAGGCTCCTTCCTCGTATAAGCAAAAAGACCGCTCCAAGAGCAGAATAAAGATCTACAATATGGTGTCTTTTGACCCCATAGTTGAAGAGGAAATCCTGCTGGGCACCAGGTCAGGGAAAGCCTATTTACGAGAATTTCTCGAAACTCAAAAAAACCCTGCTTCTTCTTCTGAGTCTGCTCCAGTACAACCTGTCTCTACGGAGGACATCCCTTCTGTATCCTCACCTGTTGTAGAACCCATTCCTCCTAAACCGGCAGCAGCCGACAAAGGCAAACAACAAGTCCGCTTCGACAAGATTTTGAAGAAGTCATCCCCCTTTGGACTTGAAAAGCCATATAACTTTGACATATTGGCTCAACTGGCCAACACACCGGCTAGGCTGTCCATCTTCGAGCTCTTATGCCTCTCTAAAGAGACTCAAGAAACACTGAGTGAGGCATTGATGCAGGCAGACACTTGCCTAACTCTTCTTAAGAAACCTGAGGCAGAACCTGTCTCTTGTCTCCATTGTCACAGTGTGCTGGAATTCATTCCAAATATTACCTTCACACAAGATAACATGTTAATGGAAGACAATCGACATGACGTCCTCTCTACTTTACAGGATATGTCGACTCCATGAAGGTCGATCGTATTCTGATAGATCCAGGGTCAGCACTCAGCATCATGCCTAAGACAATGTTGGATGCTCTGAAGATTCCAGTGCATAGCCTCTCCAGCACTATCACCACCATTCTGGGATTCAATCAAGGAAGAAGTGAACCTTTAGGCAAGATACGCCTAAAACTCCAAATCGGCAATCTTCGCACGAAGGTGACCTTCTATATTATAGACAACCATGGTTGTTCCTACAATGCTCTTCTGGGGAGACCATTCCGGCATGAACACAACATTGTCCCTTCTACTCTCCATCAATGCTTCAAATACGTTGATGACAAAGGAGAAGTCCAAAAAGAAGTTGCGGATCTCTACCCGTTTAAAGGCGTTGAAGCATATTGCAACGACGCTCGCATGTACAAAGAAGAGTTCATGAAGGTGGTCTTAGCCATGGATGGTGAAGAAGAACAGGAAGCAGTGTCCAGTGACACTCTCATCATACCTGTCAAAGGGCGTGTCTCTCATCCTCTGTAACGCCCCAGTCCCAAAATCATATAGGACTAAGTACGCAAACATGCCAGCTGTAGATATACGAAGAATACTCCAATGTATGGAATCCTCGTATAAATACATAAGCTGTAAAATGTAGAGAACCAAGAAAAGCTAAATCTCATCCACAAATATATAAAGAATAAAGATAGAATCAATCTTGAATAGTTATGGTACAATCGTTGGACGGAGACAAAGTCTACTACCAACTATCTCAATGAAATAAATATACATAAAAGCGATAGACAAAATAACAAAATGAACCAAGAGCAATTATCTTCGAGAAATGGAGAAGATCACGGCCTTGGCTAGAATCACCTGTAGAGAACATGAACACACACCTGAGAAAAAACCAGGTCCTCAGAGGGATGTAACAAGATACATAAAAACAATACCATAATGAACTGTAAATAAAACATGACAAAGAAAAGACCACATCTCCAACACAATGGAACCTAACCATCTAGGTGTAATGCAAGTCGAAAACTATACTGGAACGTATAAGTGGGTAGGAATAAAGCATAGCATCCGCTAGAGGCTTTCGCATGAACTAGTATACGTCTCTGACCGTATCTGACGCGTGGTCAGGGCCGTGCAATGGATATATCCCCTAGTCCATACTTTGCACCGCTAGCATACCTCCTGACCGTATCTGACGCGTGGTCAGGGCCGTGCAATGGATATATCCTCTAGCGATACACCCATAACAGGGAAACTATGAACCCATAACCGGGCAACTAGAAGGCTGTGGGCTAGCTCATACGTCCTAGTAGTTTTCCCCGCCCATGTATCACACAAGTCATATCCATGACTTGTCGATCCATATCTCTATGCAAGTCGCTATCTAGACTCCGCTAATCCATAAATAAACCGACACACGAACCGCCCGTATCGGTAGCAAGTCGAATACGTAGGTTCGTGCTGACTCTATGATCCTCACTCATGTGTTGTATATGAGACGTGTCAACAGGTCAAAGAAGTTATGAAGCATAACTTCAACATATCGGAAATGTCAACTATCACATATGGTCCACACACACGCACACACACAAACATCGATATACATATCGATGTCACCCAAGTCATACTTGGACACACTCTTACTAATGTAAAACACTAGCAACATGTAAAATATCATGAATCAAATATAAGTACAAGATGGCAAGGTATCTTGCCTGATGTTACGCCTGTTGTGGTGCAATGATCCAACAAGTCCTGTTCTGTCCAATGGCCGGGGTCGATATGCAAGGGTCTGAAATTCATAAGAAATAGAAACGCATGATCAGTCAGGATCAATGGTGATAATCAAGGAGAATTTGAGGAGGTAAATACATATACTAATTTTTAGAAAGTATTTATAACACTTGAAAGAAAATATTTTGTTTGTTAAATAGTTTTTAAATAAAATACATATTTTGAAAAATTGAAAATCGTTTTTAGGCTACAAACTCTAAGTTTATCAAAATAAAAATTATGGTTACAACAACTATATCTTCATTAATTAGATAAATATTTAAAAGGAATACAATAAATTATTTTATAAGAGGCTACATTTTTGTTGGTCAACATATTTTAGGTAAATATTTATTATAAATACAATAGAAATATCAATATATCTAATTATAATAATAGTAATCAAGAAAATTAATAATAATAATAATTGATAATAATAATAATAATGATAATAATAAATAAAACTAATGATAATAATAATAATAATAATAATGATGAATAAAACTAATGATAATAATAATAATAATAATGAAAAACTAATGATAATAATAATAATAATAATAATGAATAAAACTAATGATAATAATAATAAGAATACTGATGAATAAAACTAATGATAATAATAATAATAATAATAATAATAATAATAATAATGAATAAAACTAATGATAATAATAATAATAATAATAATAATAATAATAATAATAATAATAATATCCTTATTAAATATCTAATCCCCTTTCCCAAATAGAACGAATGAGAGAGAGAACGAGAGAGGTGGGAAAGAAGGTTTACCGGGAGCGGCGGCGGGCGGTGTGCGACGTCGGAGTTCGGCGGCCGGTGAGGGAAGATGGGAGGAGCGCGGTGGTGCGGTCGTCGACGGGAGAGACCCGCGCGCGATGGAGATCGGGACGGGGGCGCTGCTCTGCTGCGGCGGTCGGCGTTCACGACGGCGAGATCGGCGCGGGCGGAGGAGCTGGATGAGGGTGTGGGGTACTGCCGCGGGTTCTAGGGCATCGGTGGAGGCGCTCCACGGGGACGGCGGCTGGGCGTGGCTCGCCAAGGAGGGGCGACGATGGGTGCGGCTCCGGGTGGAGCTCGCTGGGAGACGTGGCGGCGGCGGCCAGGGATGCGACGGAGCTAGGTTAGCATTCTCCTCTTTTTTTTTCTTCAATGTGTGGTGGTGATCGGGTGTGCAGGCGGCGTTGGGTGTCGGCGACCATCGGGATGGGGTCGAGGTGGGCTGTGGAGACAAGGGGCGGCGGTGGTAATTTTGGTGATGGTGGTGGAGGTGATCCTGTGATGGTGGCGAGAAGGCTGTGGGGTCTCGGGGTTGCCACGGTGGTGCTGGGTGTTGCCGGGTCAGTCGTCCGACGTGGTGGGCACGGTTGGCAGCGTGTCAGGGAGGAGCGGCTACATTGGTGGTGGTTGGGACTATGGTGACAGCAGCGTGGTGAGGGAGGAGATGGCAGGGGGTTGGTTCCGTGGTGGTGGTCAGAGGCGGGTTTTGTGATGGGACGGTGGGGGTTATGGGGCGTTGATGACGGCCGTGTCAGTCGGTGACGATGACGGTGGATGGAATGGCCGGATGACGGTGGGGTACGGTGGAGACAAGGGTCGGGTTGCGTTGTCGGGAGGCTGTGATGGAAGATGGGGGAACGATGGTGGGGCAATGGCAATAGGATGGGGCTGCACTGGGGAGAAAAAGTCGGAAAGTCGAAATTGTAGGTTTCATTGTGTCGGGGGTGTGTCCGACACGAAAATGATGTATTTGTATAATATGGAATAAGAATTTGGACGGAGAACACGGACACGATGCACGCACGTTTTGGTTGTGAAAATTTGGAGAAATAATCATAGAAATTGGAGGAGTACCTGCCTATTTATAGGATGTGGGAATTCCCATTAAGATAAGGATTAGGATTTTAAATTTCCCATTTAGATAAATCACTATTTAAATTAAATCTAATTTCAAATTAAATTCTAATTTTAAATCTAGATAATCTAGTCTCCAATTAAATATAAATTCTACCTTTAAACTATTTAAATTAAATCCATAAAATCAAATCAAAATTTAAAATGGCCACAATGACTTCCAATATATTTTTCAAAATACCAATAATAATAATTTCAAAAATAATAAATATTTTTAAATATTTTTTTGAGTAATAAAATATTAATATTAATAAATTTCGAAAATTACATTTTATTTAAAAATAAACTAGTAAAATATTTAGGAATATATATACGTATGCACAAGAATATTATCAATAATTTGTTATAAACGAAAGGCTTTGTAAAATAATAAAATAATGAAATTGGAATTTTTTTGTACGATAACTAAAATAATTATTATATAAATTATTTTGAAACTATAAAATTAGAAAAAATATTTTTCTAAAATATGTACGCTCGCACACATTCGCACTCGTCGAGCAATTACGAAAAATAAAACATCGTGTGCGACGAATAATACGACTACGCGACGTACAATACAGAATTTTAAATCAGTACTAAATTTAAAAAAAATATAGTAAAATTTTTAGGAATTTTACACCCTCAATCCTCCAAACCACTAGCTATTCATCTGCCAGCCCAGAAGCAATCGACTAGTGATAATCAAGATCAAAGGGAGCTCACCTCTTCTGAGCCACTGGTTATCGACTTACGTCGTAACAAAGATTAAAAGGAGCTCACCTCTTCTGAGCCGCTTGTTATCGGCCTCCGTCGTAACAAAGATCAAAGGGAGCTCACCTCTTCTGAGCCGCTTGTTATCGACCTCTGTCGTAACAAGTCTAATCCTCCCCGCTCTTCTTCTCCTCCTCTTGTAATCGATCTGACCAAGCCGGCTAAGGCTAAAGGTCCTATTGTAAATATGGATGTACAATTCAATGAAAAAGCATCTACTTTCCAGTATATTGATGTCAATTATCATACTAAATGCTATTTGAATATGCTAGACAGCTTTCAGTTCTTTACAATAGGAGTCGTACAATCCCTTCAGACGGAAGTGTTATTTGAACATCCAGATGACTCATATTTTGTTGTCCCTTCTCGAACGAGAGGCGAGAGTCCAATACTTTTTAGTAAAGGGCCAGAACAAAAATTCAGCTACACAGATGATAGCAAAAATAACGATATGGGACGTCTCCAACTTCGTCGTTATAGTCAACAATCAAAAGACATCATCCGAAAGATGGGTTATGACTTCAAGAATGGCATCAATTACGGTAAGGGTAGACGGACTCCTATCCGTGCAGTTGTTCCGAAGGGAAAGTCAGAGATGTATTACAGCAGGACGAAAAGAGGTCTCGGATATACTTCTCCTCCGGTTTTATCTCCAGCAGCCTCCGAGTCTGATAGTGAGGAGCGCTCTAACTCTTCTGATTCCAGATCTTGGGATTCTGACACCAGTATCGGCCAAGTTCATCGATTGATTGTATCTTCTAACATGGTCTCCGCTGAACTTCCAGAAGGTTATGACAAAGATATCGAAGAAAATCCCAAAACAGATCCTTGGGCTCGACGAATGGATACCCAATGGGAACTCCGATTCGAGCAACGGGAACCTCCTACCGAATATCAATTGGTTCAAATTGACGTAGGAGAAGACGGGTCACCTCGTCCGATATTCATCAGCAAGAACCTCCCAGAGGCGGATAAACAAGAATTAATTCTTCTTATTCGAGAATACATTGATGTCTTTGCTTGGAGTTATGAAGACATGCCAGGATTAGATCCCAAAGCTGCCACTCATAAACTGAATATTTTGCCTAATGCAAAGCCAGTTAAACAGCAGCAGAGGCAGTTTAAGCCAGAAATGATGGACGCGATTGATGATTAAGTCAAAAAGCTTATAGCTTGTAGCTTTATTCGAGAAGAACAACATCCAGATTGGGTGGCCAATGTTGTCCCAGTCTTGAAGAAAACTGGCAAAGTTCGAGTTTGTATCGACTTCCGGGATCTTAATGAAGCCTGTCCAAAAGATGAGTTTCCTCTTCCTATTACAGACGTCATGATCGACAACACTTGTGGGTTCGAAAGGATATCCTTCATGGATGGATTCTCCGGATACAATCAGATTCGGATGAATCCTGAAGATAAAAAACACACTTCTTTTCGTACTCTTCGCGAAGTCTACTGCTACACAGTGATGCCATTTAGTCTCAAGAATGCTGGTGCAACTTACCAACCAGCTATGAGTACCATCTTTCGAGATCATCTGCAGAAGACTGTCGAATGCTATGTTGACGATATTGCTGTCAAGAGTAGTTTAAAGGAAGATCACATCCAAGATTTAAGAACTATTTTTAATCTAATGCGCCAGCATCAACTTAAAATGAATCCCACCAAGTCATTCTTGGGTGTCTCTAGTGGTAAATTTCTCGGCTTCGTCATTACCTCTAAGGGTATACACGTGGATCCCGAGAAGATCAAAGCCATTCAAGAGATGATTTCTCCACGCAACTTAAAAGAGCTACGAGGATTCCAAGGTCGACTTACGTACATCAGGAGATTTATTTCAAATCTGTCTGGACGCTGCAGACCATTTATCCAGTTAATGAAGAAGGGTGTATCTTTCATTTGGACTGAAGAATGTCAACGAACATTTGATGATATAAAGCAATATCTCATGAACCCACCAGTCTTGGTGCCACCAATTTCAGGCATACCATTCTTAATGTATGTCCGTGCGATGGATCATTCATTGGGTACTTTACTTGCCCAGAAGAACAAAGAAGGCCATGAACAAGCCATCTACTATCTTAGCCGTACTATGATTGGTGCTGAACACCGTTATAGTCTGGTTGAGAAAGAATGCCTAGCTCTTATGTTCGCTGTTCAAAAGACTCGGCATTATATCATTGGCCAAACCTTTCACGTCATTTCTCGAGTTAATCCTCTTCGGGTACTGATGAAGAAGCCCAGCACACTCAATTCTCGACTGGCTACATGGGCCATTCTGCTAGCCCAATACGACATGGTTTATGTTCCACAAAAATCTGTTAAAGGTCAAGTACTGGCTGACTTTTTAGCAGCTTATCCTGTTCCGAAAACATCTAAGCTTTATGATGAAATTCCAGACGAAATACTGGAATCAAACATGATCTCTGAAGAATTTTCTACCTGGCGTCTATTCTTCGATGGAGCATCCCGGATCGGGCCAAATGGGACCATTGTCGCAGGAGTTGGGATTGTACTAGTCTCTCCAGAAGGATTAGCTATCCAAAGAGCCTATTCCTTAGATCAGCCATGCTCTAACAATGTGGCTGAATACAATGCCTTGCTTATCGGACTCCAGTTAGCTAAACAATTGGAGGTCGAATATCTTGAAGTCTATGGCGATTCTAAACTGGTTGTTAATCAGATTAGAGGAACATACGAAGTCCGCCATCAAGATCTAGTGCCCTATCATGAAGCTGTAATTTACATGGCTACATCATTCAAGGCCTTTTTCATTGAATATGTCCGACGAGCTTGCAACACTGAGGCAGATGCTTTAGCTAATCTCGCGGCAGTCTTAGCAATTCCTGTCAAAAGACAGCAAGTGGTTGTTGTTTCCAATAGAGAGTTGTTCTGTGTGGAAAACAATCGTAACATCGAGTTCAGTAATTTTGCTGAAATCAATGTTATCAATGAAAATTGGAGAGATCCCTTCATCGATTTCGTAGTTCACGACATACTTCCTGAAGATCCTAAGGAGTCTACGAGTATTCGCCGACGATCTCTTCGATTCTACTATAATCAGACCACCAAGACTCTCTATCGACGGACTTATGACGGCCTACTCTTGTGCTGTCTTGCTGGTGATGAAGCGAAGCAAGTATTGCGTGAAGCTCATAATGGTGTTTACGGAGCACATCAACCCGGCCCTAAACTACAAGATCGTATCCGACAAATGGGTTACTATTGGCCCTCTATGGTATCTGATGCTATTGAATATGCAAGGAAATGTCGAGCCTGTCAAATCCATGCAGATTTCATCCATCAACCGTCGGAATTTCTTCATCCGACTGCTGCTTCCTGGCCTTTTGAAGCTTGGGGCATGGATATTATAGGTCCTATCAATCCTCCTTCTTCTAAAGGACATCGGTTTATACTAGCCATAACGAATTATTTCTCCAAGTGGGCCAAAGCTATACCTTTGGCTGAAGTCAAAACCAGCAGTGTTATCAACTTTGTCAAACATCATGTCATCTACAGGTTTGGTGTGCCTCGACGAATCATTCATGACAATGGACCTCAGTTCATCAGTCAAAAGTTTACAAGGCTCTGTGACGATCATCGGATCGACAATGTCGCGTCGACAGCTTACAACCCTGCTGCTAATGGTTTTGCTGAAGCCTTCAACAAGACTATTATCAAGCTCCTTAAGAAGTTTGTGTCTACTAACAAACGGAATTATAGTAAAAAGCTTGGAGAATGTCTATGGGCCTACCGCACTACGGTCCGTAACCCCACAGGCTGTACACCTTTCTCTCTGGTGTACGGTTGCGAAGCAGTTCTGCCTTTGGAACTTTAAATTCCTTCCTTGAGGATTGCCATCGCTAACGAACTTACTGCGGAGAACAATGATCTTCTTCGACTTCAAGAACTAGAGGCGCTCGACGAGAAGCGACTATTAGCTCAACAACATATTGAATTGTATCAAGCCCGCTTCTCAAAGACTTTTAATCGCAAATTTAAAGTCAGAGCCTTTCAGAAAGGAGAACTCGTTCTTACAGTCAGACGTCCCATGACTATGACTCACATGAGCAAAGACAAGTTCGATGCAAAATGGGAAGGGCCTTATATCGTGAATAAAGTCTTCTCAAATGGAGCTTATCAACTCACAGAGCTAGATGGTCGAGTCGCAATGATGCCCATCAATGGCAAGTTCCTTAAAAAATATATTATGTATGAATGTAAAAAGGATTTCTTGTAAGTATGATCAGACAGTTCATAAATAAAGTTTGATTGTATTTCATCATAAACGATGTTACATAATATCAAGGACGAGAATCACTATCATCCTTCTTAAAGACAGGACGAGGACCACTACCGTCCTTTTCAAAAATGTAGTCGGCAAAAGAGCCGAGGACATTCTTGCTCGATTTCACCAGAAACGCGCAAGCAGCCATCCTCATGGCTTCTTTTTCTTCGATCTCCCCTGGGTCAACCAGGAAGTCCAAGATGTCCCTTGGTGGCTTGGGTGCAGACGAACCTTCGCCCGCTTCCGTCTGCTTTGGCTGGTTTGGTTCGGCTGGACGTTCCTCCGTGATTTCTTCAACCTTCGGGACAATCTCAGCCTTCTTGGATGCATCTTCAGACGACATTTTTTGTGTTAAAAAGTGAAAGTGATCATTCCATCTAAATTTTTGTTCTATTTATAGGCAGAGATTCTTAAAACATCGAAGCGACGCGTTCTTCGTAACATTCATTCCATTCATTCGACGGTTCACCCGTTCATTACATCTATTCGACGGTTCACCCGTTCATTCCATTCATTCGACAGGTTCACCCGTTTATTACATTCATCTGACGGTTCATCCGTTCGTTCCATTCATCTGACGGTTCATCCGTTCATTCTGACGATTTATTTCGTTCCATTCATCTGACGGTTCATCCGTTCATCCCGACGATTCATTTCGTTCTATTCATCTGACGGTTCATCCGTTCATCCCGACGATTCATTTCGTTCACACATTCTGACGGTTCATCCGTTCATCCCGATGATTCATTTTCGTTCATACATTTTGACGGTTCATCCGTTCATCCCGACAATTCATTTCGCTCACACATTTTGACGATTCATCCGTTCATCCACATCAGCAACTTGTCACGTATTTATTATCTCTGATTAAGTTGTCTACCGAAATAATAATATTCAACAAATTATATTCTGCCATGACCACATTACCTCTGAGCAGATATAATGAATATAATTATTTTCTAAATCAAGAAATATATTATGTCTTGAACCTCTGAATATATTTTCTATCGCTATTATTTATATCCGTAATGGGATATACAATAAATAATAGAGCCACAAAAATAATATCTTTTTATTGATCAAAATAAAAGGCATTACAAAAAAGACATATAACAAAGGAGAAAGTACAAAAGATTTCCTTTCACTCAATCGGTGGGGTTATTAGACTAGCTATCTGCTGCTTCAAGGTTTGAAGACGTTCTTCACGAGAATCCAACACCCGCTTTCTAGCTTTCTCCATTCCAGATTTATCGCCGAATGTCGGCAAGGTCACTAGTCGGCGAGCGATTTCATCTTGATGAGACGTGACAAACTCATTCTTTTCGTGGGTCAGAATGTCTAGTTGCTGAACTGCAGCTTGATGCTGTGTCGTCTCTTCCTCAAGAGCAAGTTGAACGACTCTCAACTCTTCTTGAAGTCGAGCAAACTCTGCATTCAGTTCAGCAACCTTCTTTTCTTTCTCCCCAGCAGCAGACGCTAATATCTCCACCTGGGAGTCATACTCTGAAGACTTTGTAACAAAAGTGTCCAAAAAAATCTTGAAATCAGCTTTCGTAACTTCGGCTTCTCGAGTCATATTTTCAAACTCAGCATTCACCAGGGGCTCTACATCACCCCGATTAAGATCTTTGTAGATCTTAATGGATTCCTCCAGCTCATCCAGTATATGTTCAAGATAGGCAGCTTGAGCTTCATCACCCTGACTTCGGATAACGCCGATCAGATAAGTAGTTGGACTTCGAACAGTGATGAAGCCAACATTCTCTCTTTCCATTACCCTTTCTACTAAGGGTCCTAATGAAGTGAAGAAGAGGTTGGTGAAGGAACCAACTATAAATTTATTGGTGGCCGCTGCACTGGATGTAGCAGCTACTCCTACAGAAGTTGAAGCAGCAGAGGCCTGTAAAGGCGAAAGTTCGACTTCTGGAACACGGGCTGAAGTCTCTCTGGACAAGGGAGCCATAGTGGAGCTAGTTGCCCCTCCCAGATGTTCCTCTGCAAAATCAAATAAACATCATCAGTTTGCTGTCATTGGCGATTATCAAAAAGGATCAGAAATAAGGGTAAGTTTACCATTGCTGGGTTTAGTGACAAAATCGTCATTTGTTGACATAGGCTACAGCCTCGCAGAAGTAGCTTCAGACATCACTGCCTGACTGCTTCCTGCTTCAGAGCCGCCTGATAAATGATGGCTACTGCTAGCTATCGCTTTTGTCTGCACTATATCAGTGCATACTGGAGGAATTGGAGAAGGTTGAATTTCTGTATGAATGCAAGTTAAGATGTCAGTCATTTGATCTATAAAAGAAGATTATCAATATCAGCCAATACCTCTTGGTTCAGTGACAGTAGCTTCCTCCGGTGCTACGTCATTAACAGTGTTCTTTTCTTGGGATGCATGGGCATCGGCATCCTCTTCCAGATTCAGATTGTCATCCTCTGTAGATGTTTCTTCATCATCTGCACCCTCTTCTCGTGCCTTCTCGCTATCACTTGCGTCGACTGGATCTATATCATCATTGAAGCTGAAGTCACAGTCTTCCAAGGCCTCGATCATTAATCGATCTTCTTCAGCCCTACGCGATCGTGGTGTAGCTGGAAGAGGGGCAGTTTCTGTTGCAAGTATAGGAGATTGTACTACTTCGACAGATGATCACGACTTATTGATTGGGGTTGGAGCTGCAGTTGCTTCTCTTGCTTCTGCAGCCCCATCCTTTATCTCTGCGGTCTCCTCTCTTGTTTCTGCAACCTGGTCTCCTTTCTCTGTACTGGAAGCTTCCTGCCTGGGCTCGGGAGCAGGTGTCGGAGAAGGCATCATAACCCCGACGACAGCACTGATCAAGGCGATGTATGAGCAGATCTTGAGGGAGTGGTTACTTTCTTTCTGAAAGCTAATTTCGTCCTGCGTAGAGGTTCTTCTGGGACCTCTACGTCTGCTGCGTGTGTTTTTCTTTGGATAGAGGTAGGGGTTGTTGCCTCTTCTCTATGAACCGACTCGACCTGTTGTCGAGATTGCGAGCGAGTAGTGACTCTTTCTGAAGAGTCCACGACAGTCTTCTTCTTCAAGACAGAAGAAGATGTTTCTTCTGCCTTCCTCTTCTTCTCCTTGGTCGAAGATCTTACAACTTTCAGAGAGACACGTAATGGTTCGTAGACTTCTTCGGGGAAGTTGGCTTCCCTCGAAGCTTCTAAAGGTACATCAGCTGGCTCGTGCTCTTCATCATTACCAGGAAGTACCATAACAGGTGCTCCTTTCTTAAATCGAGTTGCCGTCGCAAAGCTGTCTGCTAGATTGAAGTTCTCGGCAAAAGTGTTTGCTGATGTGTAAAAGATCGAGTAGGTATATAGCATGCGAGGGCCACGATCGCTTCTTGTCGGCATCGAGAATGTCGTCCTTGTGTCACGAGCATTATAATATGCCCAAGCCCGGGCTCCATCAATTAAAAAACCTTTTCCCTGTAGGCATGTAATAGCATTACCTACATGAAATTGGTCATAACCGAATTGGCGTACAAATCGGCTGGGGAGGTAAGGCTCGAGATAACATTCTTCTTCGAACCGGTACACCAAGTGGGATGGCCGAATTGTTCTCAACCAGTCGAAAGCTGTATGGCCCAACGGCTGCATCCTCATAGAGTCGACGAGGTTTGTTGACATATGCTCATAACCAACTGGAGGGGGAATACAATAAAAGTTTCATCCCTTGCCGAGATTCAGAGTTCGCCGGTAGTCTCTCAAAGTGGTGTAAATCCACTTACATCCAGAAAATCTTCTTAAAAAGCTACCGCCCACTGCCCCCATGTTAGGATTCATCAAAGAAGGATGGTGTAAAAGTAGCCATCCAAACAGATAGGTGTATGGCAGTTCCAGCCGAGAAAAACTTCCCTTCTCGCCTTTTCCTCGAATCATCGAATCAACGAAGAGGCGGAGGCCGACGTTCACCCTGCATGTCATTGCTGACAGCAGATCCATCCGGTAGCCGAAAACCAGACGGACAGCAGTAAATAGTACACTGCGATGGAAGCGGTCAACTGTACTGGCTCCAGGAATGACATATCGTCGAAGCCAGTAAATGAGGAAACCCGCCAGCTGGACTTCCTTCGACATGGGCCTGTAGCCCATCCTTATGTAGCTTTCAATGATGCCGTCTTTCTTAAAAGGAGGATATTGAAGATCATCCTCAATCTTGATATCCATATCACCATGTGTCTCCATCAGCTCTATTACTTCACTATTGCTAAGTGGTCTGAAGAAATTGGGATTGCAGTTTTCATGCTCCTTGGTCTTCTTCTCAATGATATGGTTGAGGAAAATATACGACAACCATTTGGTGGAATAGCAGGTGCCGGCTGTGCCACTCTTGTAATATAGAGAGAGCAAATCTTGTAGTGGCAGAGGAGTTCTTCAAAGACTCAGCATTCTCCTGGCGCAGTCTGTCTAACTCATCGTTTGTCAGGACAAACTCTTCATAGGGGATATTCCCCATTGGCAGGTGAAAGATATACTTCATCTCGTGCAAAGCTAATCCAATCTCTCCGCGTGGCGTCATAAAAGTCCCAGTCCTGTAGTTGTATCTCTCCGCCAACGCAAGGAATAGATGCAGATTAGGGGGGAAGCCATAAACAGTGGCGTACACTGCATGGTACAGATCAATCTTCTTGAGCCGAGCTTCAAATTGGACCAATATCCAATTGGTTATACAGATCCATCTCTTATTATCCAGATTTACAAGACCTGTCAGTCGCAGATCTTGGTCCGGATACCTTCCTTCCACCTTCGCAAACTCGTTCACGAATATCGGAGTTCTCACTGGGAGCAGCAGGGAAGAATCTTCCGGCGGGATGCAACCGGGTTTTAATCCTCTGAGTAAGGAGCAATGACGTTCTGAGGAACTGTAGAACATATCTTTGTGATCTGGTCCCTTCTTAACACAGATATTTCCCGCTCGGGCTTGCTGTAGCGGAGTTATGTCCCATTCCATTCTTCTGGGATAACCTGCAAAAGCATATCGGGACAAAGGAAGGCATCTGGAGATCTCTGGCAGAAGTATTGTCTTCTCACCCCTTAGAAAATCCTCTGTTCCATGCGAGGTCTCGGTTGAGAATTCTTGTCAAGAGCCTCACCAAACAAGAACATGGGCTTCTTATTGGTGACTGCGTCAGCAGTCTGAAGAGGCTGCCCGTTCATCAGACACAGTAAAATGTCATTATCTTGTGCAGTCAGGATAGCCTGCCGAGAGGACGGTAGGGCATACTGAGGAAATGACACGTACGAGAGATCTTCCTTGTATTCAGGTTCAGACAGGGATCCTACAAAAACCTCATAGTTGGGATCTTTCCTGAGGTTAACTGCATCAATAAAGAAGGCAAAGATCAGTATATGCAAAATCAAAAAGTTTCTTCAAAAGATCATTAATTTATGCTGTGTGAAATAAGCTATCTGATTGCGCCAGCACAGTCAGCTTGTGCAAGCTATCAGATTGCGCCAGCACAGTCAGCTTGCACAAGTTATCAGATTGCGCCAGCACAGTCAACATACGCAAGTTATCAGATTGCGCCAGCACAACCAACGTGCGCAAGACGTCAGGTTGCGCTAACATACTTGCGCAAGACATCAGTTTGCGCTGGCACAATCGACTTGCGCAAATCGATGGATTGCGCCGAACATTTTGTCAACGCTTTCCAACCGATTGCACAAGAGTATAGTTTTCATTAAAATGAAAACTATTGTGTATGCAACCGAAACCCTAAACAGGGTGGCGCAAATACCACCAATCTCTAAAAAGAGAGAGGTATGAAGGTCTAAAAACATCAAAAACCCTAAAAAGGGTTTCGATTATGGTTCGTCATTCACCTTGAAGCGCAGGATGACCTGTCTCATGACGAGATACTCGTGGCGCAACACGAGTCGAGGATTCGGCGGGGGCCTTTCCCTTCTCGGTAGCTGATCGCTTGGGCGCCATTTCTGTCGTCGACGAGAGAAAGAAGGAGAAGTCGGAGTAGGAAAGGAGCTTCTGTCTCTGGGGAATTCGAAAGCAAGTAAAGGTTAGAAAGAAAGAAAAATAAAACTATTTATAGTTTCAGAAGTGTAACAGTCACCTCCAATTGCGCCACAAAAGGCGGAGCTAATTCCTCCAAACCCGCAACCAAAGTGCAACTTGCGCAACTTGATTTTAAAATTTGAAATTCAAAGTATTTCGAAACTTTGAATATTTTCAAATTTCCAAAACTTTGAAGGGGGTCTTGTATGTCCTAAATCAAGTTGTATCCATCAAATAGGCAGAGAATTCTCAACTGCGCACCCTTCAAATGGACTGCGCAGGAAACAGATTGTGCTACAAATTGAACGCGCGAGCTGAACTCCGCTACCATCAGAGCGCGCTACGCTGACGTGGCAATACCGTCATTACCTGACAAAGATCGAATCTTCTGACAGCCCGAAAAACGAGGAGTCTATTCGTTTCTTGTACAGCACAGCGCTCGAGAAACAGCTGTACAACTTCAGCGCAATCTGCCAATCCAACCGCAGCGCAGTGTGACCCAGCCTGAGTCCCAGCGCTATCCATTGAAGCGCAGTCTGAAGCTAGCGCTCTTCGGTTAGCGTAATTCATCGAATAACTGACATTTATTACGTGGATTACATGCCATCAATTGCTCGCCATGTGGCAACCGCCTGTACACGACCAAGCGCATTTCAATCAAACAATGCCACGCGTCTGAATATAGTTATCCCACGATCGAGCAACTGCCCAATAGGCCAGCGCAGTTTGCAGTCTGTGCAGTCTGTCGCCAGTGCAGTTCATCATGCGCAATTCAGAATAACTACAAATTAGTTATTTTTAGAATTCTATAAATAGAGTTTCAAGACCTTCATTAAGGGGATCAGATCATTATTATCATCAGAGATCAGGAGTTCTTCTCCAAGTGATGCTGCATTCTTCAGAGGCTATCGTCTTCAAAGTTCACATCATCCAAGGGATAAAGCGATCGTCTTCAGATCGGATTCCTATAGTTCTACTTTCCCAAAATTCAATTATAATCTTCTTACAAAGTTTGTGAAATAAAGACTTTTGTTTTTGCAAACAGCGACGCTATCGCTCAAGTCATATAGTTTATACGACGAGCCTTTGTTCTCAAGGGACTACGCGACTTGACAACCGCAGGTAGAGCAGGACAGTACTAGAAATGGCTTCGATAGCCTAGCACAATACTTCTAACTTATTCGGGCAACGACTCGACGAACAAGGGCTATGCCAAGCTACGCATCGAGGAAACGTGCTATGCACGGGGTCGACTTGAACAACCAACTCTTGGGTGCCTAGACTTAAGCCAACGGGCCGTGCAAGACGACTTAAACCACGGGACGTGCGAAGGCTATGCCAAGCCTTGGACGACGGGACCATGCATGCATTTTCAAGCATTCACGCGGGCGACGCCTATGACTTAGGCCAATACAAGCGTTGGGGCAAAACGACGGGACAGTGCATGCTTTATCAAGCATTCATGCAGGCGACGCCTATGACTTAGGCTCATTCGGGTATCGGGACAACTTAGCAACTTAGGCAAGCTTCCTTCTCCAGAGCCACGGGACGAAGGATCGAGTGTCATCTTCAAAACACGCTGAGCAAACTTCTAAGACGGCCGTGGGATCTTTTCCAAGTTCTAGCATATTTCGACCCGTCGGGATTACTCCCTTAGCTATGTGCATTCGTAGCTTTTAGTTTAGCCTACTTGTGCAAGTTAAAAACCATGCGAGTTATTAAGTGAAGGCTAAGATGAGGCAAGTTCACCGAAACTACCCCACCTGAGCGAGCGGTCGCCTTGACCGAGCGAGCCTTCGAGCAGCTGTTGCAAGGCTAAGTCCGAACGCCGTTGACATTTTACTTTCTCCGATTGACTTTGCGGGATGGAGAACTACAACATACACCACTCAGAACAAGTCTCGTCCTCGAGACTTTCCTGAAGGCAAGCCATCCTATCATTTCTATGGCCAAGACTTAATCGTGTTTACGCGTTACTTCAATTTCGAGCCACGCTCGCACGACTATCAATCCTTTCCTTTAATACGATTTCAAATCGTCGACACTTCCCATTGCTCAAGTCGCACTTGCATTCAACGTATCACTTGGCTGGATCGTGCATGCATTCCAGGCGTCCCTAAAATACATGCATTCAGCCAAACCGCATGATAGAGAATTTGTCGTTCTCACTCGAATTGCATCGTGTACATACTCAGGAGTCCCTAAAATATATGCATGTCAGCCGAATCTCGTGAGGGGTATTCCTATATTCGTGATTCACACTATCCATCCATGCCAATCCTCAAGATCAATATTTTCGATTGCTAACACTTGAAACAGGGTGTCTCGCCTATCCGCTAGACTATTTCTCAAGGCTAAGTCAATGTCAGGATTGGAATCATAGTTCCCCAACAATAACGCCAACACTGACCCCAATCCTAGGGTCAACCAAGGTCGGTAGTACAGGATTTTCTACCCAAGCTCGCGTTACTCAGATTTCTAAATATCGAGCACGATCACCTAGTTCGCATCAAGGCACACGTTGCGCATATTCGAATCCATTCAATTCACCAATTCTAACCAATTCATGTATTTGATCACGAGGTCATCTAGCCCGATAATATGTTTCGCCCCAATCTTACGCGAGTCCAATCATCCACGGTGGTTCATGAATCACCATACAATGCTCCCGTGAAATAATCATTCTCATCGGGACGTAACTCTTGT
This sequence comes from Iris pallida, assembly GCA_029216955.1. NCBI lineage: Eukaryota > Viridiplantae > Streptophyta > Magnoliopsida > Asparagales > Iridaceae > Iris > Iris pallida. The sequence continues at coordinate 4,072,896 of JANAVB010020397.1, forward strand.
TTGAGTCCAGACTATTTCATTCTCGATACACGGATTGGGCCTATTCAATCCTTAAATTTGATTCATCAAGCGTACTGAGTCATCCTCGAGTCTACCTTCGCGTCAAACCACAAGTCGAAGCAATCAGATTGCCACGTCGTACAAGTTCAATCACTTTCGCTGTATGAATCACCATATCAGCGCTCACGCGGAGTGATCGCCTTAATCGACGTAACGCATGTACGAGGATGAAGTTGCGCTCGCATAAGACAAGAACGTCAACGTTGTGGTTGTCAACGAAGCAAATCCAAGCATTCTCATTTTTTTTATCCAAGCCAAATCAATTCGATAGTCTGACCGTCATGCGTTCAACTAAAAAATTCTCGAGCCAAGTCTATCTTTTCCTCGACACATTTCAACATCCCGAGTATAGCATCCATCAGAACAATGACATTTGCACGATCGTCATTCGCCGAGTCAGAGTACCCCTGAGTTATCTTATATCGATCTTTGATACGCCTCAATACCATCAACGATATGCATAACCTGACGATCTTCCTTTGCAACCAATTTCGAGTCGTACGACTGATGCTATTGTCCGAACTGGATATTTTACAATTCCATTCGATCGAATCCGAAATCACAAGTACGATCCTCTAAGCTTTCCTCGATCAAGACATACATTTTTATTTATCGTTCCGAATCGTCTTGTAACTCGCGTTGCCCATTGACAAGTTGTCCGAACGACATCTCGTTTGGGACAAACGAAGTCACGACCAACTAAGCGTGACGCGATCTAAGGCTCTGTGCGATCGCATCGCATCACCTCGCCGACATACTCGTTGTTACTCGTAATCCTCAATTTTGCTCGAATGATTTTCAAGAAAATCTATACACCACTCATGATTTGAGCCATCCGATCTAGTCCTCAATCACGTTCGCATCATTCGCTAAGACATTCTTTCAGATTCGTTCGACGAATCCCTAGCGTAATCGCACACGTCGCATCGACGTACTAAGTCGTTCGTACTGTTCCTCAAAATCCCAAAACAATCTTTCGTGTACGCCTAAGCGTTAGTTCGATAGCGTTCCTATCGATAGGCACTCTAAGTGTAGCTTCGTTTCCGACCGAGCGGTACTTGATATCGCTCGTAACACGTTTGCACCAAAAGGTCGAGGTGCGCGACGTGCGGCACAACTTAGCCAAAAGGCCGTGTGCATAGCTATCCCGTGCAGACTTTTATTCGAGTTTCCATGCTCATTTGCTTATGTCGACGTAGGACAAGTTGGGCACGCACGCGACATGTTAACTTAGCATGTGTTTTCATTCGAGACAAGTTTGACACCGTTCGGCACAAAGGCCTACCGATGCGTTCGAGTGAACGCTTGTACGAGCTTTCAAAAATATTTAGACTTATTGTATGAACATGCCGAGGGACATTTGAGAGAGTGCTCACACTTATTTTCCAACGACGAGCTTTCAAAACTGAGAATTTCAACGTGAAGTCCAAGGACGTAAAGCCGTGCTCTGATACCATTATGTCACGTCCCGCTCCCATAGGAGTGATCGTCCTCGCTAAGACGTGATGCCGCATGAGCCTAGATTGTGCTCGTGTAAGGCAGTTTCATAACGGCCGATTACATCGGCGGCGACGGGGTCGTCGCACAGAAGTCCCAAGCAGAAACATTAAACATTACAGCAGAAATTTAAAGACAAACACAAGTTATTCAAAAGAACTCTTTATTGATATTGAATACAAGATTACATTTATGGGCGCAAGGCCAAATTACAAGTCTCTCGTGCTCACTTTTCTCTCGATTACAATACTTGAGTCAGCGAAAGCTTCAGAAGGCGATGTCTATACATTATGTCCTGTATGAGTCTTTGAGTCCACGCGGCCGCACGCTTCGACTTGCCGAGGAATTCCGTGCCTCGACGCCTCCAAACGAGCTCCGCGCCACGAGCTTCTACCTGTGCCTGCACATGAAACACTGTGTAGGTGTCAGTACTCAACTGTACTGGTGGAGTGAGCTTCTCGCCCACCCATACAAAACTGATACGTTCATTTACTTTGTGCAGCTTAAAATCCTTTCGATTGTCTTGCTAGTCTTACCTTAGGATTAATTTTAGGACAAGGACGTTCGACCAAACCGAGGTGCCATGACATGGTCGTGCTATAATTTCAACGTGTATTTCGATCGAGGCAATGCCTCATCGCCTAGGTACTTGACCAAACTTCAACTCGGGACGGCAGGGTCGTACTATACTCTATTCGAGACTTCAACATATTCGAGATAGCGCTTCGCCGAGGAGCAACTCACGCGAACTCGGCCGTGCCAAGACTTTCAATACTTTCGCGTGTCTCTAGACCAATTCTCGTGCTAGCGACGTCAAGGGGGAACGACTCGTGCAGGTCGTGCCTCTAGACCAAGCTTAGATTTGTCCGTACTTCAAGATGAGGTCGTGCCTAACGACTCCTTGCTTAGCAATGCCGATACGCGAAAGCCAATACGCGAATGCCAATACGCGAATGCCAATACTTGATATGCGAAAGCTAATACTTGATACGCGAAAGCCTTGCTTAGTGCTGAAGCACGTGTCTTGCTGACATAAACTATAACTCATTCCTTCCATGCTGATGCATGGCTAGCACTAACGGGATTACATCTTGCTGACTTGATACATGTCGTGCTAGACTGTCTCATGATTCGACCGACGCCGTGCTAGTACTTGACGCTATCCAAAGGCAAACACGCAGATTGCCGCTCTTGCCGACACATCTATATGAGTGGTCACTAGCAATGTCAAGCTATCATAGACTCGGCTCGAGATCTCGGCTCATCCCTCTGTGGGTAGCTAGCCCGGAGGCGCTTTGTATCTCCCATGCGGTTATCCAGCATCCTACCGTGAGCCACCTCGCTTCTCCCGGGCCGAATGATCCCGGTACCCCGGCAATCATTCGAGAAGACTACACCTTGTCGACAAGTTGTCCAATGACCATGCAAGTCTCAACTCGATCTATCCAGTCCTTCCTTAACATGACCATGCTTTCCTTCTATCTGTCGAAACTCCCAAGTAGCGGAACCGATCTCGTATGCGAAACTTATCAAGACTTAGCGAGACTCCCAAGTAGCGGGACCGATCTCGGCGACAACAAGTCGCGTGGACTTCCTTTGATCGTGGCATACTTTTCACTAAATCTACTGTAGCTCGTGCCTTAGAAAGACCTGGTTCTATAGGCGACGCTATCGCTCAAGTCATAGAGCGGGACAGTGCTAGAAATGGCTTCGATAGCCTAGCACAATACTTCTAACTTATTCGGGCAACGACTCGACGAGCAAGGGCTACGCCGAGCTATGCATCGAGGGAATGTGCTATGCATGGGGTCGACTTGAACAACCAACTCTTGGGTGCCTAGACTTAAGCCAACGGGCCGTGCAAGACGACTTAAACCACGGGACGTGCGAAGGCTATGCCAAGCCTTGGACGACGGGACCGTGCATGTATTTTCAAGCATTCATGCGGGCGACGCCTATGACTTAGGCCAATACAAGCGTTGGGGGAAAACGACGGGACAGTGCATGCTTTATCAAGCATTCATGCAGGCGACGCCTATGACTTAGGCTCATTCGGGTGTCGGGACAACTTAGTAACTTAGGCAAGCTTCCTTCTCCCAAGCCACGGGACGAAGGATCGAGTGTCATCATCAAAACACGCTGAGCAAACTTCTAAGACGGCCGTGGGACCTTTTCCAAGTTCTAAGCATATTTCGACCCGTCGAGATTACTCCCTTAGCTATGTACGTTCGTAGCTTTTAGTTTAGCCTACTTGTGCAAGTTGAAAACCATACGAGTTATTAAGTGAAGGCTAAGATGAGGCAAGTTCACCGAAACTACCCCACCTGAGCGAGCGGTCGCCTTGACCGAGCGAGCCTTCGAGCAGCCGTTGCAAGGCTAAGTCCGAACGTCGTCGACGTTTCACTTCCTCCGATTGACTTTGCGGGACGGGACACTACACTGAATGTCACAATGCACCAACATAGCAGACTCCTGGCGAACACCCAAACACACCAATAACTCCTTCAACCATTTCAACTCACAAACAAGCACAGCAAGAGATCGGTATTCAGCTTCAGCAGAAGATCGGGAAACAGTTGATTGCTTCTTGGTCTTCCAAGAAATAGGAGATCCCCCCAGAAATACCAACCAGCCTGTAACAGAGCGGCGAGTCAAGGGACAACTTGCCCAGTCGGAATCACACCAACCAGAAAGACGGAGATCACAATCAGCTTTCAAAAGAATACCCTGTCCTGGTACATTTTTGATATATCTGACAACTCTCAAAGCAGCATGCCAATGATCTTGTCGAGGCTCCTGTAAGAATTGAGACAAGATATGCACAGCATAGGCCAAGTCAGGACGAGTAAATGATAGATAAATCAACCTCCCAACCAGCCTTCGATAAGTCTCTGCATCCGCCATCCTTGGACTAGTCGATTCTGCCAGCTTGTGATTGGGCTCCATGGGAAAACCAGCAGGACGAGACCCCATCAAACCGCATTCTGAAATGATGTCCAAAGCATACTTTCTTTGACACAAGGAAATTCCTTCCGCAGTCCGAGCCACCTCTATGCCAAGAAAGTACTTCAACACACCAAGGTCCTTCATGTGAAAGCAAGAACTAAGGTACTTTTTGAAAGCATCTAAAGCACCTGTGTCATTACCAGACACAATCATATCATCCACATAGATCAAAACATGCAATTCTACCTTCCCCTTAAAAAAAGAGAAAAGAGAATAATCGAAATGTGATTGAATAAATCCATAGGATATCAGAGAAGCAGTAACCTTAGCGAACCAACAACGTGGTGCCTGTTTCAATCCATATAGAGACTTACGCAGGTGACACACTTTGTCGGGTTCACTATACGAAAAACCTGGCGGCAACTTCATATATACTTCTTCTGTCAGATCTCCATGAAGAAAAGTATTGTGCACATCCATCTGGTGCAAAGTCCAGCCTTTCACAGCTGCAACAGCCAAGAACGCCCGAACTGTAGGCATCTTAGCTACCGGGGCAAATGTTTTTGAATAGTCGATCCCTTCAACCTGATGATTACTGAATACAACCAGCCGTGCCTTTAAGCGCTCAACACTGCCGTCAGATTTGTACTTTATTTTGTACACCTATCTACTTCCCAATGCTTTCTTCCCAGGAGGCAAATCGACAAGACTCCATGTCCTATTATCTTCAAGAGCCTGTATTTCAGTTTGCATAGCTGCGTGCCAGCCTGAATCTCGCGAGGCCTGGCGATATGAAGTAGGCTCAACACCGACAGTGATAGCTGCAAGAAAATCTCTGTGTCCAGCAGTAAATATGTCATAACTTAGAAATTGTGTTAGAGGATACGAAGTACCTGAGGAAGTGACGGGAACAGATGAACTGTGGTGAAGGGGGGACTTTTACTTCGAACAGCATTCGTCACAAAAATCCTGTAATCGTACTGGCTGTGATTTCTTTCTCATTCCTCTTCCCAAAACTACCTCATCGGGCACCTCTGGCAACACTGTATCCCCTGTATCATTAGTAGTATCCGCATCACCCCCAGCGGACTCTCCTGTCAATACTTTTGTATCTACCTGTGCATCCTTGCCACTCGTTGTCGAGCCACCAGCAACCACTCCGGCCTCAGCAACCGTAGCCGGCGCCATCCCAAAAGCCTCTATATCGTCTCCCGGCACCTCAACAAATGTATGACGTGTCGCAGAAGACATCTCGCTAGCAAAGCCACACCCAGGAAATTCTTTTTTTATAAAAAGTAACATCACGGGACACAAAAAATTCACCAGTCTCCAAATCATACAGTTTCCATCCCTTTTTATCAAGTGGATACCCAACAAAGATACATTTTCTGCTCCTGCTAGCAAATTTATCATGTCGGGATTTCAAATCATACGCATAGCACAGACAACCAAAGATACGTAGATGATCATACGAAGGAGCCGAACCATATAAAACTTCATAAGGAGACTTAAAATGCAAGATACTAGAAGGGGTTCTATTTATCAAATAACATGCACCCAGAACACATTCCCCCCAAAAATCCACGGAAAGGGAATCCTAAAATCTCAATGCCCTGGCTACATTTAAAGTATGTCGATGTTTCCTTTCCACCATTCCATTCTGTTGAGGTGTCCCAACACAGGATGTTTGAAACAATATACCTTGAGATGAAAAATAATCTCGTAAACAATTAAATTCAGTGTCGTTGTCACTTCGCACACGACGTATATCAGCCCCAAACTGACGCTTCACCATAGCAATGAATTTAAGAAACATAGAATAAACAGCACACTTATCCTTTAATAAAATAACCCAAACAGCTCTAGAATAATCATCCACCAAAGTCAAAAAATACCGTGCCCCATTAGATGACGGAACACTATATGGTCCCCACAGATCACAGTGTATAAGTTCAAAGCATCTCAAAGTACGACTACTACTATCAGGAAAGGCATCATGAGTCTGTTTAGCTTGATGACAAATATCACAAGCCTTATGAGAAAACACACTACTACCAGAGAGAAAAGGTAAAGTCTGCATTACTTTATCTGAAGGATGCCCCAGTCTACTATGCTTTCACATGAAGGAGACCTCCCCAGAAACACCAACCAGCCTGTAACAGAGCGACGAGTCAAGGGACAACTTGTCCAGTCGGAATCACACCAACCAGAAAGACGGAGATCAGATAAAGGACCTTGGTGTGTTGAAGTACTTTCTTGGCATAGAGGTGGCTCGGAGTGCGGAAGGAATTTTCTTATGTCAAAGGAAGTATGCTTTGGACATCATTTCAGAATGCAGTTTGATGGGGTCTCGCCCTGCTGGTTTTCCCATGGAGCCCAATCACAAGCTGGCAGAATCGACTAGTCCAAGGATGGCGGATGCAGAGACTTATCGGAGGCTGGTTGGGAGGTTGATTTATCTATCATTTACTCGTCCTGACTTGGCCTATGATGTGCATATCTTGTCTCAATTCTTACAGGAGCCTCGACAAGATCATTGGCATGCTGCTTTGAGAGTTGTCAGATATCTCAAAAATGCACCAGGACAGGGTATTCTTTTGAAAGCTGATTGTGATCTCCGTCTTTCTGGTTGGTGTGATTCCGACTGGGCAAGTTGTCCCTTGACTCGCCGCTCTGATACCATGTAGGAAATAATAATGCCTTGTTCTCATTGCTAGGGTTTGTTACAATATATATAGTGTCTACATTTGGGCTTATGGGTATGGGCCATATTTATATTACAAATATAATCTAACACAGTTCAACTGCTGACCTATTCATGTTTTATAATGTAGGTCCTAGGTTCGATCATCACAATAGTAAAAAAAATTACAAATTTATTTTTCTACTTTGTCAACCCCCACTGATTAATATTCTTGGATCCGCCCCTGATCGTGTGGTCTGCAGATACCGTTGCCTTCTTTGCGATGTATGCCTGGAAGGTATCTCATCTCAGCTACTTATGACCAATTCCTTACATTTGAAATTTCTTCGAAATTTCTATAACTGAATATTACCTTGATAACAGCTTGGATGGCTTGAAAAGGCCGAATGAACTCTGGGCTGTCACCGGTTAAAGTTCAGACTATCCTCGTTTGTCGTAATCGCAATATAATCAAATGAAAAAAAATGATTTTTTTTTTTTCATTTGATTCAATTGCGATAACGATTACATTACAGTGTACCAAACGGGGTCTAAAAGGTCATACGGATATTCATATCCGACCTCGGAGGAATTTCTTATCTATCTCGGGTATGACCAGGAAAAATGGTCCCAGAGATTTGAGGACTACTTTCTCCTTCAGGTGCAGTACATATCAGTTACACCTAGAGATGAACTTGATGCCTATCAGAGGATATGAAGAAGGAAATTGATGATGGACAAATTATTGGGAGGCCTGAAGTGGTGGCATCTTGTGCTCTATGTATTTTTAGATGTCTAATCTGGGTAGCAATATTGATTGCATAGCTTTGATTTCTTGTATTGCTGAATGTATACTTGTGAACAATACGACTAATATCTGCTCTTGGTATGCTTGGAAGTTTTTTTTTTTTTTCCTTCCTTATATTTTCTCTACCATCTATTGTTGAGAAGAATGGTTCAAACTGGAACATTCTTAAAAGTTTTGTACTACTGCTATAGGCTGAGGTAAAACACATTTTGATGCACAACAAACACCTATTATACGCCCCAAGGTAGTCAAAGGCGCAAGGTACACTCGAGGCACAAATGGTCCATATCGCCTCAGGCACAAGGCGCATTTTAGGCACACGTCCGAACGAAAAGAGACGCAAAATAAAAAACAATAAATAAATAAATAAATAAATAGATAAATAAATAAATAAATTAGTAATGTAAGAAGTAAAACCAATTAACATATTAAAACCAACAAAAATATGTTAAAGCATAACCAAGTGAACTAGCAACGCAACAATAGCACTCAACAGAGCTAACAAGAACTTGTATTCTTCCTACCACGCTTTTAGTAAATTTTAGTTTTTCAAGTTCAACTATAGCCAACTTTGACAACCGTGGAAAGAGATATCTCCCTCCCACTTGTATGAGGCAAGTGATCTCTCTCCGTCTCAAATTTTTTGTAAAAAGCAAAAAACACATAAGGCGCGCCTTTTGCTTGTTGCGCCTTGCTGAAAGGTGCGTCTTGGGTGCGTCCGGAAAAAGGTGTCTCACCTAGTGAGATGCGAGGCGTAGAAGTTGTGTCTTGCTGCAAGGCACACCTTTGACTACCATGATGTGCACACAAATATAACACAACATAGACATCTACTTACCAATTTTGGCATATTTCCCAGTATTTAGGGGTGTCCAAGCATACATGTCCACAGAAACCAATCAGAGATCCCTTCTTACTGTCTAACCATCTGCTGCTGTTCTCTCAGAAATCTCCTCCCAGTCAATTTTGGAAGCACTCCCTCCTTCAGAACATATTACAATCCCCAGATCACTACAGAAATCCTATTTTTCTTGTGCGCTTCTTGCTTTGATTATTATCTGGTCTTTGATGTGGCTGATTGATTGTTGTTGTCCTTCTGTACATGTAAACTATTAGGATAGTTCTATTACTTTGGCCAATTTCTTAGCAAATAGGGCAGGTTACCTGCTTGGTGAAGTCATATAGACACACAGAGGAAGGGATGGAAAACTGGGTATTAGGGTATATAACTTTATAAGGGCAAATGTTAAGGGCACTACAAAAATTACTAGAAAACAACACACTTTTGACAGTCCTAGGACTGCCAAAATTCTGATAGTCTTGTGTATATCCAGGACTATCGAAGTTTTGGCCGTCCTGAAAAAATAGGACTGCCATATCCAGAACAATTTTGGCAGTCCTAGCCCTAAAATAGTAAGGACTGCAAAAAAAATTTAACAGTCCTAGATATGCATATGATTGCCAAAAGTGTATTATCCCCTAGTAACTTTTGTAGTGCTCTTAACATTTACCCTCATAAGAGTATACCAAATCCCGAGTTGGGTTAGAAATACAAATCATAATAACACCAGGAAGTTGGGAACCATTCAACAATCTATATGGTCACTCATGCAGATTAAAGTAGCTTTTATTAACTATTGTTAAGAAACTGGACAACAGTCGTTGGTTTACTCTGTTCTGCTAATAGCATCTCTCGAGTCTCGACAGACCACACATGCTTAGATTCGGAAAAGTTCTTTGAATCATGAATCCAGGCCAGGATGTAAATAGAGGACCAAACCTCCTGATAGTTATTCTATAAATGATCATGAGTAATCAGGATTTGTACAGAATGCAACAATAAATATCTGCTGCCAAGATTTAAAAGATAGGACACTTGGGGAGAGTTATATTTGTCTCCAAAGCTACTCAGACACAATTATATTATAAATTGATGTTGTGTACAGCAAACAATCCCATAATAACAAAACAAGAACCATATAGAGCATGATTCAGCAGCAGATCATCTCAAAGGCTAATGCATACCAATTACAGGAATATCACCATTAACCTCAAGCGAAGCTCTATCAATTGAGAAAGAGTCACTACAGTTTTAACTTCGGAGACCAAAACATAAGTAGCAGACTTGAGCCTTTGGTTGCTAGGGCTATTAGAAAGCATTCAGGAAGTGGAGGGAGGAGTGAACTTGACTGAAATGCTATTGACACAATGACGTTCATCAGTAGGTGTCTTAAACCCCTCGCCTTTGAATACATGGCCGAGATGCCCACCGCAAGCTGCACAAGTAATCTCCGTCCTCCTTCCATCAGGATCCGGCTGCAGAAAAAGATCAGCTTTATCAAAAGACAAAGAAAGGAAAATAAAAATCTTCGCAAAAAGGAGCCACAAGAAGAACATCCAATTTTATCAAGTTTGGTATCCAGTCCAATTTAAACTTTGGCAGGTAAACCAGAGAGGGAATGGCAACAATGCTCGTCTTCGTCTCCACTTCCAGGAATCCAGTAGTATAAGTAACTTAATATAATCAGATATCTTATGCACACAATTAGAGATGAAGCAGGGTAAGGAGACATACAGAACGATTTATGGCTCCAGGAAGACCCTCGAAGAAAGCTGGCCAACCACATCCAGAGTTGAACTTGGTAGTGGACTTGTACAATGGAGTCCCGCATCCTGCACATTCGTATGTCCCATCCTCAAAGAACTTGTCATACTCACCAGTGCCTCGGGGTCTAAACAATTATCACCATTTTCAGCACAAAACATACAAATGACCACAAGGTTGAATGGTATGTAAAGTGAAAATATTGGAAAGAAATCCGCATATGAAATTGATCCAAAACAGGGATCTCCAGTGGAAAGAATAATTGGGTGGAGCTATTAATGGGACAAGTGTCCTTAAACAGAAGAATTAACAAGGGTTGTACATACAAGTGATATAATTATTCATGCGAGTCTTCAAAATGTAAAGAGAGTAACCGAGGAAAGATTGTTGATCGTTGTAATTAAATGACAAATTATGCACATTCGTCTGTCTCATAATAAAGTTATCAGAGTTAGGTAAAATACCGAGCAAAATTTAATAGCAATGTTGAAATTGATCCAAAACTCGGATCTCCAGTGGAGAGACTAATTGGGTGGAGCTATTAATGGGACAAGTGTCCTTAAACAGAAGAATTAACAAGGGTTGTACATACAAGTGATATAATTAATCATGCAAGTCTTCAAAATGTAATGAGAGTAACCGAGGAAAGATTGTTGATCGTTGTAATTAAATGACAAAATATGCACATTCGTCTGTCTCATAATAAAGTTATCAGGGTTAGGCAAAATACCAAGCAAGATCTAATAGCAATGTTCCTATTAGAGTTGATATATACAAGTTTACGTGATTGAGGATTTAACAACTAAATTATTGTGTGCAGGGACTAATAACAAGTAGAGCAAATTGATTATGCAAACAGCAAATAAAATTATGGCTAAAAAGTAAAGCAGTAAGTTTTTGGAGCTGAAGCAAGCACTCTGCATAATGTATGAAAGTCTCATTCGAGTAGACACGTCAATTGGTGGAGGTTCTTGCTTTGATCTCACCAAAAGGAAAGTCCTATTGCTTATATAGGGCTTTCACAATTCCATTTATACCTATTTCATGGTCTGCTCCATATTTTTAGGATTATAACGTAGAAAGTAGAAACAACACTATTGGAGGACCTTCCTGTAAATTTGAATGTTACAGGAGATTCCCACAATTAATCAAAAGCTTCCAGATTCTTTTTGCAAAAATCAGAAACTATAGGGACAAGGATTATTTTGAAATTTCAGAGGGTCTAATGATTGTTTATATAATTGCCAAAACTCTAGGGTTATTATGCAGTTCTACACAAAACAATTAAAACAAAACAATTCATTTAAGGTCCGTCAAATGTGAACTTGAGACTTCTTTAGTTGTAGCAAACCAATTAACCAACTTAACTAAACTTTAAGTTATAATTTAAAACTGAGGAGATTTATATGTACATCAGGTTTTCCTAGAAAGAGGCTACGTTACAAATGAATAAAAAATGATTTGCTTATATTAAGGTTTGCAGGACATTATGTGAGCAGTGTGTGAGTGTGTTTTGGGTGGTGGGGGGGGGGGGGGGATGTGGGGGGGGGGGGGGGGGGGGGGGGGGGGGATGTGGACAAGACAATATAATTGAGGAGGGTCTAACCTGTGAGTTATTAAGTATTTGAGGATATGGAAAAAAAAATTGAGGGTCTCAATTACATGAGGCCTCGCCCCTGGATATGAGTAGGTTCTTTTCAACGATACAAGACTGCACTACTGATAGTTTATAACCAGTAACAAGAAGAAAGTTCAAGAAATACTTTTTTGTGATTTTACAAATGACAAAATAGCAAGTTTGAACAATATTGCAGAATTGCAGTTTTATGAACTGTAGTTAAAAAAAATTGTTGTTCTGTAGAATCTAGAATTGCAGTTTCTCCAAAATCACAACTTTAACTAATGCCAAAATATAATTCTTAAAAACTTAGTTTTTGTATTAGGGGTGCATTAGAAACAGATGAGGCTCAGATATAGGTATCACCATATCTGTATTTCTTTTCTAATAACGAATATAGATAAGGATATTGTTCACAAATAAAAGTCAATAACAATTTTTGCTAAATAGCGAATTCGGATCTGGATCTGATATAAGTAGATACTAACACGGATGAAACAAATATGAAAACCGATTGGATATAATAGGATTATGGAGAAATTGATGTTTTTGGTCCTCAAGAGAAATGATATTTCTTTAGTTACATGTTTAATTAACTTGACTTATGATTGCATATTGATATACATACTTTGAATATAATAGGTTTAGTCAAGAATAGTACGCTGCCTGGGGTAAGCATAGAATAGTATTGATATATTAATATGATTTATAAACTTATATAGGTATTTGGATTTCCAGATCCGGAAAATGGACTGCAATCCATATCCATATCATTATCCATATTTATTAAGTCCGGATCCAAAGATATTAGATCCATATCATGTTGTGATCAGATTCGGATCCGTACCGGATAATCTGGCTCAGAATGCACCACAACTTATCCAACAACATATGTCAAACTAATATATATAGGAAAAGTAAAATGTCCGTAAGATTGTTGTGTAAAATTATCTGCAACTTGATTATATATATATATATATATATATATATATATATATATATATATATATATATATATATATATATATAAACTAGGAAAATAATATGCATTAGGCCAGACCAATCTCTCGTGGTGGCAACACTTGCTATCTATCCCCAAGCAATATTAAACACCTTCTACCAGAGAATCCTTCGCGTACATGGTTATCTAAAGATGATAGACCACTATACTCGAGGACTGAACCATAAAAGAAATCTTTGGAAAACACAAAAACCTAAAACAATAAACAAAATGGCGAGTAATAAAAATTTATTAGAGGAGAAGAAAGATTTAAATTTCTGTCTTTTTCTTCTCCTTGTGTGAAGCCCTATGTAGGCTTGGGCCCAAATAATAGGTTATGAACCAGTAATAAAATAGTACTGTAATCAACAAGAAATACAAATTTGTCATGTGAAAAGGAGCCGAAACGGGTAGAAAATTTAAGTTGGCAGTTAAGAATCATTCTGTCAGTTAATGGCGCCTATCCGACCCATTAGCTCAATTACAAATCCATAAAGGGATAAATAACGGTTATGGAACTTAACCCAACAAGACAATCTTAACCAAAAATAACCTGTACCCAAGCCGACACGGAGTGCACGTACGTATGGTCCATGATTCACTTGGACTCGATTAGGCCCAAAAGAACTAAATTGATACATGAAGCTACTTGATTTTCTCTTTCGTGAAACTAAAACCAAAGCACTTATTTTAAGATAAATAAAGAATAAAAAGTCACGACGCACTTCTATAATTTCTTTCTTGTTACTTGCTAGAAACTATCAATATAGCTTTTTTTTGAATCAATAAACATGAACATGTTACATAGTCATAGCTCTTTGGTAAAATATCATACATATAACCAAAGTATGATGTTTTAACTTTTAACAAAGAGCTATAGCCACACCAGCCAAGGACCTCTAGCTCAAGTGGGTAGAGTGAGGCATATTCTCCCAGATGTTGCAGGTTCGAGCAAAAGGAGAAGTACTTTAAATTCTTTGATGTTAGAATTAAAAGTGAGGTGGGCGTGGTGTAGCCTAGAGCGGACGGGATGCAGTCTGTATAGGTGCGGTGCGGTGCAGTGCAGATGCGGTGCGGTGTGATGTAAGTGCGATGCTGATGGAGGAGGCCTTTGGGCCATGATATGGCCTCCGGGTCGGGATGTAGCATTCGGACAGAGTTTGTAAGGCTTTCGGACTGTAATTGTAGGCCTTCGGGCCAGAATATAAATTACCTTCTTCCAAAAAAAAACTATAACCACACTAGTGATGGTTTCTAACCAAGAACAATAAGATAACTCCAGATGTGGATTATAGATTTTTCCTATTTTTCTTATATGCTCTGATTTTTAATTCCTCATTATAAAAGAAAGAAAACTCAACTAGTTCCATTTATGAACTTAGTTCTTATACTACAAGTTGAGTTGGGACCAAATGGATCATAGACCACATGTACTTGCTTGTCGAGCTGGAGCACGAGCTCAACTTTATTTAGTCAAGGTAAGATTGTCTGGACTTTCGGGTTTGGTCGGGTTTATCACATAACTATTTTTTTCATGTTAAGGATTCCTAATAGATTTAATGCGTTGAGTCGAACCCGTTAACACATAGTTACGGATGAGGATAGATTGTTGATTTCACTACAGTTTTAATTGTAGGTTTTATAAATAGTTTGTATATTTATAATAAATTGATGTCATGTCCTCATCTTGCCGTATCACCCTATGCCATCTAGGTCTCAAATCAAGCATATCCCCAATCAACAAGGAACTTTATAACCAACATAACATGATCAAATTTGTTATTAGAAGACGCTTTAGCAATGAGTTAAACATGAACAGTCATCTCGACAATAAGTAAAATTGTTACTAATTAGCCTTTTATGAGCAAAGGGTTTCGGGTACGTAGATCTATGTGGTGACATTGTGAACCAAAATAGCTCTTGAGAATAGAAATGACTTGCGTTCGCCAGAGAAGATAGTTGGTACGAGAAAGCTTCAGAGAGATGTGTTGTTTGATAGATTTATTAAAGGCAAACAATGGAGAAGATGAATCCAAAGAAGCATGGATAACTTCGAGGTGTAGGCTCTGGTACCATGTAAAAATTTAATCTCTTCTTCTTCTTTTTTTAATCTCTTCTTATTCATTTGTGTGTATTTCTCATGTGTATAAATAGATAGTTGGAAGATTTCCTATAATCATGTAGGTGATAATTACAATACTGACAAATCTCCTATAATGGCATATCTGCTATACTTATGTAGGTGATAATTACGATAGAATGGGCAATCTCCTATAATGAGAGGTTTCCTATAATCATAAAGGTGATAATCAGGGCCGGCCCTGGGCCAGGGCTGCCGGGGCGACGGCCCAGGGCCTTAAAAAACTAGGGGCACAATTTTTTTTTTTTTTTTTTTACTTCAGTAGGTAGCCCATGTCCAAAGTTTATATGGGGCCCAAAATATTTTATATTAGCTGATTGTAGCAATTGCCAATGGCCCAAAGAAATTATGTGGATTCAATTTTGTATCCGTTGATAATTAATAATATTTCTTTTTTGGTTTCATGAGCCGATTAGCTAGGGCTGTGGGAAGGGCGCGACTGTTCTTCTTCTCCGGTATTATACTTCTCCACTTCTCAAAAAATAATGAAGAGATTTAGAGCCAGAGGTAGCGTCTTTTTCTCTCTCGTAAAAAATCAAATCCCACAAACTTTTTTAGTTTTATTGATGACTTAATCCATTCTCACATCTTCTCCTATCTTTTTCTCCTCCAGCCTACAGTTCTATTTTTTGTTCTTTAATTATTTAGAGAAAGTTTTGGATCACGGAGGATTTTGACAATTAATTTCCAACTCTTGAAAGAGGTAATATGTTTTAATAATTAAATCGAATTTTTTTATTTTATTTCTCTTGCTTAATTTATTCAAGTTATTTTTTGTATCAACATTGTATCAATTGGTTATTCATTTGTATGATTGTGTTGTTAGTGTCTGCGAACTATTTGTTGTATTGTTGCAATAAGAATTTTATTACTGTTGTTAGTGTCTACGAAGTATTTGTTGTATTGTTGCAATAAGAATTTTATTACTGTTGTTACTGTCAATGTTAGGATGATTGTGTTATCTGCCAATTGTTTTTTGTATTGCTATAATAATAATTTTGATTAATGTTGTTACTTAGTTACTGTAAATTACTTACAATCAGGGGTGACCCTGCTTCTTCTATACTTTTCTAAAATGTTTATTGTATCGGCTTTCCCCAAAATTTATGTGCTTATGCAATTCTGGATCATGAAATTCCATGGTTTCACCAGTGTTGTCTAGAAGCGCAGTCCATCAATGTCGTGAGGCATGCAACATAATTTGAAACAACAACAATAAAAATGTATGATACGTTAACATGTTTCTTCTTTTTTTGGCTTCTGTTTTGAATTTATTCATTTGATTAATCACTGGGTGTGAAAGCATTGGTCATGGTTTTGACAGTGAAGTTTAAAATGTCATCCTCACCAAGATTTCGGGGGACCCAAGTTTCAAATACTTGAGAAAGACTTTAAGCCTAAAGAAGTTAGAACTATGACACCAAGTCAAAGTGAATTTTGTGTTAACGTTAGGTATATACATTCCGGAGGAAAATGTAGAAGAGTGTGTGCTGATCTTGAGGTTGCTGCAATATGAGCAAGGGCATAATAAGAAGACACAAAGAAGACAACATAAAATAAAATATAACACTATGAAACTTTTGAGGAATGAGTAAATGCATGACTACAAATTTCTCCTCAAATTTCTGGACCTACATATATTATGCTATACTAGTTGTATAGAAGCTTCATTTTGCTACTCTCAACTGTTTCATCGTTCATTCTGAACCGAATACAAAATAGGAAATATTAGGACATCCTTTTTTTAGTGAATGGCATGGAGTAGAACTGTAGAAGAAAACTTGCACACAAACTTTCCATTGACAGAAGAGATGCAAACATAGGTTTGAAATGTTATATTTTGCACTGCAAATCAAAGCCTAGCTATCTACTTCATCACATGCACAAACTCTTTGCAATCTTTTACTATACTTGGTCATGAACTAGCAGCATGTGAAAAATCACTAGTGCGAGTTATTGCTTTGTTAAGAACGCTTTAGCTACTGAATGTTAATTCTTTTATTACCAGTACTAACGTTACAATATGGAGATGCATTTTCATCAACAAACCTGAGACTAGGTAATTTTTACACAATAGCATCAGAGGCTTCCAATTTTTGGGGTCGAATATTCAATTATTTTAGTTACATTTTATATGAATTTTGTGACTTTTCGAGTCGAATTTTTAAGAAGGGCCTTTTATTTTAATTTTTGCCCGGAGCACAAAAAAGATCAGGGCCGCCCCTGGTGTAATTACAAAGTAGTTGGCAATTGGCAAATCTTCTATAATTGTCATATGTCAAATCTCTTTGTCATCTAACAAAAAGGACATTAACTTTCAGTTGAAATACGAAAAAGGAGACGACTTTCGTTAGTAGGTTGAGCCCCTAATGAATTTAACTAACATTTCACATCCCAAACACAGATGCGGATGTCGAAACAAACAAAAGGCTCCAAATTTCTAATATTTGCTGAGAGACTTTCCGGGTCCTATACCACTAACTACGACGCGGAACGGACGCGGCGCCTACTTGTCGCGGAGTGATTATAATTCGGAGTGTCCGTGTCTTGTATCCGACGCGTGTTCGACGCGACACGGCACGGATTCTTGCTAAAAATTTGCAGCAATCACACCGATTAATCAACTGAGCAAACAAGAGACATGGAATTGAAGGAAAAAGGAATGATTTTTGGAGATGGGTCATACTCGGTTCCCTTCTGGCGGAGGATCCGGAACTGCTCCGGCGAGAGGACCGCCCTCCATTCTTCCTCTGATTTCTGGACCGAGCCCACAGAAGGAGAAGCAGCAGCCATGGCAGAGAGGAGCAGCAGCGGTAGGTCCTCTGTTGTTGTTTGTGTCTATTAATAATGGTGAGAAGAAGAGGAGAGAAAAATAAAGGATGGAATTTTGGGAATGGGTCTGAGCTCTCTAGCCTAGTGGTATTAGAGCGGACATCCGGAGAGACCGACAAAGTTCGAGCTTCCCAATTGTGTGTGTGCGCGTGTGATTTCAAAAAAAAAAAAATTTGGGAATGGGTTTGTTTATAATGGGGCTGAATGTGGTCAGGAACTTGGCCTGCATGAGGAATGAATCGGGACTTGATTTGTAATGATTGTGGGGTTGTATTGATCACATATTTTTAAAAAAAAATTGCTGCAACGAATTAAATTTAATTAAATTAGCTTGAATGAAATATATTTTTAAAAAATAATAATACTTGTCAGCCAAAAGGACAAATCGAAACAGCAAACAAATAACACGTGTCCGATCCTAATTGGCCGAACCAAAACCAATGACATCACCCTCCCCCTGCTAACATAGGAAATTAAATCATGGCCAATCATGCTCGGACACGTGTCAGCAGTTTCAGTCGCGATTTAAAACTGCGGTCTGCATAGCAGCGTTGTTGCAAAAATTAGAAACAAAGAAACATTCCAAGTGGATAGAATTACTTGCATGTGCACGTTTCTGCCAACTAAGTTGGCTGAGAAGGGCAGTCGATTGGGGGTTTGCTTGGTTCACATTAATACATGTTTGGTTCACATTAATGCATGGACGGGTTGGTTCTGGGAGCAGATCTGATGTCCCATTTTTTTCTGTCCATTTTTTGTCCCCCTTTCTATTACATGTTGGCCATCATCCACATATCTACTCCCATGGTCCACATGTAATAGAGAAGGGAACATGAATGGACATAATTAAATGAGACAACATATCTGCTTGGTTCTTGCATTAAATTGGTTCCTTGCATGCATGTATTAAATGGAGATTGTGCATGTTTCGTTGACATTAATGCATGAGTAAGTTGGTTCAGAAAATTTTGACCGCGAGGGGGTGGCCGTCTGTGGCCACATGACGGCCATCTGTTGGCCCCTTGCTTGGGTTTTAAGATGTTGGATTCGTACTAGTGGGAGGCCAATGGGTGGCCACCACCTGGCCGCGAACCACGACAGTCACACCATTCCACGGACAATATTTTTTTATGTTGTTACTACCGTAAAATTTTTAAAAATATATCAAACATTATACTAGGGGTGACCATTATTCGGTTTTGGACCGAAAATCGAACCGAACCGAATTAAATGTTCGGTTCGGTTTAAAAAAAATTCGGTTCGGTTTCGTTTTTGAAAATACTATATTTTTTTATTCGGTTTCGTTTTCGGGTTTCGATCCAAAACCTAGGCCCAAAACCGAAAACCGAATAAGAAAATTATATATATATATATATATATATATATATATATATATATATATATATATATATATATATATATATATAAATATATTGTGTGTGTGTGTGTATGTGTGATATATTAATACTTATATATCACACATACACACACACAATATATATATATATATATATATATATATATATATATATATATATATATATATATATATATATATATATATAGTTACTATATATATTAACAAAAAAAACACAAAAAAACACACACAAAAAATTGAATAAATCGAATAAACCGTAAATCGAACCGATTTAATTCGGTTCGGTTTGATTTGGTTTTGGACCAATTCGGTTCGATTTCGATTTTGATTTTGCTTATTCGATTTTGGTCCAATTCAATTTTAAATTATTCGGTTCGGCTTAAACCGAATTAACCGAAAGTTCACCCCTACATTATACTAGTTCCGAAAAGGCCAAACTAGTGGTCTCATCTAATAAGTATATTAATAAATTAAATTTGTGGGTTGAAACTTTTCCCAAATAGCCATATACTACTAACAAAGCTTTGAGTCTCTACAAACTCAGGTCAAATTAGTCACTTATTACTTCAGGAGACTAAATCAAGATTTTCTACAATTCCATAAATTTATTATTTTTATTTTAATGTTAGGTCAAGAATTGAACCTACACCTCCCCAATAATCCACACAGGTTGAGATAGCTGACAAATTTGACGATATGAGAAGAGAGTAATGCATGAGATATTGACATGTATGGCCACAAAAAATTTCCACATCTTACATTTTTTTTAATTTTCACTTGACATTATCAAACCTTATGAGATATTGACATAAAGGATCTCATACCGTTATTTGAATTTTGATCAAGTTTGTAGGCCTCTACAAAGAGACATACCTTCCCATTTCTAAAATAAAGGCCGAATCACAACTTGATACCCTCAACGATTTCATTTTTTTAACTTGATACCTTCTTCTTTTTTTACTTGACAATTTGTGTCACGTTCCGACCCGAAAAATCGTTCGTCCTCGCATTGATTTAACCGAATCGTTCGTACTCGCTGGGACGTGAGGTCATACGAGTCTGGAGTTGCACTCGTACAAGGCAAGATGACAAGTTCTCAAAATGATTATCTTTTATTTGTATATTAGCAGCAGAAGAAAAAGAGTATACGAAACAATTCTCTTTATTTGATAAGCAGCGGAATTACAAAGGCTTTCAATTACCCAAATGAATCATGTCAAATTGGCTTATAACACTCAAGTTCTCTCTTGCCCACTAAATATTTCACCGTTCCGTACATCATGTCTTCTATATCTCGGCCGCATCAATCATGTTGCAAGTTCGAGCGTCAGTGCGGTCGCACGCTTTAAAACGCTACGACATTTCATGCCTCAGCACGTCCAAGCGAAGCTCCGCTGCGATCAATCTATTACCTGCATCCTGCAAGCAATCTAGTAGGGGATCAGTATTAATCATCTCGCATACTGATATTGACCCACTTTACTAAACCAACATCAAGTAGATATATGAATCATGTAGCTTAAGTTGTGATCTTTCTATATTTGCCATAGGATAGGTTTCATGGCATATTCGAAAGCAGTAAAAGCATGTTATCATGGCAAGTATGTTATCATTATTCATGTAAGCATACGGGCAACCAATATCAATCTCGTGTTGTTTCGTGGCGACTTCTTTTCAACATCGACGCACTCCACTTGCCCGACGCAAGGTGAATACGTCTACCATCTTTTTCTATCATGCTATAAGTGATCTTCGTGCAGGATCTCTGTGTGCCTGCACTATTCAGTCCATCGGCCCTTATCTATATGAAGATCACTAACAATCACCGTGTCAGAATGCACTTATGTTTCTCGGTGGCATTGCGACGCTACCCATTCAGCCTAGGTTACGATTTTTACTGAAGGTCCCGCAATGCTCGTTCTCCCTTAGCTACGATAATCATTCCTCCTAGGCTGAACAGTCCCGATGCCCCGATGCGCCTGTTCGAGGAAAACAAACCCGTGCATGGGTTAATTCAAAGTTCATTTGATCATGCAACACGCAACACGCAACTACTCATACAACCAAACATAGTCTGAGTCCAAAACTCAGACTTCGCATCATTTCATATTTCTCGCATCATCTTTCTATGTTCTCACATTCTTTGTACAATTTTATTCTTTCGATGTTTCAATGCCTCGATTAAACGTCCGAGTGAACGACCCGAAGGTCCTAAACATTCAAGGCAACATACTGTATTCAATAACTATTCGATATCCTTGACCCATGCATTCGATGCACGCCTCGATTCAGTATTTCTACGTTCTACGTCTTAGTGTTCAACATTCTCTTACGCGTGCATTTGATGTACGTCTCGACACGATCTTTCAATGTGCTAGACTTACGTTCACTCTCTCCGACTCGTACACTTGAGGCACGCCTCGATAGAGTATTAAATGTTCTATAGCTCGTGCACTAAAACACTCGCGCTGATAGTCTTTCCATGTTCTAGCATACTAACTCGTGCACGAAGGCACACATTTGATTGATGTTCAACGACTCATGCCTTGAGGCATGTTTCGATTAAATCGTTCGACGCCTCATGACTCATGCATTTGATGCACTCGTCGATACAGTTATCCTATGTTTATATGGCTTGTGCACCGGGGCGCTCGCCCTTGCGGTATTTCGATGTTCATTGGTGACTCATACATTTGATGTACGTTTCAATTCAATTGTTCTATCTTAGTGTTCGACACACACTATGTTTATCTCTAGATTGAGCCACATCCGTGGTCTCGATAGGTTAACTTAGTATACAATGACACATTTTACTTAGGCATGACGGAGTAAGAAAAAAGGGTCAAAGTCCTCCCACCTTAAGCCGATATGCCTTATCGTTTTTGTCGAGCCGATGAGGTTCGATTTCATAACTTTGTTGTACGGCCAACTCTTCTGACTTAGCCATTCGAGCACTTCGTGCTTCGTTGAATTATCCGACCGATTTGGCCTACCGTGCCTATGCCTCAGTCAGTTGCGAGACAATGATTTAGTTTTGCGGACTCCGTTGCAAACAAGATAAAATATCGACCTCTTATATTTCAGCATAAAAGTACAGCCTGCACACGAAACCAACTAAAATCAATATCCGTTCGAATTAGACTTGTGCGTTGATCGATTCGATTTCTTAGAATCTTCGAACCAACTCAATGCTTTCTCGTTCGGGCCAACGTAACTCTTTGTATAGATCCGACTCGATGCATTTCTCGGGTCAACGTAACTCTTATATCGATTCGCATCGATACTTCATCAGGTCAACGCAACTCTTCGAGTTAACGACTCAGCATAATATACCGTGCGGAGTGGGGCATTACATAATATACCACTCAAAACAAGGTTCGTCCTCAAACCGAAACCAACACTCAATCCAAGTGTTTCTCCATATCGTTTTATGATCTCACCCAACTATCGATGTTCTGTTTCAAACACTCGTGTAAGCTTTCATTAACTTTTAGTCTTTCTTGCAGCTCGATTTGAATTTAGTATACAATTTGATTTGGATCATATACATATTCAAGGCGTCCCAGAAATATATGTATTTCAGCCAATGTCACGACCCGTTACCCAAATTGTTGGGCCGGGCCGAGCCATGTCCAGCCTACGCTTGATTAAAGCGTAGTAAGCTGTTCTAAGAATAGACAATAAAGGATCTAAGCAGCTAACAGTTCTAAAATCATATTTAAAGTTCATCACAACACAGCATCTATAAGCGAAGGTAAACAAGTACAGACTAAATAATATACTTCCAAAGTATCTAACTGGAGACAAAGTCCAGTATCCAAATATAAGTACAGACCAAAATCTAAGTCTCAAAACACATGAAAATATCTAAGCAAGGTTCCCCGCTGGGGCCTCTTCTGGAGCTAAGGCCAGGTCCTCAATGCAGTACCATAATATGTAACACATAGCGTTTCCTTCTCGAAAAGTATACCTACAACGTTATCCTGTCAGGACGGGAGCAAGTACAACCTCTACAACTAAAGTACTGAATATATAATGAAAGAGATGTACAACAAGAAATATGGTGTGATAAGTCTATAAAATAGGAAATACTGGAAACATGGCCTCATGGTACAACTGGGATCACAGTATCATAGTAACATAGGGAACATGGCATATCTGGAATCATGGTATATCTCATAATCTATCATGGCAAGGATACATATGTCATAGAGACAGATGTATATGTAATGTTTAAAACTGTAGCAGGTACGTGATCGTCAATAGGTGTACAATGTGCAGGGGCACATGTAAATAAAATGTACATACGTACAAGTGTACAGGCATAGGTGTACCTCCGTACAGAAATGCTGGATAATGGCCTACGGCGCAGTATCATATAGAATAAAACTTTGCTCGGTACGATAAAGGGGGCATGATCACGTACTCTACTATCAGTTTCCCCATACCCAGATTCTAACATGTAATAGCTACTGAGATCGGTATAAAGCACGGTAGGTACTGATAGCAGTAAAACATGTAAATACTCGGAGCAGATATAAGCATAGTAAAACATGTACGGGGAACCAGTAAAAAGCATGTGAAGATATGATAACTGTCATAAGCATGGCCGGTACTGAAAGTGATACAACATGTGAAGACATAACTTGCTACCTCAAAGATCAGTATTTTAACAGGATTAATACATGTTCTAGCATTAAAAGACAGTAAATGAGTCTGTAGATGTACTTGTCTCGAGCAAAGCAAGAATACTAGTACGAAGATATAGATGTCCGGTATCCTGTTAATAATGATATACAAACTAAGTTCTAAGCTATGTTTAATATTACACTAGTGGTGTGACACGACTCCTGACTGGATACTAGCCAAGTGGGGACCTAGCATAAAAGTCTAATGTAGAGTGCCACTATATCCAAACTAATTTTCTAGGGTCTTTACACTAGTGCGGGGTGAGGTCCAATACGTCTATAACTCAAAACAACACAAGACTTGCAAGTCGTAACTATTCAATAAATAAATCAAATTGTACACTGAGTTCCAACAATTTTTGAGATAGACAAAAAGCTCAATTATATATAAAATAAAGTACCAAAATGATTCTTGTTAATTATAGAAATTTATACTAATTTTTTTGGGATTTATAAACCTTCATAAATATTCATTAAAAATCAACAAACACATGTATCCTGAAAAATGAGTTCTGTTTTCCTATTTTTATAAAATACCAAAAGTACTTATTAAATACTGGAAAAATTATAATAAATTATCT
Source organism: Iris pallida (assembly GCA_029216955.1). NCBI lineage: Eukaryota > Viridiplantae > Streptophyta > Magnoliopsida > Asparagales > Iridaceae > Iris > Iris pallida. The sequence goes on from JANAVB010020397.1 coordinate 4,097,732, forward strand.
AAATTAACATAGTATTTAAATACAATTTTCTCCAGATTTTTACAGTAATTAAAATATATATAAAAATCCAAAAACAGAAAGTAACAATTTCTGGAAAAATAATTAATTATAAATTAAGGATAATACATAAACAAAATCTACAGATGTCGTCGGATGATAAAATAAATATCACCAACGTGTCCAGAACGGTCAAATTAGCTGGGATAGTCTACCCATAAGTCCAATTTAGACACAGGAGCAAAACGGTAATTTCGGGTTAAAATGATGTCAGCCGTTGGTCACACTTTGTACCGAAAAACGTGTCAGGATAGAAGTCTACAAAACCTAGCAAATTATATGTCCACGAATCCAGAATGATGATACGAACCCAATGGTATGTCCAAAATAGGATTCCGATGTGCCGATTTTAAAATGATACTTGACGCGGACACTTGTAATCCAGTTTGCACCGAAATACGTGCCGGAGCAAATGTCTTCAAAACTCAGCAAATTATATGTCAACGAGTCCAGAATGACGATACAAACTCAACGGTATATCCGAAATTGGATTCCGATGAGCCGATCTCAAAGTGACCCGTTGACTCGAAAAGTGGGACCCGCTTTGTACCGAAATGCGTGTCAGGGCCCCCGTTCTCCAAATCAAACAAATTTTATATGAAAACATGCCAGAACGACGCCACGAGTATACTGGTGGTGTCAGAAATTGAATTCGGAGTCCCGGGTTCAAAAATAGAATTTAACAAGTGTAAATTAAAGAATTCAGACGGCCAACTTTGGCGTCGAATTCGACCAACCGAACATGCTTATAACGAAACAAAATTTAAAGGAGACAAGAAGATGGTTATACCAGCTGCGCACAGGAACTGGTAGTGCGCCAACCGGAGCTGCAACGGCGGAGTTACGAGCTGACGAAGTCGGCTCCACGAAACTGTCCAAAAATAGTTCAATTTAAAACGTCAACTTGGTGGCCGGTTTTGATCTATCAAACTATAAAATTAACGGACGAAAATTGAGGGGAGTGAAGATGGATATTTCGAGATTGAGACGGAGCAAAGAAATCGCCGATCCAACGGTCGGATCTCCCAGAAAACTCGTACGAAGTTGCTGTCCCGAAATATAATTTCTGAAACTTTCCTCCGCGCACGTCGACGGGATTTCGTTCAAAACGCACGAATCACCTATTTGTGTCACGACCCGCACCTGGATATACGGGTACGAATACGTGGGCCACGCCCAGCCTATGCCGCGGTATCGGCGGTAGAACGCTGTCAAGTATACTATACTAACTACAACATCTAAGATCCATAACTAGAAATGTACTCATGTCACATCACGAAAACTAAGGAAGATAAGACAAGAATTAATAACAATATCACTAGAACAACTAGAATCTATACTGATCATAAGACAAGAAAATAAAGAAGGAACAACAAGACTAACTAAGGATAACTACTAGGCAACTCACATAGAAGAATAGTGAGATCCACCTCAGCTAGCAACATCATGAAGTCCAATACTGAGGGCACAACTACTCCTAAAATTTTGTCAACATATCCAGTCAGGATGGAACGAGCACAAATCTCAAATAACAGTTCTAATTAGACGATATTGAACATGTAGCAGAAGATAGAGAGAATATACAAGAAATTATGAAATATACATGTGAGTATCATGGCAAGATAAGCTGTAAATCTAGAGCTAGAACAAGGCAAGTAAAACTGATCATGGCATGTACAAGAATTCAAGAATCATCTGTCTAAGTGTGTGAGTACTAGCTACAACATGTGGCCGGCTTGGGTCTGCACAAGGTTATGATCTAGCCAACCATACGTGTGGTGTATGATTGGCATTCACAAGGTTCACAAGATATACAAGGCGAGTATTGACCACACATCTACACTAATACTCCCCATCCCCGACTAGTATAGTGGATCCAACCATGACACATCATGACACGCGATTCTCTGAGAGGGTAGCTAGCCTTCGCAGGAATCGTGTCTATACAATGCACAAGGAACAAGAAAGACTTGCACAAGATATACCAAGGAGAGCGAGGAATAACATCTCATGACGGGATCCAGGGAAATACCAATCCGTGTGAACAATGTGTCAAGAGAACAAGGGTATCTACACTAAATACAAGAAACATAGACGATATCATAAAACAGAAATATTATCAGAGAATGTACTCGCCTGCGATCTGGTGGAATATGTCAACTGAGTCCAAGAACGGTGCCTCGAGGACCTATAGGTGGAATACTGTATCAATATAAGGGTTTGGAAGTAAAATCAAGTCATACTGAGTCAAACTAGGTCAAGAGAAGTCAAAGCAAATCAAACTAGGTCAATCTAAGTCAATGGTCGACTTACAGTTAACTTTTGGTCAACTGGTCAACTCTGGTCAACCCTAGGTCAACTCTGGGTCAAACTTGACTAATGTTGACTAACAGTTGACTTTGGGTCAACTGGTCAACTCTGGTCCAGTTCTGGTCAATTTTAGGCTACGGTTGACTTCCGGTTGACTTTGGTCAAAATAGTCAACTGTGGTCAACCAAGGTCAAAACTAGTCTAACCTAGGTCAAATGTTGACTCTACTTCGACGTTCAGTCAAAGTAGTCAACCATGGTCAAACTGGGTCAAAGCTAATCTCTATAAACATCTACAAGGTCAACTAATGAATTTCAGTAATTTAAAAATTACTGAAATCGACGGGTCCCTAAAACAACCCAAAAGGAGAAAATATTATAATAATAGGATGACACAAAAAGGGAAAAAATCTACAGATGTTGTCGGATGATGAAACTAACAGCACCAACGTGTCCAGAATGGTCAAATCAGCTAGAATAGCCTGTCCAAAAGTCCAATTTGGACACAGGGGCAAAACGGTAATTTTGGGTTAAAATGATATCCGCCGTTGGACACACTTTGCACCGAAAAACGTGCCAAAATAAAAGTGCACAAAATCTAACAAATTATATGGCCACGAATCCAGAATGACGATACGAACCCAACGGTATATCCAGAATTGGATTCCGTTGACCCGATCTCAAATTGGTCCGTTGACCAGGACATTGAAATTCCGATTTGCACGGAAAAGCGTGCCGGAGATAATGTCCTCAAAACTTAGCAAATTATATGTCAACAAGTTCAGAACGACGATACGAACTCAACGGCATATCCGGAATTGGATTCCGATGAGCCGAACTCAAAATGACACGTTGACCCGGATATTGGTATCTGACTTGCACCGAAATGCGTGCCGGAACCAATGTCTACTAAAACCCAGCAAATTATATGTCAATGAGTCCAGAATGACGATACGAACTCAACGGTATATCCGAAATTGGATTCCGATGAGCCGGCGTCAAAAAGTCCCGTTGACCCGGACTGTGGGGCCCGCTTTGCACCGAAATGCGTGCCAGGGCCCACGTCCTCCAAATCTAACAAACTTTATATGAAAACAGGCCAGAACGACGCCACGAGTCTACTGGTGGTGTCAGAAATTGAATCCGGAGTCCCGGGTTCAAAAATGGAATTTTACAAGTGCAACACTAAGAATTCGAACGGCCAACTTTGGCGTCGAATTCGACCGACCTAACAAGCTCAAACTGAAATGAAATCTAAAGGGGGCAGGAAGAGGGTTATACCAGCTGTGCACCGGAACTAGTAGCGCACAAAATGGAGCTGCGACGACGAAGATACGAACCCGCGAAGTTGGCATCGCAAAACTGTCCAAAAATAGTACAAATTAAAATGCCAACTTGGTGGCCGGTTTTGATGTATCAAACGACGAAATTAACGGTTCAAACTTGACAGAGGTGAAGAGGGATATACCGAGATTGAGACGGAGCAAGGAGTTCGCCGATCCAACGGTCGGATCTCCTAGAAAATGCGCGCGAAGTCGCTGCGACGGAGCGCGAATTCTGGAATTTTTTTCGCGCGCGCGTCGACGGAACTCCGAGTAAAACGCTGAAATCGCCTAGACGGCGCGTCCCGGAGGACGTTGGCCACCACAGGGGAGGTCGCCCAGCCCTCGCACGGCCGTGGGGGGCTCGCCGGCGGCGGCGGTGGCCGGGGCGGCGCACGGCCGGCCGGTGCGCACGCGCGACCGCTGTTGCGTCGCTGCTGTGATGTTGCAGCTGCTGCTGCATGGACCACGCGGGGGCGCACGGTGGGGGCGGTTGTGCCCGGCGACGGCGGGGGCTGCACTGGCCTGGCACGGCGGTGCGGCCAGGCGCGGTGGTTGCGTTCGGGAGGAGTGGAGAGAATGGAGATGGTGGTGTGTTTCATGGTGATGATGATGATGAAGATGATGATGAAGATGATGGTGATGATGATGATGATGGAGAAGGAGGAGGAGAAGAGGGGTAGTCGGGGAGGAGCTCGTCCAGTCATGGGGGCTCGGCCAAGGGCTGTGGGGAGGAAGGAGGAAGTAGAGAGAGAGGAAGAGAGTGATTATGTGTGTGTAAAAAAAATTAATGAGAGAGGGAGAGTGAGAATGAGAGAGAAGATAGAGAGAGAGAGAGAAAATGTGTACGTATGTGAGAGGGGGGGTGTGCTGGTGTGATAGGGGGAAGTGATGTGTGTGAGAGAGAGTGTGAGATATTATATATATTATGTGTATATTTGAAACGGGGAGAGAGAGAAGTAGATATTTGTAAATAAAGAGAGATATTTATGAGTAGGAGAAAAAGAAAATATCAGTAGTTGTAACAGTAGACATGGTAGGGTCACACTAATTTGGGTTGGGTGTTGGGTCAAGTTGGACAATCTTGGGGCCAAGATTTAATTAAAATAATAAATTTAAACTAAATTAAATCATGGATGGGATGGAAGCACAAGGGAGATCAAATCGGTGGCACGCAAGTGGCACGTGCACAGTAGGCTCAAAACAGGCCAGGGCCATATGTTGGGTCGACTGGATTGGGTCGATGTCGGGTCCCGAAATTAAATGGAAAATTAAATCAGGTTTTACGGTAGATAATTAATTGGCCTAAATTGAACCGAAAGTTGTACGAAGGAAATAGAGCACAAAATAGAGTGTCTGAGTGGGACACGAAGGTCAGGGGTGAAGAGCGTCTCGAGTAGATCATGCATGACACGTTGGTTCTGAGAAAACGACTGGTCTGGTGCTCCTAAATTAAAAGTCACGGTAACGTGCATATGATGATCAAGGAAAAGAGTGGGAATTCAATTTATAATTAAATGGTCTAAATTGACCCGAACTTGCGCGAAGCAAAAAGAGTACAAGGGAACAAGTTGGGATGGGACATGATATATCAACGTGAAGGTAATCTCGTCTACTACAAACTTCAAGAAGGAAGTTTCCAGAGACTGGCATCCGTGATGCTCTAGAATTCCAAGTCACGGTAAAGAGCATTAAATAAAATAATAATCAAATAATAATATTTATTCAAAATAATTGATTTATAAAATTGAAAAAAAATAAGCCCTAAATTCAGGGGCTTACAATCCTACCCACCTTATAAAAATTTCGTCCTCGAAATTTAAAGGTTGGTAGTGGGTTTAAAACATGATAGAAGAATTAGGCAATATTTTAGGCACGATCTAAAAATGACGAGTTTTGCACGATCAAGATAATCGATTTAAAATTGTTCAGGCACGATGAGGGATTTGGCACGATAGAATCATGATACGAACAAAATCATATGTGCATGATTTCAAAATAAGTCAAGTCATTGGGGCACGATTTTAGAGACGATTAAGAGAATCGAAGATATAATTGAAGTTCAAGTACGGGGTGATTTGTAGGACTTAGGTTGATGGAAATCAACCCGAAAGTCGCATAGAGTCTTATAGGCCCGATCAAGGATTAAGGAGTATGATTAATAAAATCATGAAATACGATCCAACTTCGAATGTGATTAAAATTGGAAATAGTCTAAGTTCACTTGGCACGATAAACAAGACGACCAAAATTGATTGGTCATGGACAGAAGGGAATCAAAATCTTAATAGTATCGAAATTTAAGAAACAATTGAGATATAAAATTTTAAAAAATTTCAGAGTTTCCTAGTGTAGATGACAGATGTAGATATGAGATAGGTGATTTGTGTAATCAAGACATAGCTAAACAAGGCAAAGGAAATGACGGTAAGATGAGAAACTCATCATGCGATGAGAAAAGAAATGAATGATAAGTCGAAAAATAAGGGTATGAATTGTCACGCCCCAGAACCAGAATACTGGAGAGCGGGGGCAGACATAGCCAGCTACGCAATCCCAAAGTACGTTAATACTCTGGAATCACGTATAAGCTGTCAAGACATGGGGGTTACTCTACAAGCCATCAGTCAATCCTATGGTTTAACAACCCTAGGTATCTCAATCACAGGCAAATATACAGGAGCAAAGAGTACGATCATCATACATACAATAGTAAGGCGTCCCGAACCATATATACATGACTGATCATGAAGCCAGTACCACAGAACTGATAACTAGCTAGAATATTAGTCGTACATGATAAGGACTAGCTATAGTCTAGGATACACATATCATGTTTATGCCCGTAGGCTACAATATCAAGGAAAATACCAAAACACGAGCTAAACACGTGCTCGGGGCTAAACGTTACAAGAGGAGAATTTACATATCAGTGGGAGAATGAAGAAGAAACCCACTGAGGCACTCTGGTGTTCCGGCTGGTCACCGTCGAGTAGATGGTACGGTAGATCCTTCGGGCTCTTCTATCAGAACCTGGCCATGCAAAACCAGTGGGGTCAGACCCCAAATAGCAAGTACCACAAAGGAGGCTGAACTATGAACTAAAACCAGCAATCATTAGCAATCAACAAGCAAATAAGTAAAGGAGGATCGGGATTTGTGCAGTACCAATGCACTTGTCCCGATCATAAAAAGACTGTAAGTAAATCATCATTTGACATAAAGTAAACTGGAGAACATGTTAAATAAATAGAACTGGGAAGGTGATATACGATGAGATAACCATGGGACTATTCAGATAACCAGGTTACAACCCGTAAACCAAACAAGGACCGGGGTTGTAACCCTTCGCCTGAACAGAACTTGGTCTCTGATCATTTATTCCTAGAGGTGACAATCATTAAGGTGAAAAGGAGAGAGTACAATGATAAAAGTGACAATGAAGAGTACAATATGCTAGAGTGACAATAGAGTACAATCATTATAGTAACAATCTGGAGTGTCAATCATTCAATCATTCTGGTACAATCTTTCAATCAATTACTTCTAGACAATACTATACGGGACTAGACTCCATCCAATCAATCACGGCCAATCATTGCCTACGGCTTTCTACATTAACTAACTAGGGTTATCACAATCCTAGTTACTAGCAAGATGCAGCGAGATTCTTCCAAGTCCGGTTACCTGTTTGTTACTACCTGAATGACCCCAGCAAAGAAAAGAAAAAGATAGCATGATATAGCAGACACACTGTAGTAAGATACATGTGTCCTAAGGTACCACACTCGACGGCGGACTGGAAGTGCGCTCATCTCGACGGATAGCAACAAATCCCATGTATATATATATATATAAGGCCGGGATCAAAGGGGCAACAGGTAACTGGAAAAGTCTCTCCATGAACTACTGGATTGTTCTAGTAATTAGCCTTAGTCCATTTCAGTATGAATCCCTGACCGTGGGAAACCAGGGATTCATTTCCTAGACATGATGCAAGACGAGACGGGTTTATTTGTACAAACACAATCACCCACGGTGTCCAGGCCATTTATTCTTGTCAAGTCACGTTAGCCGTCGCAACAGTATTTCAAGAAATATATCATGTCAGGTTTATCATGTCAAGAGTGTGCCACGACGGGCCACTATCAAGAATTATCATGTCAAGTTTACTGGTCAAGAGTGCGCCACGACGGGCCACTATCAGGTCATGTCAGGTCATTAATCAGGAGTGCACCACTACGGGTCACTGTCGTGTTTAGGGTACATGTGCCGGACAGTATAGTGCAAGCATTCAATCAGAAGACTCAAGTTATGCTGAGGTTACAAGACATAAGTCATCATTAAAGATCAAATAACAATAGAGAATTAATAATAATAACAACAATTAAATAGCAGGGCAAGGTACAGGAATGAGCCCTGCGGCTCAGGGTCACTATCAACTCATGTATAGCAGGTCAAGTTATCAGGTCAAGTTATCATGCATGTCAGTTCTTGGTCACACCATGTCAGGTACAATTGTCATTTCAATCATGTCAATCAAATCGGGATTTTCAAGTTCGGGAAAAAGGCGTAAGGATATAAAATGGGCGTAAAAATATACAATAAAAGGGTTACAAGACATGGGTAAATAGTAATAAAATAATAGTACACAGGGTTATGGAAAAGTCATGCGGCTAAAGCATATGCGGACAGGAATGATCTCATGCGGCTATGAAGAGAACAGCCCATGCGGCTGAATTCATCAGGGCGCATGCGGCTAAAGGAGTCGGGTTCATGCGGCTCAATAGGGGCTCATGCGGCCAGGATCACTGGGTCCCATGCGGCCAGGGCAAAGAGGGCGCATGCGGCTCAGGAAATGAAGGGGGTTCATACGGCTGGACCAATGCGGGTCATGCGTCCAGGATGTAAATGTTCATGTGGCTCAGGAAGCACAGGTATATGTGGCTCGGGAGTCTCATGCGGCTCCGCCAGGGTAGGTCATGCGGCTCAGCCCCACGTAAGGTCATGCGGCCAGAAAGGGGCGGGTCTCCATGCGGTTCGGGTAGAAGTCCATAGGGCTAGTCGTAAGTCCTATGCCATGCGGCTCGATCTAATCAGGGTCATGCGGCCCGGGAATCAAAAGTCCATGCGGCTGGATGGATCAAATCTTCATGCGGCTGGGAGTAAGTTCCTGCAGCATAGGCCGTGCGGCCAAGTCATGCCGTAAGCTTATGCGGCTAGGAAGGATAACTGGCCGCATAAGAGCTATGCGGCTCAGTTCTTGCGGCTGTGAACTGTTCTTCTTCTCCATTCTTCCGAGAAGAAGAACCACTCAAGCCATGACTCCCAAGCTCCATGAATCTTTCATCCAGAGTCCAAATCCGAACTTCTATAGGTCAAAATGGGGCAGAATGAAATGTTCTACAACATGGAACCATCAGTTGACAAAAATATACAAGTTTGACAGATCAAAACACATAAAAAATGAAAATACCACAAGCTAGATCTACAACAATCCACCCGGTAAAACCGAAAACTCCAAGTTCTAAACATGCTTAGAATGTAACAAAGAAGAGAATGGAACAAACGAAATAGAAATCGTTCAACATTCGGCAAGGTGTACTTGCCTCTCTCTAATGGCTAGGGTTTGGTGGAAAAGAAATGAATGATGGTGAATGAGGAGGGAGAGAGAAAAAGTGGCTTATATAATAAGCTCAAGTGATCTCCACCATTCATTCCTCTCCACTCAATCTAAGCCATACACCTCATCTCATAAAAAACCAACTAACCAAACCAAGTCCAAGCCAAACCAAACCAAGTCAAAGTGGAACCGAACCAAATAAAACCAAATACAAGTTAAATCAAGTCATGAAATCCTATACTTAGAAAATTTTAAAATATCACGCAAATCGAGAAATACGAAATACGGCTCAAATAAAAATGTATCCGTATAAAATACCGATACAGTGAGACGGGTCTCACATGAATTGTCCTCATCATTTGGTCAAAAAGAAGTGAATCAATTTAAGATACGACCTGATAACCATACACGTCTATCCAAAACTATGCTGCCAGAATTTACGCCACGCCAATAAGCATAGCTGCAATAAACGATAGAGTCCATAACTAAAGTATACACCCTATAATCATGTCATCTAGATTCCTTACCACGCCAACCGGTATGGCTGTAAGAGAATCTAAATTCCATAACTAGGATAGTATATCCAAAATCAAGCTCCATGTCCCTATCAGGCTAGCTAATATGACTGTGATAAATTTCAAACTCCATAAGTAAAGTAGACATTTATCGTTCCCATCGTCTCCATCAAATATGTTTATCAGGATATCTTAACTCAATCCTTAAAAGAATTATCCAAAACAAAATCAAAGGTCAACAACGAATATTAAGATTTAAAATTCAACAACAAGTCAAGGGTAAGTTAATAGAAACAACGAAAACAACTTTCGAGATAGGGTTCAGAGGAAAATCTCAGGAAAAGTCCCGAGGGTACTACCTAGGTCAAGATAGAAAATGGTGGAATATGATCTAAAACAAACCTCGACCATGATACGAGGTTGGTAAATCATATTCTCTTCCCAACCTAGATGATATACAAGTTCAACTTATACCTTCCCTCTGGGGTCCACCAACTCATCCCAACGAATAATAAAGTACGATAACTGAGAGATATCTGTGATGCCCGTAGTCCGCATTACGTATTGGAAATACGTGTACGTATTTCGGGCTCGTATTTTTGGTTTGTCATAATTAGTTAGCCTTGGATTTTTATTTTTATTTTGCATGTTGCATTAGCATGGTTTATCATTGGATTGCATTGGCTTGGTTTGGTTCGGTTTAGTGGGTTTGGCTTGGTTTGGTTTTATTGTGGAGAACCACTCCCACCTACCACCACTCCCACCATAAATATCTATCCCACTCTCTCTCTTCCATTAGTACTCATTACTCATTTCTTCTTCTTCATCTTTACTCTTCACCTACCAGGAGAGAGTGGAGAGCTTAGGCAAGTGCATCTTGCTTCATGGAGGAACCCCATTTTTATTGTTTCATTGTCTCCTCATGTGTTTCTAACCCACTTAGTACTTGTCATTTTTCCTTTCCATGGTTAAATTTTCGTAGATCTAGCTTTGTGGTATTTTTTGGTTCCCAGGATTTTGATCCATCAAACTTGCATATTTTGCTAAGTTGATGATCCCATGGTTGCAGAGAATTTTCTTTGGTCCAATTTTGACCTACGAGAAATTTCTGAGCCGCATGGACATTTTTGCACTCAGCCGCATGGCATATTAATGCAATAGCCAGCACTTACTTTTGCATGCATTATTTAATACAATACTATCAGTGAGCCGCATAGGCACCACTATTTTAATGAATTTGAGAATGGAATGCATCAGCACCCATGTGAGCCGCATATGCATGCAATATTTTGCATGCAATATTCCCACGTGCATCTCATACATACAATATTTTATTGTCTATTCTAAATGCATGTATTTAATGTATTGTTCCAATGCATTTTCCTAATGCACCAGAGAGCCGCATAACTATCTAAATGCTTGAGTGCTTTAATATTTAAATGTTATATGTCTTAAGAAATTCAATGCCTTAAGCTTTGATTAAAGCTTTTTGGAGAAACAGAGCCGCATATGGCTTGGATGTTGTCTCATTCCAAATGCCTTTTGTTAAGAGCCGCATGTGAAGCATTGTCCAGCCGCATGTGAAGCATTGTCCGGCCGCATAGCCATCAAGGCATTGCTTTGTTCACAAATGCATTGATTTAATACTTTTTATGCATTAAATGCTTTACTAAGCCTTAACAAATGTCTTGTCAATAATGGGCATTTAATGCATATGAAGCTTTAGTCCAAAGCTTGTTCCAGGGAGGACATAAAAATGCATTTTCTTTGCATTTAGGTCCCTTACACATCAGCCGCATAGAATATTATGAATTGCACTTTTGCATTTAAGCCCTTTTCTTTATATAAGCATTCCATTAAGTCTTAGTACAGTAAACACTTGCATGGATTTAGTACTTTATGCATTTAAGACCTAGTATTAATATATATTGTATACTTTAAGCATTTAAGCCCTTTTATATTTACTACTTAATGTTCTCATGCATTCTCCTTATGAAGCTAGGCTAGCCGCATGGGTCTGGGGGTTGTTCCTAAAGGAATTTTCTTAGATTTTGTCTTATATGCTTTAATTGTTTGGTCAAAGCATTTTGCTTTAATGCTTGGATTAAGCATTCTGGAGATGCCAGCCGCATGGCCATTATTTTTTTATTATTTGTTTGTACTTCCTGTAAGCAAATTGAGGGTGAGCCGCATGGCCTTGGTTATTCCTGGGCCGCATGGCAAATTGCCATTATGTGCTGACCACGTGGGTTTAATATATTGATTATTGTTGGGTCCCACATGACCACTATACTTGAGTGGTCACGTGCCCCTTTTTCTTGTTGAGTGGAAGCTTGCATTTATTGCGGGTCCCACTCTCTTTGACCGCATGTTTGTTCTCCCACTTTTGGACCACATGGGTCCCACTTTGACTGTTTAATGTTTTATTTGTCTAAATTGTGGTCAGAATTTCTTCCCACTCCCAATATGAAAATTGTAGAGTTTCTTCTTGGCTTCAAGAATATATATATATATATATATATATATATATATATATATATATATATATATTATTTAATTTGCTCAAGTTTCTTCCCTCCTTGATAATGGCATGTCTTGATAGTGACCCGCCGTGGTGCACTCCCGACATGATAACTTGACCTGACAAAATTTGACATGATAACTTGACATGATAATTCTTGATAGTGGCCCGCCGTGGCACACTCCTGACAAAGTACACTGGATATGATAAACCTGACATGATAGCTCTCGAAATGCTGTTGCGACGGCTAACACGACTTGACATGATTGAATGACCTGGACACCGTGGACGATTGTGCTTGTACAAATGAACCTGTCTTGTCTTACATCATGTCTAGGACGGGAATCCCTGAGTACCACGGTCAGGGGTACCCACTGAAATCGACTAAGGATAATCACTAGAATAAATCCAGTAGTCATGAAGAGATTTCCCAGCTACAGGCAATCCCGTTATCTGGGCGCCCCACTTGGAATCTGTAGCCTGCCGTCGAGTAGGGCACATTTCCAGCACACTGTCATGTGTTGCACCCTCTAAGTCACCTAAGGGTACATACGTTTCCTGGACGATGTACCCACTTGAATTCAACTCAAATTGCGTCCGGATAGCCTGGATGGTCTGCAGGGCTTGTGGCTGTGGAATAATCTCGCTGCATCTTGTTAGTAATTAGGCTTGTGATAACCTTAGTTAGTTAAAGTATCAAGCCGTACTTATTGCTTGGCCGTGAAATGTTGGATGAAGTTTACCAGTCTATTCTTGTCTTGATTCGGTATAAGATTGTCACATGACCTGTTTTCTTATTTTACCTTGCCGATAAATGGTGGGAGAATCCAAGTTCTGTTCAGACGAAGGGTTACAAACCCGGTCCTTGTTTGGTTTACGGGTTGTAACCTGGTTATCTGAATAGTCCCATGGTTATCTCATCGTATATCACCTGTCCTATTTTTTTTCTCTAATTACTGTTTTTTTATTATTATGCAATTATTCTTGTGCTAAATTGCTGGTTTTAGTTCCTAAGTGAAGCCTCCTTGTGGCACTTGCTCTTTCTGGGGTCTGACCCAGCTGGTTTTGTATGGCCAGATACCAGAGCAGCTCCAGAGGATCTACCGGTTTTCCAGCCCGATGGTGAACACCAGGCGTAACCAGGGCAACGAGTGGGTTTATTTTTGCTCTCCCACTCTGTTGTAAAATTATTCTTTTGAGGCGTTTAGCCGCCGAGCAAGTGTTAGCTCGTGTACATTTTACTTACTGTCTGCCTACGGGCTGTAACATGATTGGCAACCTAGGGTTGATCATGTATGACTAAACTCTTGCTAGTCCTCACATTTTGTAACGACTAGCTTCATGATCAGCTGAATATGTAATGTTTGGGACGCCTTACTATTGTATATTTGGTGATCTTACATCTTGTAACTCTGTTTACTTGCTTGTGATTGAGACACTAGGCTTGTTATTGACCTTAAGAGACTGATGGCTTGTAGATAAACCCTCATATATCTAGACAGCCGTGACCGTATAGTGGAGTGGATCCCATTTCACTATACGTAGCTGGCTATATCTGCCCTCGCTCTCCAGTATTCTGGTTCTGGGGCGTGACAATATCTCAGGAATCAGGACGGATAGAAACGAATGGGAATAGATTCGAAGAGTTTCGAAATAAGATTCCCAGGGGTCATCTCTAGAATCTATCAAGAGTTCCTAATATGTGACTGAGTACCAAATCCTAAAATATTCCATTACTCAACCTTAATCCTAGGGCAGGCTCGCAGTAGTACAGATAAGCACAAGTACTACCACGACTTCGCATTAATTGCAAAGACTGACCTGCATGGGCCACCACTAAAAACGTGTCACGATCCGCACCCGGATATACGGGTTACGAATACGTGGACAACGCCCAGCCTACGCCGCGGTATCGGCGGTAGAACGCTGTCAAGTATACTATACTAACTACAACATCTAAGATCCATAACTAGAAATGTACTCATGTCACATCACGAAAACTAAGGAAGATAAGACAAGAATTAATAACAATATCACTAGAACAACTAGAATCTATACTGATCATAAGACAGGAAAATAAAGAAGGAACAACAAGACTAACTAAGGATAACTACTAGGCAACTCACATAGAAGAATAGTGAGATCCACCTCAGCTAGCAACATCATGAAGTCCAATACTGAGGGCACAACTACTCCTAAAATTTTGTCAACATATCCAGTCAGGATGAAACGAGCACAAATCTCAAATAACAGTTCTAATTAGACGATATTGAACATGTAGCAGAAGATAGAGAGAATATACAAGAAATTATGAAATGTACATGTGAGTATCATGGCAAGATAAGCTGTAAATCTAGAGCTAGAACAAGGCAAGTAAAACTGATCATGGCATGTACAAGAATTCAAGAATCATCTGTCTAAGTGTGTGAGTACTAGCTACAACATGTGGCCGACTTGGGTCTGCACAAGGTTATGATCTAGCCAACCATACGTGTGGTGTATGATTGGCATTCACAAGGTTCACAAGATATACAAGGCGAGTATTGACCACACATCTACACTAATACTCCCCGTCCCCGACTAGTATAGTGGATCCAACCATGACACATCATGACACGCGATTCTCTGAGAGGGTAGCTAGCCTTCGCAGGAATCGTGTCTATATATACAATGCACAAGGAACAAGAAAGACTTGCACAAGATATACCAAGGAGAGCGAGGAATAACATCTCATGACGAGATCCAGGGAAATACCAATCCGTGTGAACAATGTGTCAAAAGAACAAGGGTATCTACACTAAATACAAGAAATATAGACGATATCATAAAACAGAAATATTATCAGAGAATGTACTCGCCTGCGATCTGGTGGAATATGTCAACTGAGTCCAAGAACGGTGCCTCGAGGACCTATAGGTGGAATACTGTATCAATATAAGGGTTTGGAAGTAAAATCAAGTCATACTGAGTCAAACTAGGTCAAGACAAGTCAAAGCAAATCAAACTAGGTCAATCTAAGTCAATGGTCGACTTACAGTTGACTTTTGGTCAACTGGTCAACTCTGGTCAACCCTAAGTCAACTCTGGGTTAAACGTTGACTAACAGTTGACTTTGGGTCAACTGGTCAACTCTGGTCCAGTTCTGGTCAATTTTAGGCTACGGTTGACTTCCGGTTGACTTTGGTCAAAATAGTCAACTGTGGTCAACCAAGGTCAAAACTAGTCTAACCTAGGTCAAATGTTGACTCTACTTCGACGTTCAGTCAAAGTAGTCAACCATGGTCAAACTGGGTCAAAGCTAATCTCTATAAACATCTACAAGGTCAACTTATGAATTTCAGTGATTTAGAAATTACTGAAATCGACAGGTCCCTAAAACAACCCAAAAGGAGAAAATATTATAATAATAGGATGACACAAAAAGAGAAAAAATCTACAGATGTTGTCGAATGATGAAACTAACAGCACCAACGTGTCCAGAATGGTCAAATCAGCTAGAATAGCCTGTCCAAAAGTCCAATTTGGACACAGGAGCAAAACGGTAATTTTGGGTTAAAATGATGTCCGCCGTTGGACACATTTTGCACCGAAAAATGTACCAAAATAAAAGTGCACAAAACCTAACAAATTATATGTCCACGAATCCAGAATGACGATATGAACCCAACGGTATATCCAGAATTGGATTCCGTTGACCCGATCTCAAATTGGTCCGTTGACCCGGACATTGAAATTTCGATTTGCACGAAAAAGTGTGCCGGAGCTAATGTCCTCAAAACTTAGTAAGTTATATGTCAACGAGTTCAGAATGACGATACAAACTCAACGGCATATCCGGAATTGGATTCCGATGAGCCGAACTCAAAATGACACGTTGACCCGGATATTGGTATCCGACTTGCACCGAAATGCGTGCCGGAACCAATGTCCACTAAAGCCTAACAAATTATATGTCAACGAGTCCAGAATGACGATACGAACTCAACGGTATATCCGTAATTGGATTCCGATGAGCCGGCGTCAAAAAGTCCCGTTGACCCGGACTGTGGGGCCCGCTTTGCACCGAAATGCGTGCCAGGGTCCACGTCCTCCAAATCTAACAAACTTTATATGAAAACAGGCCAGAATGACACCACGAGTCTACTGGTGGTGTCATAAATTGAATCCGGAGTCCCGGGTTCAAAATGGAATTTTACAAGTGCAACACTAAGAATTCGAACGGCCAACGTTGGCGTCGAATTTGACCGACCTAACAAGCTCAAACTGAAATGAAATCTAAAGGGGGCAGGAAGAGGGTTATACCAGCTGTGCACCGGAACTAGTAGCGCGCAAAACGGAGCTGCGACGACGAAGATACGAACCCGCGAAGTTGGCGTCGCAAAACTGTCCAAAAACAGTACAAATTAAAACGTCAACTTAGTGGCCGGTTTTGATGTATCAAACGACGAAATTAATAGTTCAAACTTGACAGAGGTGAAGAGGAATATACCGAGATTGAGACGGAGCAAGGAGTTCGCCGATCCAACGGTCGGATCTCCCAGAAAATGCGCGCGAAGACGCCACAACGGAGCGCGAATTCTGGAATTTTTTCGCGCGCGCGTCGACGGAACTCCGAGTAAAACGCTGAAATCGCCTAGACGGCGCGTCCCGGAGGACGTTGGCCGCCACAGGGGAGGTCGCCCAGCCCGCGCGCGGCCGTGGAGGGCTCGCCGGCGGCGGCGGTGGCCGGGGCGGCGCACGGCCGGCCGGTGCGCACGCGCGGCTGCTATTGCGTCGCTGCTGTGATGTTGCAGCTGCTGCTGCTGCGTGGACCATGCGGGGGTGCACGGTGGGGGCGGTTGTGCCCGGCGACGGCGGGGGCTGCACTGGCCCGACGCGGCGGTGCGGCCAGGCGCGGTGGTTGCGCTCGGAAGGAGTGGGGAGAATGGAGATGGTGGTGTGTTTCATGGTGATGATGATGATGAAAATGATGGTGATGATGATGATGATGGAGAAGGAGGAGGAGAAGGGGGGTAGTCGGGGAGGAGCTCGGCCAGCCATGGGGGCTCGGCCAAGGGCTATGGGGAGGAAGGAGGAAGTAGAGAGAGAGGAAGAGAGTGATTATGTGTGTGTAAAAAAAATTAATGAGAGAGGGAGAGTGAGAATGAGAGAGAAGATAGAGAGAGAGAAAATGTGTACGTATGTGAGAGGGGGGGTGTGCTGGTGTGATAGGGGGAAGTGATGTGTGTGAGAGAGAGTGTGAGATATTATATATATTATATGTATATTTGAAATGGGGAGAGAGAGAAGTAGATATTTGTAAATAAAGAGAGATATTTATGAGTAGGAGAAAAAGAAAATATCAGTAGGTGTAATAGTAGACATGGTAGGGTCACACTAAATTGGGTTGGGTGTTGGGTCAAGTTGGACAAGCTTGGGGCCAAGATTTAATTAAAATAATAAATTTAAACTAAATTAAATCATGGATGGGATGGAAGCACAAGGAAGATCAAATCGGTGGCACGCAAGTGGCACGTGCACAGTAGGCTCAAAACAGGCCAGGGCCATATGTTGGGTCGACTGGATTGGGTCGATGTCGGGTGTTTGCAAAAACAAAAGTATAGAACTTTATTGATATAAACTGTAATAAAGATTACAAGAATTCTGGGAAAATTACAACTGTAGGAATCCAATCTCGATGATGATTGCTTTATCCCTTGGACGATGTGAACTTTGAAGACGAAGCCTTTGAAGTTGAAAACAACTCAAGAAAACTGAAGGCGAAAGCCTCGGAAGTTGAAGACAAAAGTCTCGGAAGAATGCAGCAGCACTTTGGCAAGAACTCCTGAACTCTCTAATTTCTGATCTCCGATCTTGATCCCCCTTGAAATGAAGACTTGAAACTCTATTTATAGAGTTCTAGAAATAACTAATTTTCAGTTATTTTGGACTGCGCAGGATGATTTGCGCAGCATTGGTTTGCGCAACATTGATTTGCGCAGATAGTTACTGGATCGTGGGCCGACTATCATGGACACATGGCATGATTTGCGCATGATCGTGCATGAACAGTTGCCACGTAATGAACAATCGATGGCATGAATGCCACGTGTAACTTAACAGTTATATTTGATAAAGTGCGCAGAGTTGAATTGCGCATACATGATTTGCGCAGACTCAAACTGCGCAGCATTGGTTTGCGCTGCCAGCTGTCAGCCGCCCTCGAGCACTGTGCGGCGCAAGAAACGAACAGACTCCTTGTTATTCGCGCTGTCAGTTGTCAGAAAAGATTTGATTTGATTTAGTAATGATGACTTCTGCCACGTCAACTTGCGCAATCGGTTGTATGCGCAAAGCAGTGTGCGCAATCGGATTGCTGCGCAATCTGTTGTCTGCGCAATTCATCAAAATGATGGGTTTCTTGATTTCTTGACTTTGTTGATTGATGCAACTTGATTTTTTAGGACCTACAAGACCCCCTTCAAAGTTTTCGAAAGTTGATTTGATTCAAAATTTCGAAATACTTTGAATTGTTGCATTTTTGAATCAAGTTGCGCATGATGATGAGCTGTCTGCGCAAAGCGAAGTGCCCCCAATTTCAGGCGCAATCCATGGCAGCCGTTTCGTATTTCGAAAGCTATAAATAGCCTCTTTTCACTTTCATTTTTACTTTGCATCCGTTGATCTTTTGAGAGAAATTCCCCCGAACCCTTGCTGTCCTCCTTCTTCGACAAACAATGGCCCCCCGACGATCCTCCACCGCCGCCGCCACCGCGAAAGGCAAAGCTCCGGCCGAGTCTTCATCCAGGACTGCGCGACGAGCCTCTCGTCACGAAGCTGCGCTGCCCGCTCTGAGAGGTTGTTTAACCGATCGAAAACCCTTTTTAGGGTGTTTTGACTTCCTTTGATCTTCGAAACTCATTTTTTTTTAGAGATGAGTTCATCTTGCGCCATCCTTTTTAGGATTTTTGGTTGCATAAATAGTCAATCTTCATTTTTATGAAAACTGTAATCCTGCACAATCTATCGAATTGCGCTGACAGAAAGTCAGCGCAATCAATTGATTTGCGCTGAATGTCAGCGCAATCGATTGGTTTGCGCACCCTATTATGATGCGCAAACTAATCTTGTGCAATCCATGTTAGCGCAATCTGAGGATTGTGTACTCTTCTGTTTTGCTTGTCTGAAAAAAATAGAGTTTTTTGATTTGTACTGATCTTTATCTGTCTTTGATGCAGTTGAAACCAATGAAGATCCAAACTATGAACATTTTGTGGGAACTTTGTCTGAATCTGAATATAAAGAAGATTTGTCTCACGTCCATTATCCTCAATACGATCTGCCGACTTCTCGTCAGGCAATATTGATTTCTCAGGACAACGAAACTTTAATGTGTCTGATGAATGGACAGCCTCTGGAATCAGCAGATGCTGTTATCCACAAGAAACCCTTATTCTTGTTTGGTGATGCCTTTGAAAAAGTCTCCCAGCCTAGGCCAATGATGGAGGAGATGGTAGTCCACCGGGAAGACAGATCATTCTTCATTCCTAAAATTGCTCGATGCCTTCCTTTGTCACGGTACGCTCATGCGAGCTACCCACGGAAAATGGATTGGAACATCACCCTTCTCCAGGATGCTCGTGCAGGGAAGATTTTTGTAAAGAAGGTTAACGGGAAAGATATGTTTTACAGCTCTTCTGACAGATACAGTGTTATGTTGAGAGGTTTGAGACCCAGCTGCATCCCACCGGAAAACTCATCTATGCTGATGCCCGTCAGAACCCCTATATTCGCAAATGAATTTGCGAAGGAAGAAGGAAGATACCCTGAACAGGATATCAGGATGACTGGATTAGTGAATCCAGATTACAAACGATGGAATTGCATTGCAAATTGGGTTCTGACAACCTTCCAAGATAAACTTCAACAAATTAACCTGTTTCAAGCAGTGCATGCCACTGTATACGGGTTTGCTCCTAACCCTCAAATGTTTTTGGCCTTGGCTGAGCGATACAATTACAGAACAGGAACCTTCATGACCCCGGGTGGAGAGATGGGGTTTGCACTCCACGAGATGAAATACATCTCATACTTGCCCATGGCGGATGCTCCATATGAGGAGTTTGTTCCCACAAATGACGAGTTAGAGAAACTCAGAAAAGAAAATGCAGAAATGGTAGCAGTGTTTGAAGAACTGCTATGCCATTACAAAATTTGCTCTTTGTACTATAAGAGTGCTACGGCCAACACTTGCTATTCTTCGAAGTGGTTGCCATATTTATTCTTAAATCATATTGAAGAGAAGAAAACCAAGGAAAATGGCAAATGTTACCCTCATTTTTTCAAACCCCTGATTAACACGGAAGTCATGAAGATGATGAAAGAAAGTAAACATTATGATAAGGAAATGAAGGATGATTATCAATGTCCACCTTTAAAGAAAGGTGACATTTTGGAAAGTTTTTTGAGAATGGGTTACAGACCCATGTCCAAAGAAGCCCAGTTAGCAGGGTTTCTGACACACTGGCTCAGACGATTCGTGGTCCCAGGATCTAGTGCAGTGGACCGTTTTCATCGCGGTGTACTTTTTGCTGCCGTCAAGCTAGTCTTCGGTTATAAGGTTGACTTGTTATCGGCAATGACCTGCAGATTGAATGCGAGTCTTCGCTTGTATGTTGACTCAATGCTAAAGGCAAAGGGAGAGAAAGAATTCCCCCGTCTCGAAATGCCGTACACTTATCTCTTTGGATGGTTACTCCTCCACTATCCAACTTTAATGGACCCTGGTATGGGACCAGTAGATGGCAGCTTCTTGCGCAGATATTCTCAGGGTAAATGGAAGTACACCTCTCTGAGTGAGTGCAGATTTGTTTTAAATTTGAACAGAGGATGGAACTTCTGTTGCGCCCCTCTCCCGGCCGGGTCATGACCAAATGCCACCCAACATGGTAGATTCAAAACTGCAGCCCTTAAACCGTGTGGCCTTTGAATGGTTGAAGACAATTCGACCATCTCATTTAGTATACCGCTTTGAAGAAGAATGCTTTTTGGAACCATACCTCCCTAGCCGTTTTGCTAGACAATTTGGGTATGATCAGTTCCACGTAGGGAACGCAATCACCTGCCTTCAGGGCAAGGGCTTCTTGATTGACGGGGCCCGAGCTTGGGCCTACTACAATGCCCGTGACACAAAGGCTACCTTCTCTATGCCACCAAAGAGCACTCCTCAAGGGCCTCGGATGCTCTTTACATACTCGGTATTCTACACATCTGCAAATACTTTTGCCGAGAACTTTAACCTCGCCGATAGTTTTGCTTCTGCGATAAGATTGAGGAAAGGGAGGATAGCTTTATCAATCCCTGCCAATGATGAGGCAAACGAACCGGCGGATGAACCCTTAGAAACTTCAAGAGAAATGATGTTCCAACAAGAGATAAACGCAGCAATACGGATCTCTCTAAGAGTGGGAAAGTCTCCTGCCAAGAAAAGAAGTAGAGAGGAGCCTCCTGCTCCTGCAGCAAAGAAGAAATTGGTCTTGGAGCATTCTTCTGATAAAGTGACTACAAGATCCCAATCTCGGCAGCTAGCCGAGACAACTCAGGAAGTTGCTACAACACCAACTTCTGTACATAAGCAAATAGCACCAATAAATGTAGAGAGTCCCGATAGACCTCTACACAGAAAGAAGAAGAAGTTGGTTACCAGAAGAAATTTAGAAGCCTCTTCTTCCAAACAACTCCTGACTTCAGTAGATGCTGCAGCAGGATTTATAATGCCATCTCCCACCCCTGTTTCTGAATCAGGGAGTAAAACCCTTGAAGAAACTGAACAGAGGGGAGATCTTGACCCCAGAACTGAAGTTGAAACATTCAGAGAAAACATCATTGAAGATGAGCAAAATATTACACAACCTCTTTCACCCGTCGCGGAAACAACTCAGCTTCCTCCTACTCCTAAGACTCTTCGTGAAGAAGAAGAGCATGAAATGATAGCAGCTTTGGCCGATTGTTATAGCTTGCAGGAGGATCTAACCGCAACTGATAGTGGGAATGCAGCCCAAGAAGAAGAAGAAGATAAGGAAGAAGAAAGCTCTTCATCTGGAAATGTTGATGAGTATATACAGAATCCTGAAGGGGACAACGAAGAACACATATCTCTTGATACCGCCGATGATGCTTCTGATCCTAAAAGGATATTGAAGTAGAGGCGTCCGTAGAAAAGGTTGTTAACCCAAATGAAGACGTCGAGATAGAAATATCTCCTGAAGAAGCGGCTGGTGAAGATGTTCAGCAAGAAAATTCCGCCACCGAACCCCAAGGTATATAAAACGAGATTTAACAATCTTCTTTCTTTAAAATAGATTGATATCTAATATCTTCATTTGTAGTTCTTGCAGATCTTGATACTCTACCAACACCTCCGATGGACCTGGCAATGGTGCCTATTCCGACGGTGGTTGTTAGTAGTAGCCATCACTTATCTTGCGGCTCTGAAGCGGGCAGCAGCCAAGCTGTCGCAATTGAAGCTACTTCCGTTCAACGGGAGTCTATTCCAGCAGGAGATGCAGTTGTTGATAGATCAAATCAAGGTAAGACTGTTTTTATTTGATCTTTTTATTTATTGGCAAATTAGTAAAATAATAATTTTACTTTTTGCAGAAGAACAAGCAGGAGGAGCAACCAGCTCTACTTTGGCTCCTTTATTTAAAGAGCCCATCATTCAGCAGCAAAGGTTTGAGCAACCGAATACTCCATCCTCAACAGGGGTAGCTTCGACTCCTGGAACCATAGCCATCAATCAGCAAGTTGTCCAATCTTTTACCAGATGTTTCTTTGAGTCATTGGGATCTCTTGTCCGTAAAATGATAGAGAAGGAAGGAGCTAACTTCATTATGGTTAGGGACCCCACTTCTTTCCTGATAAAAGCCATAAGAGGCCAAGGAGACGAAGCCCAAGCCGTTCTTCTTGAACATATATTAGATGAGTTGGAAGTATCCATAAGGAAATATAAAGAGCTCAAGAAGAAGAATATAGACTCTCTGGTGCAAGCTGAATATGAACGACTAGCCCAAGAAGCTGATATGGAAAGGATAAACCTTCAGAACCTTTTAGAAGCTCATTCTGCAAAGTCAGCTGAATTCAACTCAAAGATAGAATCAGTTACTTTGGCAGTTGAGAACAAAGGACAGAGGCTTGCTGAATTGAAAGCGGAAATTATTCGCCTTCAGAAGGAATTTGAAGAAGAAACTGCCAATCAACAATTTATGATTGAACAACTCAATACCCTAATTCAGGAGAAAAATGAGTATGATGAGACTCATAGTGCTGAAATTACCCGCAGGACAGTAGATATGCCTATCTTTGATGAAGAAAATGGGATGGAGGAAGCAAGAATGAGAGTAACAACTAGTCACGAAGAAGGGCTGCAGACATTGAAGCAGCAAATCGACAATTTAATTATTCCTCCTTCTTGATTAGAACTTTTTTTTTGTATCTTTGCTTTTGCTGCTATGGAAACATTTTTTGTAATGTCTCATATTTCCATAAATAAAAGACATTTTTTTTGTTGTGGCTCCATTATTTATTGCATATCTTATTAGATATAAATAATAGAGATAGAAAATGTATTCAAAGGTGCAAGACATGATATATATTTTTTTTTTTTTTTGATATTTTTGTAGAAAATAATTATATTCATTATATCTGCTCAGAGGTAATATGGACATGGCAGAATATATTGAATATTATTACTTCGACTTGACAACTTAGTCGAAAACAACCAGTTGCTGATATAGATAATGAACGATGATGAACCGTCAATATTTGTGAAATGAATGAACGGGAAGACCGTCAAATGATGAATGACAATGAACGGGTGAACCGTCAAGTGGTGATGAATGGGTAAGCCATTAAATGGAAATGAATGGATAAACCATCAGGTGAAATGAACGGGTGAACCGTCAGGTGATAGTAATGAACGGATGAACCGTCGGTTGAATATGATAAATGAACGGATGAACCGTCGGGTATTAATGAACGGATGAACCGTCTGATGAATGTGATAAATGAACGGATGAACCGTCAGGCATTAATGAACGGATGAACCGTCTGATGAATGTGATAAATGAACGGATGAACCGTCACTTCGTTATTTGAAGAACTTCTGTCTATAAATATAGCAGAAATCTGACAGGAATGAACACTTCTGCTTTTCAACATAAAAATGTCGTCCGGAGAAGCATCTAAGAAGGCCGAGATCGCCCCGAAGGTTGAGAAGAGCACTGAAGAGCGCCCTGCCGATCCAATCCAGCCGAAGGAGGCAGAAGCGGGCGAAGGTCCGTCTGCGCCCCAGCCGCCACGGGATATCTTGGACTTCCTGCTCAAACCAGGAAGGACTGAAGAAGAAGAAGCCATGAGGATGGCCGCCTGCAAATTCCTCGTGGGTTCCAGCAAGGAGGTTTTTAGCTCTTTTGCTGATCATGTCTTCGAGAAGGACGGCAGTGGCCCTCGTCCCAATGTAAAGAAAGATGATAATGACCTTTAATATTATGTACTATCATTTAATGAAATAAAATTTGCATTTTATTTATGAACTTGATCCTGTTTGACGATTTTACAAGCATTTACATTTATACAAAATACTTCTTAAGAAATTTGCCATTGATAGGCATCATGGCAATTCGACCATCAAGCTCTGAAAGTTGATAAGCTCCATTTGAGAAGACTTTGCTTACAACATAGGGACCTTCCCATTTCGCATCGAATTTCCCTTTGCTCATATGAGTCATAGTCATAGGACGTCTGACTGCTAGAACAAGTTCTCCTTGTTGAAATGCTCTGACTTTAACTTTGCGATTGAAAGTCTTTGAGATGCGGGCTTGATATAGCTCAATATGCTGTTGAGCCATTAATCGCTTCTCATCCAACGCTTCTAACTCTTGAAGCCGAAGAAGATCATTATTTTCTGTGGTAAGCTCATTGGCAATAGCGATCCTTAAAGAAGGAATTTGCAGCTCTAAAGGAAGAACAGCTTCACAACCATACACCAAAGAGAAAGGTGTAAAGCCTGTGGGATTGCGGACTGTAGTTCTATAAGCCCAAAGACATTCGCCAAGTTTCTCGCTCCAGTTCCGTTTGTTAGTAGATACAAACTTCTTGAGGAGTTTAATGATGGTTTTGTTAAAAGCTTCAGCTAAACCATTAGCGGCAGGATTGTATGCTGTCGAAGCGACATTATTAATCCGGTGATCATCACAGAATCTAGTGAACTTCTTACTGATGAACTGAGGTCCATTGTCATGGATGATTCTTCGGGGTACACCAAATCTATATATGACGTGGTGTTTAACGAAGTTGATGACATTGCTAGTCTTAACCTCAGTCAGTGGTATAGCTTCAGCCCACTTGGAAAAGTAATCAGTTATTGCCAATATGAACCGATGTCCTCTAGAAGAAGGAGGGTTAATAGGCCCTATGATGTCCATACCCCAAGCTTCAAAAGGCCAGGAAGCAGCCGTCGGGTGTAAGAATTCTGATGGTTGATGAATGAAGTCTGCATGGATTTGACAAGCTCGACATTTCCTTGCATACTCTATGGCATCCGATACCATAGAGGGCCAGTAGTAACCCATGCGTCTAATGCGGTCCTGTAGCTTAGGACCAGGCTGATGTGCTCCACATACACCGTCATGAGCTTCACGCAGTACTTGCTTAGCTTTATCACCAGCGAGACAGCGTAAAAGAAGACCGTCATAAGTTCGCCGATAGAGTGTCTTGGTAGTTTGATTATAATAGAATCGGAGAGATCGTCGACGAACACTTGTAGCCTCCTTATGATCTTCGGGAAGTATGTCATGTACCACGAAGTCGATAAAAGGAGTTCTCCAGTCATCATCGATAACATTAACTTCAGCAAAATTGCTGAATTCAATATTACGATTATTTTCAATACAGAACAGTTCTCGGTTGGAGATAACTACCACCTGCTGTCTTTTAATAGGGATAGCTAAGACAGCTGCAAGATTGGCTAAAGCGTCTGCTTCAGTATTGCAAGCTCGCCGCACATAGTCAATGAAGAAATCTTTGAATGATATAGCTAAATTGATTGCCGCTTCATGATAAGACACTAAGTCTTGATGACGAACTTCATAGGTTCCTCTAACCTGATTAACAACCAGTTTAGAATCACCGTATACTTCAAGATATTCAACATTCAGTTGTTTAGCTAACTGAAGGCCAATAAGTAGAGCATTATACTCTGCTACATTATTAGAACAAGGTTCATCTAGAGAGTAGGCTCTTTGGATAGTTGATCCATCTGGAGAAACGAGGACCACTCCAACACCTGCCACAACAGCACCATTTGGTCCGATCCTTGATGCACCGTCGAAGAATAAACGCCAGGTTGGAAATTCTTCAGAAATCATATTAACTTCCAATGTTTCATCTGGAATTTCGTCATAGAGCTTAGATGTCTCAGGTACAGGATGAGCCGCTAAAAAGTCCGCCAGCGCTTGACCTTTGACAGACTTCTGTGGAACATACACCATGTCATATTGAGCTAGCAGGATTGCCCATGTAGCCAACCGAGAATTAAGTGTACTTGGTTTCTTCATAAGTACCCGAAGAGGGTTAACTCGAGATATAACATGAATAGTTTGACCAATGATATAATGCCTCGTCTTTTATACAGCAAACATGAGAGCCAAACATTCTTTTTCAACTGGACTATAACGGTGTTCAGCACCAATCATAGTACGGCTAAGATAATAAATGGCCTGTTCGTGACCTTCTTTGTTCTTTTGGGCAAGTAAAGCACCCAATGAATGATCCATAGCACGGACATACATTAAGAACGGAATACCAGAAATAGGTGGCACCAAGACTGGTGGGTTCATGAGATATCGCTTGATATCATCGAATGCTTGTTGACATTCTTCAGTCCAAACGAAAGATACACCTTTCTTCATTAGTTGAGTGAATGGTCTGCAACGTCCAGACAAGTTCGAAATGAATCGCCTGATGTATGCAAGTCGACCTTGGAATCCTCGTAGCTCTTTTAAGTTGCGCGGAGGACGCATCTCTTGAATGGCTTTGATCTTCTCGGGATCTACGTGTATACCCTTAGAGGTAATGACGAAGCCGAGAAATTTGCCACTAGAGACACCCAAGAACGACTTGGTGGGATTCATTTTGAGTTGATGTTGGCGCATGAGATTGAAGATAGTTCTCAGGTCTTGGAGGTGATCTTCCTTTAGACGACTTTTGACAGCAATATCGTCAACATAGCATTCAACAGTTTTGCGAAGATGATCTTTGAAGATAGTACTCATAGCCCGTTGGTAGGTTGCACCAGCATTCTTAAGACCAAATGGCATCACCGTATAGCAATAAACACCACGAGGAGTGCGGAAAGAAGTATGCTTTTCATCTTCAGGATGCATCTTGATTTGATTGTATCCAGAGAATCCATCCATAAAAGATATTCGTTCAAACCCACAGGTATTGTCGATCATGACGTCCGTAATAGGAAGAGGAAATTCATCTTTTGGACATGCTTCATTAAGATCCCGGAAGTCAATACAGACTCGAACTTTGCCAGTTTTCTTAAGAACTGGGACGACATTGGCTACCCAATCAGGATGTTGTTCTTCTCGAATGAAGCCACAAGCAATGAGCTTTTTGACTTCGTCATCGATCGCATCCATCATTTCTGGTTTGAAGCGTCGCTGTTGCTGCTTAACAGGTTTTGCGTTAGGCAAAATATTCAGTTTATGTGTAGCAATCTTGGGATCTAAACCTGGCATGTCTTCATAACTCCAAGCAAAGACATCGATATATTCTTTAATAAGAAGAATCAACTCTTCCTTGTCTGTTTCTGGAAGATTTTTGCTGATAAAGATTGGACGAGGCGAGCTACTTTCTCCTACATCAACTTGAACTAATTGATCTTCAGTAGGTGGTTCACGTTGTTCAAAACGAAGTACCCACTGATTGTCCATATGCTGAGCCCAAGGATCTGTTTCAGGATTTTCTTCCACCTCTTCGTCATAGCCTTCTGGAAGTTCAACGGAGACCATGTTAGATGATACGACCAACCTATGGACTTCACCAATGCTAGTATCAGAATCCCAAGATCTGGAATCAGATGAGTTAGAGCGTTCTTCACTGTCGGAGTCGGAAACTGCTGGGGATAATAATGGAGGAGAAGCATATCCGAGACCTCTCTTAGTCCTGCTATAGTACATGTCTGACTTTCCTTTCGGAACAGTTATACGGATAGGAGTTCGTCTACCCTTACCGTAATTGAAGCCACTTTTGAAATCATAACCCATTTTCCGAATGATGTCTTTTGATTGTTGACTATAACGATGAAGTTGGATACGCCCCGTGTCGTTAAGTTTACTGTCATCCGTATAACTGAATTTTTGTTCTGGTCCTTTAATAAAAATTATTGGACTTTCACCTCTCTTTCGAGAAGAGACAACAAAATATGAATCATCTGAGTGTTCGAGTAAGACTTCTGTATGAAGAGATTGCACAACTCCCATTGTAATTGATTGGAAGCTATCTAACATATCTAAATAGTAGTTAGTATGATAAATAACATCAGTATACTGGAAAATAGGTGCTTTTTCATTGATTTGTACATCAGTATTTACAACAGGACCTTTGGCCTTAACAGGCTTGGTCAGGTTAATTACAAGAGGTGGAGAAGAAGAACGTGAAGGAGGCTTGTTACGACGGAGATCGATAACAAGTGGCTCAGAGGAAATGAGCTCCTTTTTTTCTTTGTTGCGAGTGAGATCAACAACAATTGACTCAGAAGAAGTGAGCTGCTTTTTGTCCTTGTTACGACGTAAATCGATAACAAGTGGCTCAGAAGAGGTGAGCTCCCTTTGATCTAGATCAGCATCAACTGACTTCTTTTGTACTGGCAAGTGAATAGCCAATGGTTTAGAAGACTGAGGATGTGAAACTCGCCCTTTGACAGGTATGATAAGAGTGTCTTTAGGCGTCGCTTCTTGTTCTTCTTCAGTGTCTAATGCTAACACGATTTTCATAAATTCATCCTTATACATCCGAGCGTCGTTGCAGTATGCTTCAACACCTTTGAAGGGATAAAGATCCGCAACCTCTTTACGAACAACGCCTTTGTCATCAACATATTTGAAACATTGATGAAGGGTTGATGGAACAACATTGTGCTCGTGTAAGAATGGTCTCCCCAATAGAGCATTGTAAGAACAACCAAAATTGTCAATAATGTAGAATGTAACTTTTGTGCGAAGATTGCCAATTTGAAGTTTTAGGCGAATCTTGCCCAAAGGTTCACTCTTTCCTTGATTGAATCCAAGGATGGTAGTGATTGTAGTGGAGAGACTATGTACAGGAATTTTCAAAGCATCGAGCATTGTCTTCGGCATGATACTAAGAGCAGACCCTGGATCTATCAGAATATGATCGACTTTCATCGAATCGATATATCCTGTATAGTAAAGAGGACGGTCATGCCTGTTGTCTTCCATCAGCATGTCATCTTGCGTAAAAGTTATGTTCGGAATAAATTCCTGAACACTATTACAAGAGACTGATTCTGCTTCGGGCTTTTTGAGAAAGGTTAGACAAGCTTCTGCTTGCATAAGAGCTTCGCTGAGGGTTTCTCGAGTCTCTTTAGAAAGACGCAAGAGTTCAAAGATAGACAACTTTGCTGGGGTATTGGCTAGTTGAGCCAATATATCGAAGTTGTAAGGCTTCTCAAGTCCTGTAGGAGACGATTTCTTCAAAGGTTTATCAAAGCGGACTTGTTGTTTGCCTTTATCAGCAGTCACTGGCTTGGGAGAAATAGGAATCACAACTGGTGAAGGTGTAGCAGGATTCTCTTCAGCTAGAGCAGGTTGTGCTGAGGTAGGTTCAGGAGAAGAAGTAGAATTCTCTTGAGTTTCAGGGTAATCCTTCAAATAGGGCTTTCCTGATCTGGTGCCTAATAGAATTTCTTCGTCAACTATGGGATCAAAAGATACCATGTTACAAACCTTCGTCTTGCCTTTGGAGCGACTTTTCTTCTTGGAAGAAGAAGAATCCTCGAACTCTGAAGTAAGATCGGGGTGAATCCACATAACTTCGCCATTGTCTAGAGACAAAGGAACAAGACCTTCATTTGGTGGAGAAGGAATATTTTCAATCTCAAGAGTAGTTTTCGGAATAGGAATGACACCATGCTGTATCATCTGCGGGGGAAAGTTACCGAACTGAACTGAAACCATATTGGCGGTGACAGTCTTTTCATCTTGTTGCAGAGTAACAACTCCAGCATTAACAAGCTCTTGAATCTTGCCCTTGAGCACATAACATGCTCTAGTAGGATGTCCAATGAATCGGTGGTAAACACAATACTTAGGATGATCGGTCTTACCGACTTCATCAGGTTTCTTCGGGTCTGGGAGCTGGATCTTATTGCTTTTGAGTAAACAATCGAAGATACTTGCCGTGTCATTCTCGTCAAAAGAATACTCTACCTTAGGACGAGGTTCCCTCGGTTGTGGTGCAGAAGGAGTGGAAGTGGACGTAGGCTGAGCTACGTTGACAGCCAAAGACTCTTTGCTTTTCAGATTAATGTTCAGAGTCTCTTTGTTCTTGCGGTTGTTTTGGCGATTTCCACCGCCTGACGCTTGATGTTCATCCCGATCGGGGTTAGACATTTGTACCCCCAACTGTTTGAATTTATCAGCACTTACTTCAGCTGCTTTGGCATTAACAATGAAGGATGGCCAGTCTTGAAACTGAGTTGAGCCTGTCCACATACTGATAATAGGCAAGAGATTTGCCTTACAAGTATCTATAGTAACAGCAGCAGGAGTCCCTGGAGGCATTTTCAGGGCTTCTCGGCGAAAACGTTCAATGAAACTCTCTGCAGTCTCGTTATGTTTCTGTTTGATTTTATTTAGGGCTGACATAGTCATGTCATTGAATCCCTCATAGAATCGTTCTAGAAAGATTTGCTTGAGACCTGAGAAAGAAGTGATACAACCATCGGGCAGACTTCTGTACCAGTCATATGCTACGCCGGCTAAACAACCGACGAACACTCTGGTAAGAAGAGCGTCGCTTGGTTGAAGTTGAACAGTCATTACCTCGAAGTGATTGATGAATTGACTTGGTGAGGTACTACCATCAAAGAGAGCGATTGTTGGAATCTTGTATTTGGGAGGAAATAGAACTTCTTTCCATTCGACGGGATATGGCTGTTTGATTCCCAACCTTTGCAGGTTGTCTTTCTCTTTGAAAGCTTCAAACTGAGTTCGTAAAAGCTTGACTGCTTCATTAGCATCTTCAGATGAAGAGGAAGGAGCCGTGGTAGGAGGAGGGACAGCATTATAAGCACTACCTCCAGCACCTGATTGACTGGGTGTAGTTTGAACTTGTACTTGCACAGGAGGCATCTGAGGAGGTACTACCCCCAGCCCAGTATTGACAGGCACCGATGAAGCTATGATTTCAGGGTTTATAGCAGTCGGTACAGTTGGTGGAGTAGCATGTTGTGCCATAATGATAGAATGCATACTGGCGACCATTTCAGCCATGGTTTTCAATTTGTCCTCAAGTGCAACAATACGCTGTTCTTGGTTTACAGAAGTTGAAGCATCTGGATCATCAGTAACAACATATGCCGTCACTTCTCTAGGCACAGTAGACGAAACTGTTTGTTCAGAGCTTTCACTATATGCATCATAATCAGAGAAAGATTCGTCTCCTGACTGAAAAGTAGGAAGATAAGCTGAAGGATCTTGGGGAAGATTCCTTTGACCGATTGTGTCTCGGCTGTGGGAACGAGTATGTTGAAATACTCCTTCAGAGGATTCTTGGAGTAAATCCAAATATCGTTGGCTTGGTCTGCGAGGCTTACCATGTTTGGAGCACTTTCTACCCCCGGTGTCTCGGGAAGCCATATTGACAGAAGCGTACAACACTTTGTCTTCTTCTGACATTGGTTCTGTTTTAGCAAAAGTTAGACGATCGAAGATAGATCGCTTTGTTGTTTGACAACAACATTGGATGATGACTTTATGATTGCAATGATGATCAGATGGTTGATTTGAAGGAGTTGAGCCATTATCCCGTTTTTGTCTGAGATGTTCTCGAAGATCAGAAACCATGCCGGGACGGGGAAAAGTTCGAGGAATATGTTCTTTAACAATATTTGGAACATGATTCCGATTCTTCAAATGTTTTGTCCCCTGTGTATACAAGGAAGTACTCATCTCATTGGCATAAGTATCAGAATTTATGTTCTTAGAGATTTGTCTTTGAGACTTAACCTTCAGCATTGGCTGTTTACGTTTTGCTGAAGTTGGCCTGTTAAGATATGTTCGTAGGTCTACAAATTCACCCCCAGGGGTTTCTGTTTGAGACACCAACAGTTTTCCTTGTTTGGAACGGGATATTTTGAAAGTTGGGAGGTCTTGGAATTCTGCTACTGGAGTAGGCAGAATACCTCTTTGATCAGTGCAAGTTCTTTTGTTATGAAGGTAAAAAGAATCTTTGTTCGTAGGAGATCTTGTACTGACGTGTGTTGAAACACGTTCAATTTGATCTGCTTCAGTAAAGACCGAAGAAGACTGAGAAAAGACCAAAGGGCCTTTTCCTTTGTTCTGAGAAGAAGGGATAACTAAAGAGCATTTCCCTCTGTTGTCTTTCAAGTCATGAGACAAGGAAATTTGAGAAAAGACCAACGGGCCTTTTCCTTTGATCTGAGAAGGAGGAGGAATAGCCAAAGGACTACCCCCAGTAGATTGTGCTAGAACAGCAGGATGTTTAAGAGGAGAATCAGATATTTTCTCTTGATTATGAGAAGGAGAGAATTTAGCCAAAGAGCTGTTTCCCTTGGTTTGCGCAGAAGTGATTTGCGCATGAGTGGAGAGTGCATTGGTTCTGGTCACAGAAGTAGGAGTCCTTGCTTTAGAGTGCTTAGGATGCACTTTGGTTGCTGGAATGCTGTTTTGCGCAGAAAAAGCTACTGCCAATTGCGCCAGAGTCATAGGAGTCTTCTGTTTTGACAAGGCAGCATATGAAGTAGCTTGCGCAACATTTGCAACGGATTGCGCAGTCTTGACTGCAACAGATTGTGCAGCAGTTGCTGAGACAGACTGTGCGGCAATTGACACAGCAGTTTGTGCAGCAGACTGGCCCGCAGATTGTGCAACAGAGTGTGCAGCACCTTTGGTGGCAAAACTGCCAGATTGTGCAGCAGTCTTGGAGACCCAAACTGAGCGCACTTTGCTCTTGGCAGAAGTGGCTGCAGTACGGGGAGTGGTCTTGGAGTTGAGCATTGCCTCGTAGGCTGTCTGGTTGACCTTGACAACCAGGGTCTTCTGCGTCTTCCCGATAGACGCTACGTCACATTGAGTTGCTACTTCCTCGTCGGAGGAGAAAGTTGTCCCCAGCAGAGTCGCCATTTTGTTTGCAAAAACAAAAGTATAGAACTTTATTGATACAAACTGTAATAAAGATTACAAGAATTCTGGGAAAATTACAACTGTAGGAATCCAATCTCGATGATGATTGCTTTATCCCTTGGACGATGTGAACTTTGAAGACGAAGCCTTTGAAGTTGAAAACAACTCAAGAAAACTGAAGGCGAAAGCCTCGGAAGTTGAAGACAAAAGTCTCGGAAGAATGCAGCAGCACTTTGGCAAGAACTCCTGAACTCTCTAATTTCTGATCTCCGATCTTGATCCCCCTTGAAATGAAGACTTGAAACTCTATTTATAGAGTTCTAGAAATAACTAATTTTCAGTTATTTTGGACTGCGCAGGATGATTTGCGCAGCATTGGTTTGCGCAACATTGATTTGCGCAGATAGTTACTGGATCGTGGGCCGACTATCATGGACACATGGCATGATTTGCGCATGATCGTGCATGAACAGTTGCCACGTAATGAACAATCGATGGCATGAATGCCACGTGTAACTTAACAGTTATATTTGATAAAGTGCGCAGAGTTGAATTGCGCATACATGATTTGCGTAGACTCAAACTGCGCAG
This sequence comes from Iris pallida, assembly GCA_029216955.1. Taxonomy (NCBI): domain Eukaryota; kingdom Viridiplantae; phylum Streptophyta; class Magnoliopsida; order Asparagales; family Iridaceae; genus Iris; species Iris pallida. The sequence goes on from JANAVB010020397.1 coordinate 4,132,104, forward strand.
CATTGGTTTGCGCTGCCAGCTGTCAACCGCCCTCGAGCACTGTGCGGCGCAAGAAACGAACAGACTCCTTGTTATTCGCGCTGTCAGTTGTCAGAAAAGATTTGATTTGATTTAGTAATGATGACTTCTGCCACGTCAACTTGCGCAATCGGTTGTATGCGCAAAGCAGTGTGCGCAATCGGATTGCTGCGCAATCTGTTGTCTGCGCAATTCATCAAAATAATGGGTTTCTTGATTTCTTGACTTTGTTGATTGATGCAACTTGATTTTTTAGGACCTACATCGGGTCCCGAAATTAAATGGGAAATTAAATCAGGTTTTACGGTAGATAATTAATTGGCCTAAATTGAACCGAAAGTTGTGCGAAGGAAATGGAGCACAAAATGGAGTGTCTGAGTGGGACACGAAGGTCAGGGGTGAAGAGCGTCTCGAGTAGATCATGCATGACAAGTTGGTTCTGAGAAAATGACTGGTCTGGTGCTCCTAAATTAAAAGTCACGGTAACGTGCATATGATGATCAAGGAAAAGAGTGGGAATTCAATTTATAATTAAATGGTCTAAATTGACCCGAACTTGCCCGAAGCAAAAAGCGTACAAGGGAATAAGTTGGGATGGGACATGATATATCAACGTGAAGGTAATCTCGTCTACTACAAACTTCAAGAAGGAAGTTTCCAGAGACTGACATCCGTGATGCTCTAGAATTCCAAGTCACGGTAAAGAGCATTAAATAAAATAATAATCAAATAATAATATTTATTCAAAATAATTGATTTATAAAATTGAAAAAAAAAGCCCTAAATTCAGGGGCTTACAATTTGGCGCGTCGGGGAAGGTGGCGGTGGACTCGGGGGAGGTCGCCGGAGGCGTGCGCAGCCGGTGGGGGGTCGGCCACGGCGACTGCAGCGCCGTGCGGCGGCGCTGCGGTGCACGACGGCGGCCCGCGCGCGCGCACGTGCGCCAGCTGCTGCTGCCGGAGCTGCTGCTGTGCTGCTGGTGGCGCACGGCCTCGTGCGGCCAGGGCGGCGGCGCAACGGCGGTGGCGCGGCGTGTGGTGGTGGGTTGCATGGTGGTGATGGTGGAGGTGAGATGATGGTGTGAGGATGGTGATGGTGATGTTGGTGAATGGAGAATGAGGAGGAGAAGGGAGGAGGAGGTGGTGTTGCTCATGGTGGTGGTGGTGGTGTACGTGAGGGTGAGCTCGGGAGGGGGGTCGGCCATGGAGAGGAAGGGTGCTGTGGTGGTGTTGGTGTAGTATAAAGAAAGAGGGAGAGAGAGATGCATGTATGTGTATATATATAATATAAAGAGAGAGAGAAAGAGAGTGGGATATCATTTGAATGAGAGAATGAGAGAGAGAGGTCGGCTAGAATAGGGGGGGTGTTCTCTTGCTGGTGATGGGTAGGGTGAGGTGGTGTGTGTGAGTGTTTTAAGGAGGAGAGAGAAAGGGAGATATTTATATATGTATATATATAAATATGTGGGATATTTGAAAAGTAGAGAGAGGAAGAGATATTTTTCAAAATAGAAAAAATAGGAAAATTATGTGGGGTATTTGGACAGTCATGAGAGGGCAACCTGGAGCTTAGGTTCGGGTTCGGTCGAGCCGGGTCGGGTCAAAATCGAATCGGATGCAATAATTGAATTAAGATGGGTATTTATAATCATGGGAAAATAAATAATATGCGGGAACTCCAATAAATGGGACACAAGCGTCATGCGGGTAGTAGGCTTCATGTGGGCCACGTCCATACTTTGGATCGACTAGGTTGGATCGATGTCAGGTCCCGAAATTAAATTGGAAAAATAAATCAGGTTTCACGGTAGAAAATAAATCGGCCTAAATTGACCCGAAAGTTGTGCGAAGAAAATGGAGCACAAAATGGAGTGTCTGAGTGGGACACGAAGGTCATGGGTGGAGAGCGTCTCGAGTAGATCATTCATGAGAAGGTGGTTCTGAGAAAACGACTGGTCTGGTGCTCCTAAATTAAAAGTCACGGTAACGTGCAAACGAAGATCAAAAATAAAAGTGGGAATAATTATTCAATGATTAATTGGTCTAAGTTGACCCGAAGTTGCGCGATACAAAAAGAGCATAAGGGAACGAATTCAAGTGGGACATGATATATCAAAACGAAGATAATCTTGTCTACTTCAAAACTCGTAAAGAGAGTTTACAGAGATTGGTATCCCTGACGCTCCAGAAATCAAAGTCATGGAAAGGTACATTAATGATCTAAACAATTAAATAATAAAACATTTATCGAAAATAATTCATTCATAAAAATAAAAATAAACTCCTGAAATTCAGGGGGCTTACAGCCAAGCCCAGTGGTAAAGAATTGGAATAAAGCTAACATGTAAATTTTTAGTCCTAGATACTTGCCATATCGTACTCTCAATCGGACTTATCCCTAGCGACCATTTTCAAAATTTTATGACATATGTATATTCCATACATACGCGATCCATTGCACAAAGCCAACACATGCGACGCGATTCAAAATCGTATTTCTCATTTCGTAAGTTTCGTACTAACCATCAAATCTATGCGTTGCGTCAAGCTACCGCGCATCTGATCGCAACAAGTCTCCGCAACGTCTTGCATTCGAAGTCACTGTCCAACTGTTTCTGAAGTTTCACCTTGCAACTCATCTCGATAAGATTTTCCTTTGTTGACTTGCAAATGCATCAACATTCAGGGCTACGTCCGCTAGGTGACTTACCTAGACACCGTGCTTAAATTCTTCCGTCGCAACTTTTAAATTGACGTTGCACAAAGGCCACAATCTATCCAACATGAAAGTTCAATTCGAGTTGACAATGCTCAAAGACAACAATCGTTTTGACATAAAGTCTATACGACGCGTCTTATGTTCGATTCCTATCGAGTAAGAATTTTCTAGCCAAATTCTCAACTTGTCCATATCACAACATCGAATATAAGTTTGATTCACGCAAGATTAATTGCTAGGTGAATTCAAATCCAACGACACAACTCAAAAGTCATTCTCTTATCTCTCGCTCTCGTGCATAGCACGATTCTCGCAATGGGTCATCTTATGGGTCTGTAACATTCATTTTTGAATTGGCGGTCAAGTCTTTTAGGGTCAATTGCTCCAAAGTTATGCTCGATAATTGTGGATCATTAACGAAGGATAGTTACTACGGACCATGCTATATTATTTCGGAGCCAAATCACATTCCGACGACTTCTATGGGACTACCCAAATCTGGACATACTCATTTCTATCGGCGCAAATATCCTCCGAATAATTCATGCACTACCGTCGATGATTCCGCAATTCATGAAACATCTACTCATTTTGGGTCCGAGTTTATCTACCCACGGTCAATACCCTATATGTTATACACATCGAAATGATCGTCGATGACAGATAGTCTTGCCTTGATCAATCATAAAGTTTACGATCGACCAGTTCGACATTCTCGTATTGCAATTTACAAAAATCTCAATACCGTAATCATGCTTAGTTTTGTATTCTCGCACTCTAGAGTATCAATTTCAATAGAGCGAGGGTCAACTTTGAATCTGTATCAACGTCAACTTAACTCACATCGCATACATCCACATTCACAACAGACTTTTTTATACGCATCATATCGTTTATTGATTCGCGCATGCCGCTATACTTCAATCGTGTAACCAAGTTATCGATTATCCGATATCGAACCTCGAGTTATACGATTATGCCCTCTAAGTTTTCTGTATTTTAGTCATACTCAAATGAGTTTTGTCGCAACATAACCAACTATTTTTGTAGGCACGATTATCCGCATCAACCAACTTTTTATTGAGTCACAGTTTGTGCGATCCGATTACAATTTGCATTGGCCAACATTTTATCGAGTTCGCAATTCGTGCGTTCCGATTACCATTTTCATAGACTAATATTTTTATCGAGTTCGCAAGTCGTGCGACCTGATTATAACGTTCAAGTTTCTTATTCGACCGATCCGACTATTGTCTCGAAGCAAAACTATTTCGTTAGTCCTGGTCATTCAACTGACTTTTAAATTTTTGTCCACGTATCGTTCATTAATACAAGTTCACGCTTGATCATTCTAACCGATTTTCGAAGAGCACTTGCATCAACATACCATCATACAAATTTCTAATAGAGTCTCGGTACTATCCCGTCCATTGCGGAGAATTCTTTCGCAATTTACGTAATGGGTCGATACAATCCATCGTACAAGTGGTATAACATATACCACTCAGAATCGAGTCATTCGTCGTATAGGTGATATGGCATATACCACTCAGAAATCAAGTCATTTCTTCTGCATCATACTCGGTGCAAATTATTATTTATTTCAAATAAACTATCTTGCAATGATCATGTCGATCACAAACTTCACTTTCGATTAAATCAAAATCTGACACAACTCGGCCAATGCATACATTTTTTAAACTGAAGTTTGGTGCGCAACCGAACCAATTCGTTCTATCGATTTATGAATTTTAGTTCCATCCGTTGCATCTCGTACAACGTTTTATTTCTGACATTCAAAGCCAATACTCTAATCCATTCAACACATTCGTTATCAACTTTCATGCATGTTCATTTACAATGCACAAATCGCAATTCAACTCGTTGCATTTCATGCAACGAAAACATCCCTTGACTTTTGTTATCTCGATGCAACCAACATTTCTCATATCGACTCGTTGCATTGAAACAACAAACATCTCAATGCACATTTTACGACTTGTTGCACTTGCAGCAACAAATATTTCAATTCACATCACGCGACTTGTTGCACTTGCAGAAACAAATATTTCACTGCTCGTTGCACTCAATGTAATATATATTTCATAACTTTCTCAACAAACATCATGTAATTTTTAAAACACATGCGACAAAATTATACGACTTATATTAGACTTATTATATGGAACATCCAGTGCGACATCGAGTAGAGTCAAGAGTGATTTGATTATGGTAGATAATTTTTGGAATTGAAACGAAGCAAGCGTCCTGAGAAAATTGAACCTAGAGCTCTGATACCAATTTGTCACGTCCCGACTCGAAAAATCGCACGTCCTCGCATCATTTTAACCGAATCGTTCGTCCTCGCTGGGACATGATGCCATATGAGTCTGGAGTTATACTCGTACAAGACAAGATGACAGGTTCTCAAAATAGTTATATTTGATTTGTATATTAACAGCGGAAGAAATAGAGTATACGAAATAATTCTCTTTATTTGATAAGCAGCATAATTACAAAGGCTTTCAATTAGTCCAAATGAATCATGCTAAATTGGCTTACAACACTCAAGTTCTCTCTTGCCCACAAAGGATTTTACCGTTTCATATATCATGTCTTCTATATCTCGGCCGCATCAATCATGTTGCAAGTTCGAGCGTCAGTGCGGTCGCACGCATCAAAATGCTACGGCATTCCATGCCTCAGCGCGTTCAAGCGAAGCTTCGAAAACAGTAAAAGCATGAGATCAGTACTAATCCTCTCGCGTACTGATATTGACCCACTTCACTAAACTGACATTAAGTAGATATATGGATCATGCAGCTTAAGTTGTGATCTTTCTATATTTGCCTTAGGATAGGTTTCGTGGCATATTCGAAAACAGTAAAAGCATATTATCATGGCAACATGTTAACATTATTCATGTAAGCATATGGGCAACCAATATCAATCTTGTGTTGTTTCGTGGCGACTTTTTGCCAACATCGACGCACTTCCCTTGTCCGATGCAAGGTGAAACATCTACAATCTTTTTCTGTCATGTTATAAGTGATTTTTGTGCAGGATCTCTCTATGCTTGCACCATTCAGCCCACCGGCCCCTATCTATATGAAGATCACTAACAATCACTATGTCAGAATAGACTTATGTTTCTCGGTGGCATTGTGACGCTACCCATTCAGCTTAGGTTACGATCCTTACTGAAGGTCCCACAATGCTCGTGCTCCCTTAGCTACGATAATCATTCCTTCTAGGACAAACAATCTCGATGTCTCGACGCGCCTGTTCGAGGAAAACGAATGTATGCACAGGTTAATTCAAAGTCCTTTTGATCATGCAACACGCAAATACTCCTATAACCAAACATAGTATGAGTCCGAAACTCAGACTTCGCATCATTTTATATTTCTCACATCATCTTTCTATATTCTCATATTCTTTGTACAATTTCATTCTTTCGATGTTTCAACGCCTTGATTCAATGTCCGAGTGAATGACCCGAAGGTCCCAAACATTCAAGGCAACACACAGTATTCAATAACTATTCGATATCCTCGACCCGTGCATTCAATGCACATCTCAATTCAGTATTTCCATGTTCTATGTCTTAGTGTTCAATGTTCTCTTACACGTGCATTTGATGCACGTCTCGACACGATCTTTCAATGTGTTAGACTTTTGTTCATTCCCTCTGACTCATGCACTTTAGGCACGCATTGATAGAGTATTCAATGTTCTATAGCTCGTGCACTAAGACACTCGTACCGATATAGTCTTTTCATGTTCTAGCATACTAACTCGTGCATGAAGGCACGTATTTGATTGATGTTCAATGACTCATGCTTTGAGGCACGTTTCGATTAAATCGTTCGATGCCTCGTGACTCATGCATTTGATGCACTCGTCGATATAATTATCCCATGTTCATATGGCTTGTGCACCGATGCGCTCGCCCTTGCGGTATTTCGATATTTATTGGCGACTCGTACATTTGATGTACGTTTCAATTCAATTGTTCTATCTTAGTGTTCGACATGCACTATGTTCATCTCTCGATCGAGCCACGCCAGTGGTATCGATAGGTTAACTTAGTATATAACGATGTATTTTACTTAGGCATGACGGAGTAGGAAAGAAGAGTCAAAGTCCTTCCACCTTAAGCCTATATGTCTTATTGTTTTCGCCGAGTTGATGCAGCTCAATTTCATAATTTTGTTGCATGACCAACTCTTCTGACTTAGCCATTCGAGCACTTCGTGCTTCGTTGAATTATCCAACCGATTTGGCTTACCATGCCTATGCCTCAGTCCATTGCGAGGCGACGATTTGATTTTGTGGACACCGTTGCAAACAAGACAAAATGTCGACCTCTTATATTTCAGCATAAAAGAATAGCATGCACACGAAACCAACTAAAATCAATATTCGTTCGAATCGGACTTGTGCGTTGCATCGATTCAATTTTTTATAATCTCCGAACCAACTCAATGCTTTCTCGTTCGGGCCAACGTAACACTTTGCATCGATCTGACTCGATGTATTCCTCGGGTCAACGTAACTCTTGTATCGATTCGTATCGATACTTCATCGGGTCAATGCAACTCTTCGAGTCAACGACTCAACATAATGCACCGTGCGGAGTGGGACATTACAACTTGGTACATTAACTATTGACTATTTTCAACTTGATATCCAAAATAAAAAAGGATGAAACTATCTCCTTCTCCACCCAACACCCCCTTCCCTCTCTCCGACTGACCACGCAACCACCACCACCCTCCCGCCTGCTCCACCCCACCCCTTCCTTCTATTTTCGTGCACGCACATCAGCAATGTTAGCAGCATCAGCGAAGAGAGAGGGAGGCAGGGGCAGCCTGAGCGGGGGTAGACTGGGCGCGCGAGAGGGGGGAGGGGGAGGGAGGAGGGGGTAAGGAGAGATTGGGAGGATGGATGGGGGTAATTTTATCTCTTTTTATTTTAGGATATCAAGTTGATGCATATCAAAGTTTAAGGTATCAGGTTGAAAAACTAGAATAGATGAGGGTATTATGTTGAAATTAAGCCTAAAATAAATTTGGTCGAGACGACATTATAGAACTGTCTTTGTACATTTTTATTATAAAATCAAATATTCATAACAACATGGGTCATTTAAGATTTATGTGAATCATGACCTTATGGGTGTGCTTGGAAACTTTTGGGATTAGAGGTTATGAGAGTACCGGTTATAAGCGATTATGAGGAGTTCAATTTGTGGTTTAAGTAGTGGATTTTAAATCGGTCCAACACATGTTGGATAAATAGCGAGTGGTTCCGAATGTTTTAAAAAAATAAATTTATCTATATGCTCATATATAAAACAAAAGCTCTCCCTAAGCAAGAGTATATCATAGCCTATTGTCGGGTCACACCAAAAAATATTGTCACCCTCAATTTGAATTTATGTGACTAGAAACTCATGATCAACCTAAATTGTTCTTCTATTCATATCATTTCAATTGTTTAAACACATCTAACATATGCAATGGGGTAATATATTAATTGAAGATAATAAGAAACTTTTCATAAAAAAAAGATAATAAGAAACTCCTTATGTGGATTGAATTAAAAAAATTTAATTGTGGTTGATGACATGTGAAATAACTATCAATTTATCGAAATTCTTTTGACTTCACATAATATATATGGATCATTAATAGCAAAAAGTTAGATCTAATATATGGAGAGGAGCACCAGAAATACTGTTCATTAACAACAATACCAGATAGATTGCACATTTAATTGACTAGCAACACTTCTCCCATCAAAAGATGAAAAATTATTCTGCGTAGATTGCTCATTAACAAGCACGGGAAAGAGGAAATATGATATTAGACTATTTTAGATAGTAGTTGTAATTATGTTTCTTTGATGGTATAAATGGAAGAAAATAAAATATACTCTCAAACTCACCGATTTAGGTATTTATAAAGACCCAAAACTACACTACTTCACTGTTTTTGGCAAAATTTTGAGCCAGCTAATTAAGAAGCATTTACGAAATCTCTGTTTGGTAAAAAAAAATTTAGGCACTAGTTTTGATCGACTCAAAAATTCTCCAAATTCGATGAAAATATCATTACCAAGTAGATCCTAGAGGTTTTGAGAACAGGTGTAATGCCCCTCTCCGCACGGTGCATTATGCTGAGTCGTTGACTCGAAGAGTTACGTTGACCCGAGGAATGCATCGAGTCGGATTGATGCAAAGAGTTATGTTGGCCCAAACGATAACGCATTGAGTCGGTTCGAAGATTCTAAGAAATCGAATCGATTCAACACACGAGTCCGATTCGAACGAATATTGATTTTAGTTGGTTTTGTGTGCAGACTATGCTTTTACGTTGAAATATAAGAGGTTGCTATTTTTTCTTGTTTGTAACGGAGTCCGCAAAACCAAATCATTGCCTCGCAACGGACCGAGACATAAGCACGGTAAGTCAAATCGGTTGGATAATTCAACGAAGTACAAAGTGCTCGAATGTCTAAGTCAGAAGACTTGGTCGTGTAACGAAGTTATGAAATCGAGCCGCATCGGCTCGGCGAAACGACAAGGCATATCGGCTTAAGGTGAGAGGACTTTGACCCTTCTTTCCTACTCCGTCATGCCTAAATAAAATGCACCATTGTATGCTAAGTTAAACTATCGAGACCACGGGTGCGGCTCAAAGAAGAGAAATCGTAGTACGTGTCGAACAATAGATAAAACAATTGAAATAAAACGTACATCAAATGTACGAGTCGCTATTGAACATCAAAATATCGCAAAGACGAGTGCCCCGGTGTGCAAGCCATAGTGCATGTGAGACTCGTCTCACAGTATCGGTATTTTTATACGGATACGTATTTTGTATCGTATTTCGTATTTTCTTGGTTTTCGGAATGCTTTAAAATTTTCCCAAATTATAGATTTTCTCCTTGGCCGGTATACCGACGGTGTACCGGAGTATACCGGTGGCATGCCGCCCGGACAGATTTTCCACATTTTAGATATTTTCGATTTCAGATATTTTCGTGAATAGTGTTTTCGATATTTTCATGAATAGTATTTTGGATATTTTGATGAATAGTGTTTAGATATTTTCGTGAATAGTGTAGATACATTCTATTATCCAATGGACGATTGGTTTTCTTTCAATGGCTAGGATTGACCTAGAATGTGACATGGATCACGATCCAACGGTCATGATTAATTCACCCTCTCTATATATATCCTATGAGTTTCTCTCTCCTCTCTTTTCTTTCCTTCTCCATTTCCTCTTCACTCTCTTCTCTCTTTGTAGCCTCCCTACCCGGAATTTTAACATATTTTTATTTTATTTATTTTTATTTAAATGGTAATTTTAGATTATTATAAGTAATTATTTAGTTAATTGTTACGGTGGATGATTTTAGCCATGATTGAGTTTTGAAGTACCAGACGACTAGGAATAATGGTACGGATAGTGCAGTGACGTGCTTTGACTAGTGTTTAGCCATGGTAGGGGAAGGCCGAGCCATAGTGACGTCCTAACTAAGAAAACCAGGCCAAGTTACAACTTAACCCGTATCGAAGATTTGATTTATTAGTTAATTATATTATTGAGTTTTCGGGAGACCGGTTGTACCAAACCAGTCTGGATTGGACCCGAACTGAGCCCATGTAGTCATGCGACCCGTCCAAAAACGTTCATGTGGATATATTGCGGGTATGATTGTGTCGTATTTCAGTTTGAGGATTTAATGCATGTTTTATATTTTATTAATAATATTATAGATATTAACATTAATGATATTCAAGGATAATTGAATAAATAGGCCATGTACATTTTAGGATGATTAGACTGTGCCTAAATGGTATATATGCCATTACGGGTTTATTGAATTTTGTTACTATTATTATTATTAGTATTATTATTATCATTTTATTATGGTTGTGGAGAATAAACTATTTATTATTAATATTTATTAATAATTTATTCCTTATCAAAAGAATGAATATTGTATATGTGTATATAAATATATGAGTGTATGAATATATATATATATATTAAAATAAATGTGTGCGTATATGTAAATATAAAATAGTGTATGGGTGTGTATTTATAGTTATATATAAATATATGTATATAAAGGTATATATATATATATATATATATATATAGGTAGATAAATGTATGTGTATATGCATATATAAATAAATATATATATTTAGGCGTATATATGTGTATATATACGTGCGTATGTATATATAAATAAATATTGGATATATGTATGTGAATGTATTTATAAATATAAATACTACCATGTATAAATGTATGTGAGTATATATATATATATATATATATATATATATATATGAATATATATATATAAGGATATGTAAATATATGAGGCTTAATAAAATAAGAAGAAGAATAAGAGGAGCCCACAGGCCCATCCCCCTTACAACCCGAGCTCCATGTGAGCCCAGCCCGAGCACCACTTAACCTCCCCAATTCGAGCCTCTTCTTCTTTGTGGCTATGTAGTACTACTTACTACTTACTACTGTCTGCAATATAATGCTTTACTATAAATGCAAATTGTAGGGGATCTGCTTAACCCCCATCCTTGCTCTCTCCGCCCAAAGAAAAAATAAAATAAAAAAAAAAAAAAAAGGAAAAGGAATTAGGGGGCAGTGGCAGCCCACGAACCCGGCCCAACTCATTCCCTCAGCCCACAAGCTGGAGTCCCCACCCCCGAACCCGAGCGGTTCAGCTGCGCATATAAGCGCGAGGAAGATCGGGAAGAACACGCAAACGAAAAACCCTACCCCAACCATCGCGCCGCCACCACCTCTCCACAACGCCGACTCCCTGGACTGGACGACCTCCCTGCCACCGTGCGCGGCCACGCGGGCCAGTGGAGGCCGGCCGTAGTCGGCCACGACACGCCGGAGCGCGCGTACACTCAACTGAGGACAGCAGCAACGCCCCCGAAGGTACCAATTTCGTGCTATTAATTCTTCGCGCACACTCGATGTTTTGCAATTCCGTAAAATCGTACGGAAAGCCAATATAACCCCCTAGGAACCCATCTAGTTTGTTGGTTCGGAATCGATCCAGATTCGAAAAGAATCGGGGTCGAAATCGACGTAAAATCTGTCTCAGAAACAGAACGAAACCCAGTCCCAACTCCATACTTGGAAGGCGATTTCTCGCCAATCCGTAGATCGATTCAGAAAAATATTTGAAGAGACTTTTAGACAACATATAGGTCTTCATCACCCTTTTTGTGGATTCAAAAATCATCGACTATGCGTCGAGAAATCGAATCCCAAAGTTTCCCAAAAATCTGTTTTAAAAACATTGAAATTGTTCCACACGACGTGCGTCACGCCAATCCGGACGACGTGGTCGCGTACCGAAAGGATCGAAAGCTGCGTAACAGCTTCGTGGTCGTGTGGGCTTTGGCGGAATTCAAATTGGTCGCGTGTGCGCGACGAATTTGATGCGTATCCGTCGAAATTCACCGTATCGTACACGTTGTAAATTTCTCAATTACTTTGTGCACGTTCGTCAGATCGGGACGAAACTTGCGCCAACAGGACCGTATCGTTTTTCTGGTCCTGCATGCCAAGTTTGGTCCGATTCTGAGACTGTTGATAAAATCACCGTTTTGCGGGCCCCGCGGTTCCACTCAACGGGCGATTTTGTGCACGGCCCGCCGAAATCCAACTTTGGACATACGGTTGGGTTCGTATCAGAAAACTGGATCCGTAGACATGTAGTTTGACGACTTTAGAGACCGTTGCCTCTGGCACGTTTTTCGGTGCAAAGCGGGTACAACGGCGGACACCGTTTTGGCCCGAAATTACCGTTTTGCCCCTGTGTCCAGAATTGGACTTAAGGACAGGCAATCCTAGCTAATTTGACTATTCTGAAATCATTGGTATTGTCTATTTCAGCATCCGGGGACTGTTGTACGGGTTTTAGCTATTGTGGCACATTGAGTAGTTCAGACTGTCGGTTTCACCAGCAGAGGACCACAGGCGAGTACAGTTTATTGTCTGCATTTCGATATTAATTTTTACTATATTTCATTGATTGGCCATTGGTTATGTGATTATTTTCTATTAAAATTGTTGAGTCGGGAATGAGAAGTACCAACGATGTGTGATCTGACCTTAGACAGTGTAGACAGTGATTCATTATTTCTTGTAGACAGTGTAGACAGTGATCTATTTATTTTTGTAGACAGTGTAGATAGTGATTTATTTATTGCAAGTAGACAGTGTAGACCATGATTATTACTGTATTTAAATTGTGTAGATTATGATTATTATTTTGTAGACAGTATTTCTTTATTGTAATATTTTCTGTAGACAGTGTAGCTTTATACAATGTAGACAGTGTAACTTAGACAGTGTAGACAGTGTAACTTAGACAGTGTAGACAGTGTAACTTTAGACAGTGTAGACAGTGTCGCATAATTGTCCCGAGACCGATCACATATCAAAGGTACTTCTAGCAGTTGGGAAAAGTCTGTTGTGTCTATTTATTTACTATTAGTTTTCTCTATTTTTTGTTTATTTTCAAAACTCATAATTGATGTCTAACCTTTGTTTTATAGTCATCTTCTTTATTTGAAATTGCATTCAGTGAATTGTGCTCGTTCCATTCCTGACTGGAAACCAACATTTTCAGGTTAGCCGTGGATTCACTTAGCTTGGGGAGTGACGGAAATACTTGCAGATAAAGACCTAGAGATTAGCTAGATAGTTGAGTTGTAGTCATTCATTCATTTGTACAAGTTTATATTTTCTACAAATGTAAAACTTGTGATCATTGTAAGTTAAATTAATTTTGTGAATGAGTATTATTTGTGAATTTGATCTTCATGGCCGTGACAGCGTTCTACCGCCGACACTGCGGCGTAGGCTGGCTTGGACACGTCTTGTATCCGTTTTAAAAAAAAAAAAACGGGTGCGGGTCGTGACAAGTTTTTGTGGTGGCCCATGCAGGTCAGTCTTCGCAAATTACGCGAACTCGTGATAGTACTTAAGTCAGTTGTACTATTGCGAGCCTGCGACTAGAACATGCTCATTCACGAACAAGATTAATTTAATTTAAATGAATGACTAGGACTAGGAGTCCCTTATACAAATTTACCGATGGGTAGTCTAGGCCATGCAATGTAGATAAGGAGTTATTAATTTTGATAATTATCAGATCCCCATAGGTACACTAGTATCTCTTGATATGATGATGTAATCTAATCTGGATAGATTATTCCCTTGGTAAGGCAGGGCTTCATAGAATTAATGATCTAACCTTGATAAATGGTGCAATCCCTTCTCTTGCCCTTTGGATATCATCATCATATATTAACCCGAATTACTTATTTAGTTTCTAGTTGCCCTAAGAATTATTATCCATTATAAATTTCTGCTTATGGTATCTGTATACGAACCTCGAGTTAGTTTCGACCCAAAGTTTTTCCTCAAAGGTTTAAATACACATAGAATAAGTACTAGAATGGTCGTGTTTCTTTGCCTTCAGTTATTCCCTTTCTGTTCAATCTTTATTTTAAAGATTGTGACTGATAGGACGGATAGTCATGCCTTATTACATAGTCGACTTGCTTGAATCTTAGTAGCTCATGAGTTTTTATATATATAGTTAAAGAAATATTAGTTAACTCATAATGGCAGGACAGCAGCGCACTGTCGCCATTTAATTAAATTATGGAGACTCTAGATTCATTGCAGCCAGCAGCGCACTGGCAAGACACGACCTCTAGAGTTGGTTTTGTTTAAGGAAATGTAGGTTATGGAATATTGTTAAATTATAGCTAGTGGACCTCTTTGACCGTAGTCACCTTTGTGTCAATATAAGGAAGAGTATCGGATAATATATCACCCTAAAATTACAAATCCAAGGGTTTGCCGCAGCCCGAGTATATGGGCGAGGCATAACTCTAGATGAAATGACTTTAGACGTGATTACAAGTTTAAGATACTATGGAGGATAGGACAATGCCATGTATGTTCTGTAAGACCCGAAGCCAATATTAGTGGAAGTTTGTAAGTTTGGTGGTATAGCACCCGATATAGCATTCAGTAGTTCTTGTGAGCTATTGACGAGGTAATTGATTAACACTAATAGGTTTACCTAGAACATAGAATGTAGAGGTCATAACCTATTGGTTGACCAAAGTCTTAGGAATAAGAAGATAGTAGGATGACTGTATAAGTAAGAACACTAGGTAAAGTTTGATTCTCACAGAACTCGAACTACTAATGCCTCATTTCAAAAATCTTGCGTACTTGTATTTTGACTATCTTGACCAACGCTGCAATTACAGCCTAGTTTTGCAAGCTCACTCTGGTCTCGAGCTTGATTCAAGACACGTGTTTAGCGGGGACGCCTGCTAACATATTGTCGAATCAGAATCATTGTATTACGGTCTGATCAACCATGATACATTTGGTTCGCTTTTCTTCTAATTACTCTGCGTGGATTGAGATGTAGATATCTCTAGGATCTCATCCGCGACTGTATTGACAATTCCTCTTGAATTATATGTTCGCCCTTGAAACACGACATTGTATTCAGTAACATCTCCCTTGAATTCTTTCTTGTTTTTATCTTTCACCGATTTGGAAAGACGAAAGCTCGTGATGGTAGAGAGATATAGAGTATTCCCATGGCTATGATAATGGTAGGCACGAGTGTAGCTACCATCGGTCGGTCATGTGATTGAGTTACTCGTTCTCCCATCGACCCTCAAACTACTATTGAGACTTTCGAGCTATCTGAATTTGAGAATGATTAGGGTTTTACCTTTAGTCAGAACGCCAACCTAGGAGACTATCTATTCTCAAGAGACAAAATGTTGTGAGCCTCTAATCTTTTGTTTGAAGCTTGCTTCAACTAGAACCCTTGTGACAGTGGTCCGACAGGTTGACCCCAATAGAAATTCATGACTCAGTTGTTAGAAACCTTTTACCTTAGAGTTGGTTACCCCGTCAATAACTCTTGTACACTAGGGATGTGTATGTTCCTCTATGTTATCGACCGTGTGTCATTGTACACACTCATTTTCCAATTATTGAGGAACAATCTTTGACTTGACTTACATCTTCCATATTCCGTTACGTCGTGCCTTATTCTTCATTTACAAGAGTCGAGGTACAATATCCGGACATTGGAATTTTTCTAACCACTTATTCCTAAAATCATATCCTAGCTTCTAAGGTGGGTAGACTGTAAGTCTCCTAAAATTTTTGGGAGTATATGAAGATTGCCGATTGACTAGAATGATTTTTCTACTAGGGTGACGATTAGTGCCCTTGGACTCCCACTTTTTATTTAGATCATTTTGTGTCCCCGGCTGTGTCATTAATATTCGGAACACGAGACCAGTTGTTACCTTCCAACAAATTTCATATGTAAGATCTAGACGAGTCCACCTTCATCTAGGTATATCATGTCCCACTCAAACCAGTCCCCTTGTACTCTATTTTTATGGTACGACTTTCAGGTAGAAAGGACTAACTATAACCCTTACCATGGTACCGGTAAACTTCTCGATTATGATTAGGGACTCAACTTCGACTCGAAGCCTTCAACCCAATATATGGTTGTGATCGACTCGAGCCACTGCGCACATGTCACCAGTGTGCCACTCAATGGTATTTTCTCGTGCCACTTAAACACAGAAGTCACGGAAGACGTATTTGGGCTTTAGGGACCTAGCTAACCAACCTGCCTGATAAATAGCTCAACCACTTGGGTGAAAACCTATTCTAGGTTATCCTAACCTAGTAGTAATAGGCTTATCATGGGATCTTGTCCAGTCCATATGGATTAAAATCCTAGTTTCATCCAACCAGCGATTAATGTTCAATCAGAAAACCTATTAAGATCCAGTAAAACCCATCCATATGTACCACCATATTTGGACTATAAAACTGCACTAGTTGAAATAGGTCCATGTACCTATTAAGTAGCCTCCTCTCTTGGAATGTGAAGTCATTCGTGACCATAAATCCATCCACTTGGAAGTCGCGATATGATCTTGTATTACATTTTATATCCCTTGTTCGCGTGTTTAAATAACCACGAAAAAGATCACACTCTGGATTTCCCAGATTCCGTTCTATTGGAAACTATTTAGAATTTCGAGAACGGAACTTCTGTTTTGCCGGATTGCAAGCTCCTATAAGAATGAAGGATTCTTAGACTTAGCAAGTAACTGGACTAGAGTAGCCCAATCTAGCAAAATTGGTCAATGGCTCATAGACTTTCCTTCTATCTGTATCCTTGAATAAAATCTACTGCTCTTGAGACTTCATTTTTTTACTTTCGATTGTTCTTCCTTATCTTTATGTCCTTCCTACTTCGGAGCGACGAATGGTCATACTTATTAGAAATTACCAATATTTCTTAGCTACTTGTGTAAATCTGGTGCTTGTTAGATTTTGGGTTATTTGATAGGAAGGAGAGGATCATAGAGGTCAAAGGCAATAGATATCCATTTTAGCAAGTAGCTGGTAGATTATAAAGTTTTAGCGACAGGAGATTTGAGGAGTAGTGTGACCAAAGGTGGTTAGAAGTTCTCGATGATTCGTAGTTACAAAGTGACTAGAAGGAGGATTCAACTATTTTGAGAAATTAAAATCGAGGAGATTAAGTAAATAGTAGACTTTGATTTTTAGAAATAATTAGAAATTAGAATTTCGAGGACGAAATTATTTTAAGGTGGGTAGATTTGTAGCCTCCCTACCCGGAATTTTAACATATTTTTATTTTATTTATTTTTATTTAAATGGTAATTTTAGATTATTATAAGTAATTATTTAGTTAATTGTTACGGTGGATGATTTTAGCCATGATTGAGTTTTGAAGTACCAGACGACTAGGAATAATGGTACGGATAGTGCAGTGACGTGCTTTGACTAGTGTTTAGCCATGGTAGGGGAAGGCCGAGCCATAGTGACGTCCTAACTAAGAAAACCAGGCCAAGTTACGACTTAACCCGTATCGAAGATTTGATTTATTAGTTAATTATATTATTGAGTTTTCGGGAGACCGGTTGTACCAAACCAGTCTGGATTGGACCCGAACTGAGCCCATGTAGTCATGCGACCCGTCCAAAAACGTTCATGTGGATATATTGCGGGTATGATTGTGTCGTATTTCAGTTTGAGGATTTAATGCATGTTTTATATTTTATTAATAATATTATAGATATTAACATTAATGATATTCAAGGATAATTGAATAAATAGGCCATGTACATTTTAGGATGATTAGACTGTGCCTAAATGGTATATATGCCATTACGGGTTTATTGAATTTTGTTACTATTATTATTATTATTAGTATTATTATTATCATTTTATTATGGTTGTGGAGAATAAACTATTTATTATTAATATTTATTAATAATTTATTCCTTATCAAAAGAATGAATATTGTATATGTGTATATAAATATATGAGTGTATGAATATATATATATTAAAATAAATGTGTGCGTATATGTAAATATAAAATAGTGTATGGGTGTGTATTTATAGTTATATATAAATATATGTATATAAAGGTATATATATATATATATATATATATATATATATATATATATATATATATATATATATATATATATATATATATATATAGGTAGATAAATGTATGTGTATATGCATATATAAATAAATATATATATATTTAGGCGTATATATGTGTATATATACGTGCGTATGTATATATAAATAAATATTGGATATATGTATGTGAATGTATTTATAAATATAAATACTACCATGTATAAATGTATGTGAGTATATATATATATATATATATATATATATATATATATATATATATGAAAAAAAAAAAAAAAAAAAAAAAAAAAAAAAAAAAAATATATATATGAATATATATATATAAGGATATGTAAATATATGAGGCTTAATAAAATAAGAAGAAGAATAAGAGGAGCCCACAGGCCCATCCCCCTTACAACCCGAGCTCCATGTGAGCCCAGCCCGAGCACCACTTAACCTCCCCAATTCGAGCCTCTTCTTCTTTGTGGCTATGTAGTACTACTTACTACTTACTACTGTCTGCAATATAATGCTTTACTATAAATGCAAATTGTAGGGGATCTGCTTAACCCCCATCCTTGCTCTCTCCGCCCAAAGAAAAAATAAAATAAAAAAAAAAAAAAAAGGAAAAGGAATTAGGGGGCAGTGGCAGCCCACGAACCCGGCCCAACTCATTCCCTCAGCCCACAAGCTGGAGTCCCCACCCCCGAACCCGAGCGGTTCAGCTGCGCATATAAGCGCGAGGAAGATCGGGAAGAACACGCAAACGAAAAACCCTACCCCAACCATCGCGCCGCCACCACCTCTCCACAACGCCGACTCCCTGGACTGGACGACCTCCCTGCCACCGTGCGCGGCCACGCGGGCCAGTGGAGGCCGGCCGTAGTCGGCCACGACACGCCGGAGCGCGCGTACACTCAACTGAGGACAGCAGCAACGCCCCCGAAGGTACCAATTTCGTGCTATTAATTCTTCGCGCACACTCGATGTTTTGCAATTCCGTAAAATCGTACGGAAAGCCAATATAACCCCCTAGGAACCCATCTAGTTTGTTGGTTCGGAATCGATCCAGATTCGAAAAGAATCGGGGTCGAAATCGACGTAAAATCTGTCTCAGAAACAGAACGAAACCCAGTCCCAACTCCATACTTGGAAGGCGATTTCTCGCCAATCCGTAGATCGATTCAGAAAAATATTTGAAGAGACTTTTAGACAACATATAGGTCTTCATCACCCTTTTTGTGGATTCAAAAATCATCGACTATGCGTCGAGAAATCGAATCCCAAAGTTTCCCAAAAATCTGTTTTAAAAACATTGAAATTGTTCCACACGACGTGCGTCACGCCAATCCGGACGACGTGGTCGCGTACCGAAAGGATCGAAAGCTGCGTAACAGCTTCGTGGTCGTGTGGGCTTTGGCGGAATTCAAATTGGTCGCGTGTGCGCGACGAATTTGATGCGTATCCGTCGAAATTCACCGTATCGTACACGTTGTAAATTTCTCAATTACTTTGTGCACGTTCGTCAGATCGGGACGAAACTTGCGCCAACAGGACCGTATCGTTTTTCTGGTCCTGCATGCCAAGTTTGGTCCGATTCTGAGACTGTTGATAAAATTACCGTTTTGCGGGCCCCGCGGTTCCACTCAACGGGCGATTTTGTGCACGGCCCGCCGAAATCCAACTTTGGACATACGGTTGGGTTCGTATCAGAAAACTGGATCCGTAGACATGTAGTTTGACGACTTTAGAGACCGTTGCCTCTGGCACGTTTTTCGGTGCAAAGCGGGTACAACGGCGGACACCGTTTTGGCCCGAAATTACCGTTTTGCCCCTGTGTCCAGAATTGGACTTAAGAACAGACAATCCTAGCTAATTTGACTATTCTGAAATCATTGGTATTGTCTATTTCAGCATCCGGGGACTGTTGTACGGGTTTTAGCTATTGTGGCACATTGAGTAGTTCAGACTGTCGGTTTCACCAGCAGAGGACCACAGGCGAGTACAGTTTATTGTCTGCATTTCGATATTAATTTTTACTATATTTCATTGATTGGCCATTGGTTATGTGATTATTTTCTATTAAAATTGTTGAGTCGGGAATGAGAAGTACCAACGATGTGTGATCTGACCTTAGACAGTGTAGACAGTGTAGACAGTGATTCATTATTTCTTGTAGACAGTGTAGACAGTGATCTATTTATTTTTGTAGACAGTGTAGATAGTGATTTATTTATTGCAAGTAGACAGTGTAGACCATGATTATTACTGCATTTAAATTGTGTAGATTATGATTATTATTTTGTAGACAGTATTTCTTTATTGTAATATTTTCTGTAGACAGTGTAGCTTTATACAATGTAGACAGTGTAACTTAGACAGTGTAGACAGTGTAACTTTAGACAATGTAGACAGTGTCGCATAATTGTCCCGAGACCGATCACATATCAAAGGTACTTCTAGCAGTTGGGAAAAGTCTGTTGTGTCTATTTATTTACTATTAGTTTTCTCTATTTTCTGTTTATTTTCAAAACTCATAATTGATGTCTAACCTTTGTTTTATAGTCATCTTCTTTATTTGAAATTGCATTCAGTGAATTGTGCTCGTTCCATTCCTGACTGGAAACCAACATTTTCAGGTTAGCCGTGGATTCACTTAGCTTGGGGAGTGACGAAAATACTTGCAGATAAAGACCTAGAGATTAGCTAGATAGTTGAGTTGTAGTCATTCATTCATTTGTACAAGTTTATATTTTCTACAAATGTAAAACTTGTGATCATTGTAAGTTAAATTAATTTTGTGAATGAGTATTATTTGTGAATCTGATCTTCATGGCCGTGACAGCGTTCTACCGCCGACACTGCGGCGTAGGCTGGCTTGGACACGTCTTGTATCCGTTTAAAAAAAAAAAAACGGGTGCGGGTCGTGACAAGTTTTTGTGGTGGCCCATGCAGGTCAGTCTTCGCAAATTACGCGAACTCGTGATAGTACTTAAGTCAGTTGTACTATTGCGAGCCTGCGACTAGAACATGCTCATTCACGAACAAGATTAATTTAATTTAAATGAATGACTAGGACTAGGAGTCCCTTATACAAATTTACCGATGGGTAGTCTAGGCCATGCAATGTAGATAAGGAGTTATTAATTTTGATAATTATCAGATCCCCATAGGTACACTAGTATCTCTTGATATGATGATGTAATCTAATCTGGATAGATTATTCCCTTGGTAAGGCAGGGCTTCATAGAATTAATGATCTAACCTTGATAAATGGTGCAATCCCTTCTCTTGCCCTTTGGATATCATCATCATATATTAACCCGAATTACTTATTTAGTTTCTAGTTGCCCTAAGAATTATTATCCATTATAAATTTCTGCTTATGGTATCTGTATACGAACCTCGAGTTAGTTTCGACCCAAAGTTTTTCCTCAAAGGTTTAAATACACATAGAATAAGTACTAGAATGGTCGTGTTTCTTTGCCTTCAGTTATTCCCTTTCTGTTCAATCTTTATTTTAAAGATTGTGACTGATAGGACGGATAGTCATGCCTTATTACATAGTCGACTTGCTTGAATCTTAGTAGCTCATGAGTTTTTATATATATAGTTAAAGAAATATTAGTTAACTCATAATGGCAGGACAGCAGCGCACTGTCGCCATTTAATTAAATTATGGAGACTCTAGATTCATTGCAGCCAGCAGCGCACTGGCAAGACACGACCTCTAGAGTTGGTTTTGTTTAAGGAAATGTAGGTTATGGAATATTGTTAAATTATAGCTAGTGGACCTCTTTGACCGTAGTCACCTTTGTGTCAATATAAGGAAGAGTATCGGATAATATATCACCCTAAAATTACAAATCCAAGGGTTTGCCGCAGCCCGAGTATATGGGCGAGGCATAACTCTAGGTGAAATGACTTTAGACGTGATTACAAGTTTAAGATACTATGGAGGATAGGACAATGCCATGTATGTTCTGTAAGACCCGAAGCCAATATTAGTGGAAGTTTGTAAGTTTGGTGGTATAGCACCCGATATAGCATTCAGTAGTTCTTGTGAGCTATTGACGAGGTAATTGATTAACACTAATAGGTTTACCTAGAACATAGAATGTAGAGGTCATAACCTATTGGTTGACCAAAGTCTTAGGAATAAGAAGATAGTAGGATGACTGTATAAGTAAGAACACTAGGTAAAGTTTGATTCTCACAGAACTCGAACTACTAATGCCTCATTTCAAAAATCTTGCGTACTTGTATTTTGACTATCTTGACCAACGCTGCAATTACAGCCTAGTTTTGCAAGCTCACTCTGGTCTCGAGCTTGATTCAAGACACGTGTTTAGCGGGGACGCCTGCTAACATATTGTCGAATCAGAATCATTGTATTACGGTCTGATCAACCATGATACATTTGGTTCGCTTTTCTTCTAATTACTCTGCGTGGATTGAGATGTAGATATCTCTAGGATCTCATCCGCGACTGTATTGACAATTCCTCTTGAATTATATGTTCGCCCTTGAAACACGACATTGTATTCAGTAACATCTCCCTTGAATTCTTTCTTGTTTTTATCTTTCACCGATTTGGAAAGACGAAAGCTCGTGATGGTAGAGAGATATAGAGTATTCCCATGGCTATGATAATGGTAGGCACAAGTGTAGCTACCATCGGTCGGTCATGTGATTGAGTTACTCGTTCTCCCATCGACCCTCAAACTACTATTGAGACTTTCGAGCTATCTGAATTGAGAATGATTATGGTTTTACCTTTAGTCAGAACGCCAACCTAGGAGACTATCTATTCTCAAGAGACAAAATGTTGTGAGCCTCTAATCTTTTGTTTGAAGCTTGCTTCAACTAGAACCCTTGTGACAGTGGTCCGACAGGTTGACCCCAATAGAAATTCACGACTCAGTTGTTAGAAACCTTTTACCTTAGAGTTGGTTACCCCGTCAATAACTCTTGTACACTAGGGATGTGTATGTTCCTCTATGTTATCGACCGTGTGTCATTGTACACACTCATTTTTCAATTATTGAGGAACAATCTTTGACTTGACTTACATCTTCCATATTCCGTTACGTCGTGCCTTATTCTTCATTTACAAGAGTCGAGGTACAATATCCGGACATTGGAATTTTTCTAACCACTTATTCCTAAAATCATATCCTAGCTTCTAAGGTGGGTAGACTGTAAGTCTCCTAAAATTTTTGGGAGTATATGAAGATTGCCGATTGACTAGAATGATTTTTCTACTAGGGTGACGATTAGTGCCCTTGGACTCCCACTTTTCATTTAGATCATTTTGTGTCCCCGGCTGTGTCATTAATATTCGGAACACGAGACCAGTTGTTACCTTCCAACAAATTTCATATGTAAGATCTAGACGAGTCCACCTTCATCTAGGTATATCATGTCCCACTCAAACCAGTCCCCTTGTACTCTATTTTTATGGTACGACTTTCAGGTAGAAAGGACTAACTATAACCCTTACCATGGTACAGGTAAACTTCTCGATTATGATTAGGGACTCAACTTCGACTCGAAGCCTTCAACCCAATATATGGTTGTGATCGACTCGAGCCACTGCGTACATGTCACCAGTATGCCACTCAATGGTATTTTCTCGTGCCACTTAAACACAGAAGTCACGGAAGACGTATTTGGGCTTTAGGGACCTAGCTAACCAACCTGCCTGATAAATAGCTCAACCACTTGGGTGAAAACCTATTCTAGGTTATCCTAACCTAGTAGTAATAGGCTTATCATGGGATCTTGTCCAGTCCATATGGATTAAAATCCTAGTTTCATCCAACCAGCGATTAATGTTCAATCAGAAAACCTATTAAGATCCAGTAAAACCCATCCATATGTACCACCATATTTGGACTATAAAACTGTACTAGTTGAAATAGGTCCATGTACCTATTAAGTAGCCTCCTCTCTTGGAATGTGAAGTCATTCGTGACCATAAATCCATCCACTTGGAAGTCGCGATATGATCTTGTATTACATTTTATATCCCTTGTTCGCGTGTTTAAATAACCACGGAAAAGATCACACTCTGGATTTCCCAGATTCCGTTCTATTGGAAACTATTTAGAATTTCGAGAACGGAACTTCTGTTTTGCCGGATTGCAAGCTCCTATAAGAATGAAGGATTCTTAGACTTAGCAAGTAACTGGACTAGAGTAGCCCAATCTAGCAAAATTGGTCAATGGCTCATAGACTTTCCTTCTATCTGTATCCTTGAATAAAATCTACTGCTCTTGAGACTTCATTTTTTTACTTTCGATTGTTCTTCCTTATCTTTATGTCCTTCCTACTTCGGAGCGACGAATGGTCATACTTATTAAAAATTACCAATATTTCTTAGCTACTTGTGTAAATCTGGTGCTTGTTAGATTTTGGGTTATTTGATAGGAAGGAGAGGATCATAGAGGTCAAAGGCAATAGATATCCATTTTAGCAAGTAGCTGGTAGATTATAAAGTTTTAGCGACAGGAGATTTGAGGAGTAGTGTGACCAAAGGTGGTTAGAAGTTCTCGATGATTCGTAGTTACAAAGTGACTAGAAGGAGGATTCAACTATTTTGAGAAATTAAAATCGAGGAGATTAAGTAAATAGTAGACTTTGATTTTTAGAAATAATTAGAAATTAGAATTTCGAGGACGAAATTATTTTAAGGTGGGTAGATTTGTAGCCTCCCTACCCGGAATTTTAACATATTTTTATTTTATTTATTTTTATTTAAATGGTAATTTTAGATTATTATAAGTAATTATTTAGTTAATTGTTACGGTGGATGATTTTAGCCATGATTGAGTTTTGAAGTACCAGACGACTAGGAATAATGGTACGGATAGTGCAGTGACGTGCTTTGACTAGTGTTTAGCCATGGTAGGGGAAGGCCGAGCCATAGTGACGTCCTAACTAAGAAAACCAGGCCAAGTTATGACTTAACCCGTATCGAAGATTTGATTTATTAGTTAATTATATTATTGAGTTTTCGGGAGACCGGTTGTACCAAACCAGTCTGGATTGGACCCGAACTGAGCCCATGTAGTCATGCGACCCGTCCAAAAACGTTCATGTGGATATATTGCGGGTATGATTGTGTCGTATTTCAGTTTGAGGATTTAATGCATGTTTTATATTTTATTAATAATATTATAGATATTAACATTAATGATATTCAAGGATAATTGAATAAATAGGCCATGTACATTTTAGGATGATTAGACTGTGCCTAAATGGTATATATGCCATTACGGGTTTATTGAATTTTGTTACTATTATTATTATTATTAGTATTATTATTATCATTTTATTATGGTTGTGGAGAATAAACTATTTATTATTAATATTTATTAATAATTTATTCCTTATCAAAAGAATGAATATTGTATATGTGTATATAAATATATGAGTGTATGAATATATATATATATTAAAATAAATGTGTGCGTATATGTAAATATAAAATAGTGTATGGGTGTGTATTTATAGTTATATATAAATATATGTATATAAAGGTATATATATATATATATATATATATATATATATATATATATATATATATATATATATATATATATATATATATATATATATATATATATATATATATATATAGGTAGATAAATGTATGTGTATATGCATATATAAATAAATATATATATTTAGGCGTATATATGTGTATATATACGTGCGTATGTATATATAATAAATATTGGATATATGTATGTGAATGTATTTATAAATATAAATACTACCATGTATAAATGTATGTGAGTATATATATATATATATATATATATATATATATATATGAATATATATATATAAGGATATGTAAATATATGAGGCTTAATAAAATAAGAAGAAGAATAAGAGGAGCCCACAGGCCCATCCCCCTTACAACCCGAGCTCCATGTTAGCCCAGCCCGAGCACCACTTAACCTCCCCAATTCGAGCCTCTTCTTCTTTGTGGCTATGTAGTACTACTTACTACTTACTACTGTCTGCAATATAATGCTTTACTATAAATGCAAATTGTAGGGGATCTGCTTAACCCCCATCCTTGCTCTCTCCGCCCAAAGAAAAAATAAAATAAAAAAAAAAAAAAAAGGAAAAGGAATTAGGGGGCAGTGGCAGCCCACGAACCCGGCCCAACTCATTCCCTCAGCCCACAAGCTGGAGTCCCCACCCCCGAACCCGAGCGGTTCAGCTGCGCATATAAGCGCGAGGAAGATCGGGAAGAACACGCAAACGAAAAACCCTACCCCAACCATCGCGCCGCCACCACCTCTCCACAACGCCGACTCCCTGGACTGGACGACCTCCCTGCCACCGTGCGCGGCCACGCGGGCCAGTGGAGGCCGGCCGTAGTCGGCCACGACACGCCGGAGCGCGCGTACACTCAACTGAGGACAGCAGCAACGCCCCCGAAGGTACCAATTTCGTGCTATTAATTCTTCGCGCACACTCGATGTTTTGCAATTCCGTAAAATCGTACGGAAAGCCAATATAACTCCCTAGGAACCCATCTAGTTTGTTGGTTCGGAATCGATCCAGATTCGAAAAGAATCGGGGTCGAAATCGACGTAAAATCTGTCTCAGAAACAGAACGAAACCCAGTCCCAACTCCATACTTGGAAGGCGATTTCTCGCCAATCCGTAGATCGATTCAGAAAAATATTTGAAGAGACTTTTAGACAACATATAGGTCTTCATCACCCTTTTTGTGGATTCAAAAATCATCGACTATGCGTCGAGAAATCGAATCCCAAAGTTTCCCAAAAATCTGTTTTAAAAACATTGAAATTGTTCCACACGACGTGCGTCACGCCAATCCGGACGACGTGGTCGCGTACCGAAAGGATCGAAAGCTGCGTAACAGCTTCGTGGTCGTGTGGGCTTTGGCGGAATTCAAATTGGTCGCGTGTGCGCGACGAATTTGATGCGTATCCGTCGAAATTCACCGTATCGTACACGTTGTAAATTTCTCAATTACTTTGTGCACGTTCGTCAGATCGGGACGAAACTTGCGCCAACAGGACCGTATCGTTTTTCTGGTCCTGCATGCCAAGTTTGGTCCGATTCTGAGACTGTTGATAAAATCACCGTTTTGCGGGCCCCGCGGTTCCACTCAACGGGCGATTTTGTGCACGGCCCGCCGAAATCCAACTTTGGACATACGGTTGGGTTCGTATCAGAAAACTGGATCCGTAGACATGTAGTTTGACGACTTTAGAGACCGTTGCCTCTGGCACATTTTTCGGTGCAAAGCGGGTACAACGGCGGACACCGTTTTGGCCCGAAATTACCGTTTTGCCCCTGTGTCCAGAATTGGACTTAAGGACAGGCAATCCTAGCTAATTTGACTATTCTGAAATTATTGGTATTGTCTATTTCAGCATCCGGGGACTGTTGTACGGGTTTTAGCTATTGTGGCACATTGAGTAGTTCAGACTGTCGGTTTCACCAGCAGAGGACCACAGGCGAGTACAGTTTATTGTCTGCATTTCGATATTAATTTTTACTATATTTCATTGATTGGCCATTGGTTATGTGATTATTTTCTATTAAAATTGTTGAGTCGGGAATGAGAAGTATCAACGATGTGTGATCTGACCTTAGACAGTGTAGACAGTGTAGACAGTGATTCATTATTTCTTGTAGACAGTGTAGACAGTGATCTATTTATTTTTGTAGACAGTGTAGATAGTGATTTATTTATTGCAAGTAGACAGTGTAGACCATGATTATTACTGCATTTAAATTGTGTAGATTATGATTATTATTTTGTAGACAGTATTTCTTTATTGTAATATTTTCTGTAGACAGTGTAGCTTTATACAATGTAGACAGTGTAACTTAGACAGTGTAGACAGTGTAACTTAGACAGTGTAGACAGTGTAACTTTAGACAGTGTAGACAGTGTCGCATAATTGTCCCGAGACCGATCACATATCAAAGGTACTTCTAGCAGTTGGGAAAAGTCTGTTGTGTCTATTTATTTACTATTAGTTTTCTCTATTTTCTGTTTATTTTCAAAACTCATAATTGATGTCTAACCTTTGTTTTATAGTCATCTTCTTTATTTGAAATTGCATTCAGTGAATTGTGCTCGTTCCATTCCTGACTGGAAACCAACATTTTCAGGTTAGCCGTGGATTCACTTAGCTTGGGGAGTGACGGAAATACTTGCAGATAAAGACCTAGAGATTAGCTAGATAGTTGAGTTGTAGTCATTCATTCATTTGTACAAGTTTATATTTTCTACAAATGTAAAACTTGTGATCATTGTAAGTTAAATTAATTTTGTGAATGAGTATTATTTGTGAATCTGATCTTCATGGCCGTGACAGCGTTCTACCGCCGACACTGCGGCGTAGGCTGGCTTGGACACGTCTTGTATCCGTTTAAAAAAAAAAACGGGTGCGGGTCGTGACACTCTTTCTCAAGCTTGGAAAGGCTTGGCCTTGAGGCCTAGAGTGTGGTTTCGGAACCCCTCTTGGTGGTGGAGTAGAAGATTAGGCTCGGTTGCTAAAACCTAGGCAAGTACATCTTCCTCAAAAGTGACATGACCATGCTATAATTTTATTTTCCATAGAAATTAGAGATTTATTGTTCTATAATATGCTCCTCTAAATTGTTAACAAGTTTAATGTATAGCACTTTTGGTTTTGATCGATAATATGACATAGATCTGAGTTTCTAGATATAATTTTGAGTATTTGAGGTTTTGATCTATCAAATGTTTAATTTGTGAAAACTAGTACTTCCATGTTGTTGGAAATTTAATTCTATTCAATTTTGACTTTTGAAAGTCCGAATTTCGATTTAAAATGAAGTTTTTATGGCCGAAATCAGTTTTACCGAAAATCTGGATTTTGTTGCTGTTTGGAAAAATGGTATACCGCCGGTATACCGCAGTATACCGCCGGTATGCCAGTTTTTGTCTCCGAAACCTTCTGTCTTTTGACCGATATACCGCCGGTAAACCGCAGTATACCGCCGGTATGCCGTTTTATGCTGTTTTAAGCTGTTTTTGTCCGTTTTTGCCCCTTTTTTGTCCGTTTTTGATATTTTCTCGATTGTAATGGACTCTTAACATGATTAGATGACCTTGGATAGTTAAAGAATGATTGTACACTCTATATACATGGTACATGCTTATGTTCACGTATTGTTCTATGTCCAGATTATAGATAGTGGCATGTCATGGTGCACTCCAGATTACTGTATATGCCTAGCTCGATTCAGTGGCTCGTAGTAGCGCACTCATGACTTGATTTTCTTATTGATTTCTGGACCCGAGATATGAGTACATGTTCTTTCTTGACACCGTGGATATAGCTTGTTGAATGTTAATCTACTGCATCTTGGCACTGGACAATCGAGTGTAAGTATTGTTCTGTGTATCACGTGATATTAGTACGGGGATGTTCATAAGTGATAACTTACGAATTACTCGTACATAACACACGTCATGTCACGACATGCACCCGCTAAAAGGGCACGTGACGCGACAACGCCCAGCCCTCACCGAAAAATCGGCGTGGAACGCTGTGGATTTTTCTACTTCTAAACAGTTTATATATATAACAAAATCTGTCGAGAATATGGTCAACTCCGAACGGAGGACAAGCAATGAATATATATACGAGTACTCAATCACGACTCTAAGATAACAAAGTAAAGACTGAAATGAAAAGACAACAAGACGATAAAATAATATATAACCTGTCAAGTCCAACACAAGAATATATACAGTCCAAGTCTCTAATACAATCCATACTAATAACAGTCTCAAAAGTAGCTGGAGACAAAGTCCAGTATAAAAGACCTACTCTAACTAAGCAAGGGGTAAGGTCTCGTCAGGCGGAGCTAAGCCCTGCTGGACCAAAGTCTCCAGGTCTAGGCCCACTACGTCATCCGGACCATAGTTGGTAGAATAGTCTCCCTCGTCTGTATCTGTAATATTTTTAACATATCCTGTCAGGATGGAACGAGTACAATCTACTAACAACAGTTCACAAGATATGACAAAAGCTATAAGACTGTAAATAGAGAGTATATACAAGAAAATCATGGAATATACATGTGAGTATTATGGCAAGGTAAGCTGTAAAACTAGAGCTAGAACAAGGCAAGTAAACTGATCATGGCATGTACAAGAATCAAGAATCATATCTCTAGGTGTGTGAGTACTAGCTACAATATATGGCCGGCTTGGGTCTGCACAAGGTCTACTGATCAGCCAATCCTACGTGGAGTGTAGGATTGGTAGCATTCACGGTCTACAAGAATAAACAAGGTGGATAATGACCACACATCTACACTAGTACTCCCCGTCCCCGACTGGTAGAGTGGATCCAAGCAAGATACGTTACGACACGGGATTCTACGAGAAGGGAGCAAGTCTCCTCGAGAATCGGTATCCATATACTGCACAAGAACTACAAGGGAGCTTGCACAAGATATACCAAGATAACGAGGAATAACATCTCATGTCGGGATCCATGAATACCAATCCGTGTGACCAATGTGTCGAGAACAAGCATATCCACACTAATTACATGAATCATAACAATCATTATAAATTGGAAAAGTGTCAGAGAATGTACTCGCCTGTAATATGGTATGATATGTCTATTGGAGCAAATGCAGCGTCTCGAGGACCTATAAAAGACGTATCAATACTATGCTTAGGAAATAAAGACGAATCAATTTAAACCATATTTAAGTCATTCTAGGTCAAGACACATCAAACTAGACTGTACGAGGTCAATCTAAGTCATATTAGGTCTAGCTAGGTCATACTGGGTCAATGCAAGTCAAACGGAATTAATCTAGGTCGATTTGAGTCAACGGTTGACTTACAATTGACTTTTGGTCAACTGGTCAACTCTGGTCAATCGTGGTCAACTCTGGTTAACCCTAGGTCAACTCTAGGTCACTGGTGACTAACAGTTGACTTTTGGTCAACTGCACAAGTCTAATGGAATTTGGGACTAAATTGGGTAAAGTGTTGACCCATAGTTGACTTTTGGTCTAAAAAGTCAACCGTGGTCAACCGGGGTCAAGACTAGGTCTAGACGGCTATTTCTAATTATTACCAACCATAATATCCTAATTATATCTATATCTTAAAGTATAAAACTCATATGTTATAAAATATACATTACCTTAAAATACCCCGTTTACCCTTTCCAAGGTAAACCCTTACCTTAGCCTCTAACTCTGACTCTAGACTTCTCTACCTTCATTCTAAGTTTTTTTCCTACTCTCTAATATGGTATTCTAGCCTTCTTCTAGTATCTCGATACCGTACCATGGTATCTTGATATCGCATTAGTCAAAAAGGTAAATCTCTCATTACCTTAAGGCAAAAAGGTAAAGTTAAGATATCACCATGGTATCTTGAAAATGCCACTCTATCTAAACTCTCTTCTAACTCTCTAACCAAGTTATCACTTGGTATCCTATTCTAGATACTATCCTACTCTCTAAACTCAACTAGGATATCTTACTAATATTATGCTAAACTTAAACCATTATCTAACTATACACTAACACTATCAAACTCTAACTTTCTAACCAAAACTTTCTAACATCTAACCCACATATATCTACCAAATATCCCACAACTCAACACTCTAACAAATAATCCCTCTAACATATCAATACCTTAACTTATCAATATCTATACATTCTAACATATTAACATATTCCTTCTAACATCCTCTACTAGCAATACCTTAACTCCTACATATCCAACATAACATATACTCTAACATTATCTATATCCTAAGATACTATATCTAATATATGAAGTCTAACTCTAACTCTAAAACTAAGATGCTACTAGCTAACATCTAACTAGATAACTTAGTATCTTAACACAACTCGCCATTACCTTACCCTCTACATAGGTAAATACCCTTTACCTTACCCTTACCTCATTACCTTGCCAAGGTAAACCCATTACCTTGGCACACCACTCATGATACCCTTTAATATATATCTAACTAGTATCCAACTCTAACTACTAACTCTAATATTTATATTCCAACCAAAACTAACATATCCTAAGACTAACATATTATCTTAATCTTAACCATATTTTCTTACCAAGGTAATACCTATTACCTTAGCCTCTAACCAATACTCTACCTATAAACCCTCGCTCTACTCATCCTCCAATACTTCTCTAAGGTGTTCTAACACTCTACCCTCGTATCTCGATACCATACCATGGTATCTTAACACTCAAACTTGGTATCTTGAAGTATCAAGATACCTTACCCTATACATAGGGTAAATCCTATTTACCTTGTGATACCTTCTCGGTATCACAAGAGACCACTCGATTCTAACTCCCACTCTAGCCCATGACCAACCTATACCTCTATCTCTAATCCTAACTCAAATCCAAGTATCAAATCCATGTATCTTAACCTCTATGGGAATACCTTAACATAGTATTTACCTTAACACATAACATGCTAACATGAACTTAGCTTATTTTCTACCACCCTAACCACTAATTTTTCCACCAACTTACACTCTTCTAACACTCACAAATATATGGGTTGTATAGTAGATATTTTGGTGGATATAGGAGGTATACTTTGGGGACTTATTGGGGGATGTATAGGGGTCAAATGGGGGTGCAAACATGGCCCAAACTGCTGCTGCTGCTGCTGAAATTCCTGCTGTTGTTGCTCTTCTTCTTCTACTACTCCTTCATCCATTCTTCCTCTCATTCATTCATCCTTCCATTCATTCATTCACTCACTCTTCTATTCACTCCTCCTCTACCTATCCATCTATATATATATATATATATATATATATATATATATATATATATATATATATATATATATATATATACAGACACACATATATATATATATATATATATATATATATATATATATATATATATATATATATATATATATATATATATATATATATAAACACACATACACAGATATATATATATATATATACATACACACACACCCTCCCACAAACACACACTCACACTCTCACACACTCACACAAGCACACTCACACTCTCACACCACTCTCATGGCACAAACACCACCACCACCATTCTCTACACACACACACAAATACATATATATACAAATACTACATACACACACATATATATATATATATATATATATATATATATATATATATATATATATATATATATATATATATATACATCCCTCTCTAATTAGAAACCCCTAATTAATCCTCTAACCTAGATTATTAGGAATCCTAACAAATTTATGGGCAAAGTGTAGAGAATTCATTTCTCATCACTTATGGTGAAGGAAATTAATGTAAAGGAGGATTAAATGACAAATTAGAAGCATACCTAGATTTCTTTTCTTGGAGGAAGAAGAAGCTTGGAAGAAAATGGAGTTTGGAAGAGAGAGAGAGAGAGTTTTTCTTAATGGAGAAGGAAAGGGGGGGGGGCCTTGTCATGGCCGGCCATGGCTTGGCTATTGGGTTTGGGTTGGGGATCCAATAAGCCCCCAACCCATTAGACTTAGTTTGGGTTCGGTTTGTTTCGGGTTTGGTTCGGTTTGATTTCTAAATACTAATTAAGCTCTAAAATGACTAATTAAGCCATGGAAATAGTATTTATAATTTCTAACCTAATTATGATAGTATATGGGTCAAGCCCAGCTAATATGTGGGTCCCGCTAGGGTCCAGGCTACCCGGGTCTCCAATTTGAGTCCGAATTGGATAAAATCCAAACTAACCCAAATAAATCCCAAAAAATCACATAAAATCAAATAAAATTCCTAAAAATTATAAAACTTGAAAAATGACAAAAATACCCCTAATTCGAAAACTGGGGGTGACAAATCTACCCTCCTTAAAAAATTTCGTCCTCGAAATTCAAACGGTCGTACTCTTCTCTAGGTCAAGCACCCCACAATCAAGGTCTACTAAATTTTATCCTAAGTTATATAACATGTAACCTAGGAAATCAGAACACATGTATGGTTTTAAATCTCTACAGTATCGTGTTATTGCAGTCTTCATTGGGGTTTTCTATTTAATCTAGCATGATCATCACATATGCAAACTAAAGGTACTAAGAAAGCAATAATCAATCAATGGACGGAGAGAACAGGTAAAAGAAAGAGCAAGACCCTACCTCCTAGTCCAATGCCTGCAGGATCCTCAACTGCCATCGCAAAAGCCCTGTCCTGGCGGGGTATATCCCGCTGCTGGTGGAGGACGTAATGCGGTGCCATAGGTGGCCTACCCTGTGCTCCCTGAGCTGCACGGCGATGGTTCGTAGGATAATCTCTCAATTGATGTCCAGCCTCCCCGCAATAGAGGCACAAGCCCAGCCTCTTCCAGCAGACCTCCCAGATGTGACCGGGCTTCTTACAGTAGCCGAAAGGAGCCCCATGCTGTGTCTGCCTCTGCTGAGTGTGCTGCACCTGCTGCTGAACCGGTGCTCTGGCCTGCACCTGCGGCTGGTGATGCTGGAAAGAACGATGCTGAAGCTGAGGGCGCTTAGCAGCCCCTGCGCTGCTACTAGCCCCCGAGAAAAGATCACGCTCCCTCTTGGGCTTCAAGTCCCACTCCCGCTCAACCTTGCGGGCCTTCGCGTAGATCTGGGTATAAGTCTCATAGAAGGAGGGAATGTGGATCTTGATATCCCAAGTCAGCCCCTCCCTGAAACGGCTCGCCCTGATCTCCGGGTCTCAAACCATGTACTCTGTGTATCGGCTCAGACGGTCAAACTCTGCTGCGTACTCCTCCACAGATAGACTGCCCTGCTGCAGATCCTGGAACTGTCGCACCAGGTCAATCTTGTCTGTGGGGGAAAAGAACTTCTCCTTGAAGAGGAGCTTGAACTCTGCCCAAGTATGGCCCTCTCTAGCTAGGGCTGGCTCGTTTCTGAACCAGGTGCGTGCAATGTCTAGCAACTGCAAACCTACCGCCTCGACCTTCAGGTCGTCAGCTAGGCGGGAGGCCCTCATCTGCCGCTCGATATCCTCGAGCCAATCATCTGCATAGACCACGCCCTCGGTCCCGCTAAAGTCACGGGGCCCGAGCTTCTTAAAGTCCTGGATATCTCCGTACCTCGGTCGCGTCCCCGGATGAGGAGCCCTCTGCTCCACGGCTGCAAGGGCCAACTGATGGGCATCCTCCATGCCCTGACGCATCGCGTCTGTCTGCCTCTGCTGAGCCTCGGTCTGGGCTCTCTGAGTCTCCAGTATCTGCTGGAGGAAGGTAAGCATCTGCCCCATATCTGTAGGCAGAGGAGGTGGAGGTGGAATTACGCCTGCAACTGACGGAAGAATCCGCTGCGCAGGAGGAGGAAGAGCGCCCACGACAGCTCCCGGTACTACGGGAAGAGCACCCGCAACCCCAGGGACTGTCATCGAGGTAGCTGGAGGAGTACCTCCGAGATCTCCAACAGAAGTTCTATCTGCAGGGAAGGTGACCGGAGCCTGTCCGCCAGAGGTGGCAGACCTCTCCGTCTCCCCGTGCTCCTCGCCAGGAGAATGAGTCATCACTATCCTGGAGACAAATTGAAAAGAAGATATCAATATGGCACATGAAGGCAATATCAAAGGAGGACAGCTAGAATACAGTAAATCGATATCAAAGACGGTAAGCAAGATAAGCAAGGAAAGATCCTACTGTGATTGAGTACTCTTAGCCTATAGCCTATCCTAGATACGTACCGCAGGCTCGTAATAGCACTCTAAGTCGAGCGCAACTACGACATCGCACTAATTGTGACTTCAGGACCTGCGTGGGCCACCACTAAAATGTGTCACGACCCGCACCTGCTAAAAGGGCACGTGACGCGACAACGCCCAGCCCTCACCGAAAAATCGGCGTGGAACGCTGTGGATTTTTCTACTTCTAAACAGTTTATATATATAACAAAACCTGTCGAGAATATGGTCAACTCCGAACGGAGGACAAGCAATGAATATATATACGAGTACTCAATCACGACTCTAAGATAACAAAGTAAAGACTGAAATGAAAAGACAACAAGACGATAAAATAATATATAACCTGTCAAGTCCAACACAAGAATATATACAGTCCAAGTCTCTAATACAATCCATACTAATAACAGTCTCAAAAGTAGCTGGAGACAAAGTCCAGTATAAAAGACCTACTCTAACTAAGCAAGGGGTAAGGTCTCGTCAGGCGGAGCTAAGCCCTGCTGGACCAAAGTCTCCAGGTCTAGGCCCACTACGTCATCCGGACCATAGTTGGTAGAATAGTCTCCCTCATCTGCATCTGTAATATTTTCAACATATCCTGTCAGGATGGAACGAGTACAATCTACTAACAACAGTTCACAAGATATGACAAAAGCTATAAGACTGTAAATAGAGAGTATATACAAAAAAATCATGGAATGTACATGTGAGTATCATGGTAAGGTAAGCTGTAAAACTAGAGCTAGAACAAGGCAAGTAAACTGATCATGGCATGTACAAGAATCAAGAATCATATCTCTAGGTGTGTGAGTACTAGCTACAATATGTGGCCGGCTTGGGTCTGCACAAGGTCTACTGATCAGCCAATCCCACGTGGAGTGTAGGATTGGTAGCATTCACGGTCTACAAGAATAAACAAGGTAGATAATGACCACACATCTACACTAGTACTCCCCGTCCCCAACTGGTAGAGTGGATCCAAGCAAGACACGTTACGACACGGGATTCTACGAGAAGGGAGCAAGTCTCCTCGAGAATCGGTGTCCATATACTGCACAAGAACTACAAGGGAGCTTGCACAAGATATACCAAGATAACGAGGAATAATATCTCATGTCGGAATCCATGAATACCAATCTGTGTGACCAATGTGTCGAGAACAAGCATATCCACACTAATTACATGAATCATAACAATCATTATAAATTAGAAAAGTGTTAGAGAATGTACTCGCCTGTAATATGGTATGATATGTCTACTGGAGCAAATACAGCGTCTCGAGGACCTATAAAGAACAAGACGTATCAATACTATGATTAGAAAATAAAGTCGAATCAATTTAAACCCTATTTAAGTCATTCTAGGTCAAGACACATCAAACTAGACTATACGAGGTCAATCTAAGTCATATTAGGTCTAGCTAGGTCATACTGGGTCAATGCAAGTCAAACAGAATTAATCTAGGTCGATTTGAGTCAACGGTTGACTTACAATTGACTTTTGGTCAACTGGTCAACTCTGGTCAACCGTAGTCAACTCTGGTCAACCCTAGGTCAACTCTAGGTCACTGGTGACTAACAGTTGACTTTTGGTCAACTGCACAAGTCTAATGGAATTTGGGACTAAATTGGGTAAAGTGTTGACCCATAGTTGACTTTTGGTCTAAAAAGTCAACCGTGGTCAACCGGGGTCAAGACTAGGTCTAGACGGCTATTTCTAATTATTACCAACCATAATATCCTAATTATATCTATATCTTAAAGTATAAAACTCATATGTTATAAAATATACATTACCTTAAAATACCCCGTTTACCCTTTCCAAGGTAAACCCTTACCTTAGCCTCTAACTCTGACTCTAGACTTCTCTACCTTCATTCTAAGTTTTTTTCCTACTCTTTAATATGGTATTCTAGCCTTCTTCTAGTATCTCGATACCGTACCATGGTATCTTGATATCGCATTAGTCAAAAAGGTAAATCTCTCATTACCTTAAGGCAAAAAGGTAAAGTTAAGATATCACCATGGTATCTTGAAAATGTCACTCTATCTAAACTCTCTTCTAACTCTCTAACCAAGTTATCACTTGGTATCCTATTCTAGATACTATCCTACTCTCTAAACTCAACTAGGATATCTTACTAATATTATGCTAAACTTAAACCATTATCTAACTATACACTAACACTATCAAACTCTAACTTTCTAACCAAAACTTTCTAACATCTAACCCACATATATCTACCAAATATCCCACAACTCAACACTCTAACAAATAATCCCTCTAACATATCAATACCTTAACTTATCAATATCTATACATTATAACATATTAACATATTCCTTCTAACATCCTCTACTAGCAATACCTTAACTCCTACATATCCAACATAACATATACTCTAACATTATCTATATCCTAAGATACTATATCTAATATATGAAGTCTAACTCTAACTCTAAAACTAAGATGCTACTAGCTAACATCTAACTAGATAACTTAGTATCTTAACACAACTCGCCATTACCTTACCCTCTACATAGGTAAATACCCTTTACCTTACCCTTACCTCATTACCTTGCCAAGGTAAACCCATTACCTTGGCACACCACTCATGATACCCTTTAATATATATCTAACTAGTATCCAACTCTAACTAACTCTAATATTTATATTCCAACCAAAACTAACATATCCTAAGACTAACATATTATCTTAATCTTAACCATATTTTCTTACCAAGGTAATACCTATTACCTTAGCCTCTAACCAATACTCTACCTATAAACCCTCGTTCTACTCATCCTCCAATACTTCTCTAAGGTGTTCTAACACTCTACCCTCGTATCTCGATACCATACCATGGTATCTTAACACTCAAACTTGGTATCTTGAAGTATCAAGATACCTTACCCTATACATAGGGTAAATCCTATTTACCTTGTGATACCTTCTCGGTATCACAAGAGACCACTCGATTCTAACTCCCACTCTAGCCCATGACCAACCTATACCTCTATCTCTAATCCTAACTCAAATCCAAGTATCAAATCCATGTATCTTAACCTCTATGGGAATACCTTAACATAGTATTTACCTTAACACATAACATGCTAACATGAACTTAGCTTATTTTCTACCACCCTAACCACTAATTTTTCCACCAACTTACACTCTTCTAACACTCACAAATATATGGGTTGTATAGTAGATATTTTGGTGGATATAGGAGGTATACTTTGGGGACATATTGGGGGATGTATAGGGGTCAAATGGGGGTGCAAACATGGCCCAAACTGCTGCTGCTGCTGAAATTCCTGCTGTTGTTGCTCTTCTTCTTCTACTACTCCTTCATCCATTCTTCCTCTCATTCATTCATCCTTCCATTCATTCATTCACTCACTCTTCTATTCACTCCTCCTCTACCTATCCATCCATATATATATATATATACACACACACACACACATATATATATATATATATATATATATATATATATGTATATATATATATATATATATATATATATATATATATATAAACACACATACACACATATATATATATATATATATATATATATATATATATATATATATATATATATATATATATATATACATACACACACACCCTCCCACAAACACACACTCACACTCTCACACCACTCTCATGGCACAAACACCACCACCACCATTCTCTACACACACACACAAATACATATATATACAAATACTACATACACACATATATATATATATATATATATATATATATATATATATATATATATATATATATATATATATATATATATATATATATATATATATATATATATATATATATGTGTAAAAAAAAAAAAAAAAAAAAAAAATATATATATATATATATATATATATATATATATATATATATATATATATATATATATATATATATATATATATATATATATATATACATCCCTCTCTAATTAGAAACCCCTAATTAATCCTCTAACCTAGATTATTAGGAATCCTAACAAATTTTTGGGCAAAGTGTATAGAATTCATTTCTCATCACTTATGGTAAAGGAAATAAATGTAAAGGAGGATTAAATGACAAATTAGAAGCATACCTAGATTTCTTTTCTTGGAGGAAGAAGAAGCTTGGAAGAAAATGGAGTTTGGAAGGGAGAGAGAGAGTTTTTCTTAATGGAGAAGGAAAGGGGGGGGCGGCCTTGTCATGGCCGGCCATGGCTTGGCTATTGGGTTTGGGTTGGGGATCCAATAAGCCCACAACCCATTAGACTTAGTTTGGGTTCGGTTTGTTTCGGATTTGGTTCGGTTTGATTTCTAAATACTAATTAAGCTCTAAAATGACTAATTAAGCCATGGAAATAGGGTTTATAATTTCTAACCTAATTATGATGGTATGTGGGCCAAGTCCAGCTAGTATGTGGGTCCCGCTAGGGTCCAGGCTACCCGGGTCTCCAATTTGAGTCCGAATTGGATAAAATCCAAACCAACCCAAATAAATCCCAAAAAATCACATAAAATCAAATAAAATTCCTAAAAATTATAAAATTTGAAAAATGACAAAAATATCCCTAATTTGAAAACTGGGGGTGATACGTCATCTTAG
This sequence comes from Iris pallida, assembly GCA_029216955.1. Taxonomy (NCBI): domain Eukaryota; kingdom Viridiplantae; phylum Streptophyta; class Magnoliopsida; order Asparagales; family Iridaceae; genus Iris; species Iris pallida. The sequence goes on from JANAVB010020397.1 coordinate 4,172,845, forward strand.
AAAATTCTTGAGTGTCCACGACTTGAGAACTTGACATGAATATGATAAGGTAAATGACTAGTAAATTCAAGTAGATCATTGTAGGAGGAAATTCGCACTACCAACCCCGAGCTCCAAGGGCCCCATGAGGCATGGCTCAACCCTGCTAGGCAAGGGCTCCATGACCTACCAAGTTTGCGCGTATTGATATACGATCGAGTCACATGTCGTGCCGGGTTGCGGCACAGTCAGTTATATATGTTATATGATATGATCGAGTCACATGTCGTGCCGGGTTGCGGCACAGTCAGTTATATATTGTCTTTTACAAGTATATGATATGGTTGTTCATGTTACAAGTCTAGACACGTTTCATCTGCCAGCAGTCTTGTTGGGCAATAGATGTACTACTCGTACCCCTGGACATCCGGGTATCTGCAGTCAGGTAGTTGCGAAAATCCTCAACTTGCATAATAGTAATTAGGATTGTGATAACCCTAGCTAGTTAATGATAGCAAGCCGTAGGTAATGATTGGCCGTGCACTTTTGATTGTGTGTTACCTTATATGCTCTTGTGTCGGTGAGTGGCCAGAGGCTATGTTCTGCTAGGAAAAAGATCTGCAACCCTGGTCCTTGTTTGGTTTAAGGGTTGTAGCTCCGATTCCTAGTAGTTCCTAAACCCCTTGTTGCTCATCGGATTATTATGTTCTATAGTTATATTGTTCAGTATTTCCATTCAGTCATTTATATTCTTGAGATACGTGCATTGGTACCGCACTAGTCTCGAACCATATTTATTTATTTCTGTCATTATGTTGTTGTGTTGTTGTTGGACTTTGTCATTCACTTTGAGCCTTCCTTGTGGTACTTGCTATTTGGGGTCTGACCCCACTGGTTTTGCATGGCCAGGTTCCATAGTTGATCACGAGGATCTACCGTCTTCTCCTCCGGATGGTTCGCACTCAGAGGACCGATATGGATAGCGAGTGGGTTACCTTTATTTCCCACTTTATCTTGTACTTTCATTTTGTGGTGTATTAGCCAAGGACATATGTTAGTCCTTATTTCTGGGTTTTGTTTCCTCCGTCTTAGTACGGCGTTGATGTATATTCTGGACAGCTGCTAGTTGTACATTTACGTACCTTTTGTATAGTCAGTTGATATATCTTTTATTATGTCAGCTCTCATGATTATGTATGTACTTGTGTTTGGGACGCCTTACCCATCTCATATATGATTTACTCTTTATTGCTTCTTATGTTGATTAGATTGAGATAGGATTTGTTCGACCTTAGGAGTCGTCAGTGGCATGCTAGAGTCCACCCACTTGTCTTCTAGACAGCTTTGACCGTATCTCGGGGTACTGGCGTACTCTGATATACGTAGCTGGCTTTGTCTCGCCCCCGATCTCCAGTATTTTGGTTCTGGGGCGTGACAGTGCACGAGTCGTTCATGCCCCCATATACGAGTTAGAAGGCTAGAACATTTAAAGATGATATCGACGCGAGTGCCTCAGTGCACGAGTTGTAGAACATTGAATACTCTATCGAGGCGTGCCTCAAGTGCACGAGTCGGATAGAATGAACTTAAGTCTAGCACATTGAAAGATCGTGTCGACGTGCATTAAATGCACGAATTGCATATCATTGAACGTTAAGTCGTAGAACATAAAAATACGGAATCAAGACGTGCATCGAATGCACGAGTCGAAGGAGATCGAATAATTATTAAATGTGGTATGCTGTCTTGAATGTTTGGGACCTTCGGGTCGTTCAATCGGATATTGAATTGAGGCATTGAAACATCAAAAGAGAAATCGTACAAAGAATGTGAGAACATAGAAAGAATACGAGAAATGCAGAATGATGCGAAGTTTGAGTTTCAGACTCAGACTATGTTTGGTTGTATGAGTAGTTGCGTGTTGCATGATCAAATGGACTTTGAATTAACTCGTGCACGGGTTCGTTTCCTCGAACAAGCACGCCGGGGCATCGGGACTGTTCGGCCTAGGAGGAATGATTATCGTGGCAATGGAGCACGAGCATTGCGGGACCTTCAGAGAGGATTGTAACCTATGGCTGAGGGGTGGCTCGCAATGCATTTGAAAAACATAAGTCCATTCTGACATGGTAAATGTCAGTGATCTTCATATAGATAGGGGCCGGTGGGCTAAAAGTGTAGGCAAACAGAGATCCTGCACAAAGAGCACTTATAACATAACATAGAAAGATGGTAGACGTATTCACCTTGCATAGGTGCAAGGGTGAGTGCGTCGATGTTGGTAAGAAGTCGTGCCACGAAACAACACAAGATTGCTGAATGTTGCTAGTATGCTTACGCGAATAAATGATAACATGCTTGCCATGAAATATATGCTTTACTTGCTTTCGAATATGCCATGAAATCGATCCTAAGGCAAATATAGAAATATCACAACTTAAACTACATGATTTATATATATCCACTTAATATCGGTTTAGTAAAGTGGGTTAAGATCAGTACGCGAGAGGATTAGTACTAATCCACCACCAGATTGCTTGCAGGCTGCAGGTAATGGTTTGCTCGCAGCGGAGTTTCGCTTAAACGCATTGTGGCATGGAATGTCGTAGCGCTTTGAGGTGTACAACCGCATTGACGCTCGGACTTGCAACAGAATGATGCTATCGAGATATAGAAGACATGATGTATGGAACGGTAAAATCCTTTGTAGGTAAGAGAGAACTTGAATGTTGTAAGCCAATCTGATATGATTCAATTGGGCCATTAAAAATCTAATTGTAATTCTGCTGCTTATCGAATAAAGAGAATTGTTTCGTATACTCTATTTTCTTCCGCTGCTAAATGTTAAACCAAGGATAACCATTTTGAGAACCTGTCATCTTGCCTTGTACGAGTGTAACTCCAGACTCGTACAACATCACGTCCCAGCAAGGATGATCGATTCGGTAAAATCAAGCAAGGACGAACGATTTTTCGAGTCGGTGCGTGACAAATTGGTATCAGAGATCTAGGTTAAATTTCTTCAGGACGCTTAGTTCGTTTTAGTTCTAAAAGTTGCCCACCACAATCGAATGACTCTTGACTCTACTCGATGCTGCACTGAATGTTCCATATAATAAGTCTAATACAAGTCGTGTAATTTTGCCGCATGTATTTTGGAAAGTACATGATGTTTGCTGAGAAAGTCATGAAACGTTTATTACATTGAGTGCAACGAGCCATAAAAAATTGTTGTTGAAAGTGCAACAAGTTGTGAAATGTGAATTGATATGTTTGTTGTTCAATGCAGCATGTCGGTATAAAAATGTTGGTTGCATCGAAATAACAAAAGTCGCGGATGTTTCGTTGCATGAAATACAACGAGTTGAATTGTGATTTGTATATTGTGAATGAACATGAAAGTTGACATCGAATGTGTTGAACGAATTCAAGCATTGGCTTTGAATGTCAAAAATGAATCGTTGTACGAGGTGCAACGGATGTCAAAAATAAATCGTTGTACGAGATGTAACGGATGTCAGAAATAAATCATTGCACGAGGTGCAACGGATGGAACTGAAATCATAAATCGATAGAAACGAATTGGTTCGGTTGTGCACCGAACTTGTATTGGCAAATGAATATATTAGCCAAATTATATCAAATTTTGATTAATCAAAAGTTACGGTTGTGATCGGCATGATCACTACAGAAATCGTGAGTCGGAATAGACTGTTGGTTCATACCGAGTATGATGAGAGGAAAATAACTTGATTTCTGAGTGGTATATGCTATACAACCTATGCGATGAACGACTCAATTTCTGAGTGATATATGCTATACCACTTGTGCGAAGGATTACATCGACACATTGCTTGAATCGCAGAAGGTTTGTCTGTAACGAACATGGGATAGTACCGAGACTCGATTGGAAATTTGTATGACGGAATGTTGATGCAAGTGTTCTTCGATAATCGATTAGAACGATCAGGCATGAATTTGTATCAATGAATGATACGTCGGACGAAAATTATAAGTCAATCGAACGACCGGGACTAGCGAAACGGTTTTGCTTCGAGATAATAATCGAATCAACGGAATAGGAAACTCAATGTTATAATCAAATCGCACGACTTGCAAATTCGATGAAAATGTTGGCCGAAACGCATTGTAATCAGATCGCACGAATTATGAACTCGATGAGAATGTTGGCGATGCAAATTATAATCGGATCGTACGACTTGCGAACTCGATAAAAATATTGGCGATACGAATTGTATTCGGATCGTACGAATTACGAACTCGGTAAAAAAGTTGGTTGAAGCGGGTAATCGTGCCTACGAAAATAGTTTGTTATGTTGAGACAACTCATTTGAGTATGACTAAAATGCGTAAAACTTAGAGGGTATGATCGTATGACTCGAGGGTTAGATGTTGGATAATCAGTAACTCGGTTACGCGATCAAAGTATTATGGAATGCGGCAAATCAAAAAAACGATGTGAGGCATATAGAAAAGTTCCTTATCAACTTAGATGCATGCGATGCGAGTTAAGTTGACGTTAATACATATTCAAAGTTGACCCTCGTGCTATCGAAATTGGTATGCAAGAAAACGTAAGCATGGTGCGAGAATACAAAACTGAGCAGGCCTACGATATCGAGATTTTTTTTAAATCGCAATACGAGAGTATCAAACTGGTTGATCGTAAACTTTGTGATTGATCAGGCGAGACTATAAAGTCATCGACGATTGTTTCGATACGTATAACATCTCAAATGTCGACCGTGGGTAGATAAACTCGGACCCTAAACGAGCAGATGTTTCATGAATTTGCAGAATCATCGACGGTAGTGCATAAATTACTCAGAGGATAGTTATGTCTCAGTTGCACAGATAGAAATAATTATGTCCGAATTTGGGTAGTCCCATAGAATTCGTCGGAATGTGATTTGGCTTTGAAATAAGATATGGCATGGTTCTAAGTAACTATCCTTCATTAATGATGCACAATTATCGAGCGTAGCTTCAGGACAGCAGATCCTAGAAGACTTGACCGCCAAATCGAAAATAAATATTGCAGACCCATAAGATGACCCATATGATGTCGCATATGGAATTGCGTCGAGAACAAATATGATGTGGTGCATGTTGATGATAAGTTTAGGCAAATTGAATAATTGTTTCGAGAATTGATGGAACGGCTTCGGCCGAGAATTTTGTAGTTGGAATTTGAGAATTGGTCAGATGAATACTTAAATAATTATGTTGGTCGACGATCGAAATAGAAATTTTACGTAAAAACTTGGTGATACGGATAGACGATTGCGAAAATCGTACGATGCATGAGAGCGAGCGATAAGAGAATGACTTTCCAGTTGTGTCGTTAAATTGGATAAATTTACGTAACAATTGAGCTTGCATGAATCAAATTGATATTCGATGTAGCGAGACGGATAAGTTCAGAATTTGGATAGAAGTTTTCCATTCGATAGGAATCCAACTTAAAACACATCATATAGACCTTTGTGTCAAAAGCGGTTGTTGCCTTTGAGCACTGTCGACTCGAAACTTTTGTATCAGAAAGACAGTTTCCTTTGAGAATCGTCGACTCAAATGGAACTTTTGTGTCGAATAGAATGTTGCCTTTGTGCAACGTCAATTTAAAGTTGTGTCGGGAGAATTTAAGCATGGTGTCTAAGCAAGTCACCTAGCGGGCGTAGCCCTGAATGTTGATACGTTTGCAAGTCAACAAAGGAAAATTGTATCGAGATGAATTGCAAAATGAAACTTCAGAAATAGTTGGGCAGCGACTTCGAACGCAAGGCGTTGCGAAAGCTTGTTGCGATCGGATGTGCAATGACTTGATGGGACGCATAGAATGCATGGTACATATGAAACTTATAAAATGATAAATAAGTTTTTGAATCGTGTCGCATATGGTGACTTTGTTGAATGAATCATGTATGTATCGAATATACATATACAATAAAATTTTGAGAATGGTCGCTAAAGATTTAGTCCGATCGAAAGTACGAGATGGTAAGTATTTGAGGGTTGAAAATTTACCTGTTAGCTTTGTTCTAATTTCCAAATCAAGTTGTATACTAAATTCAAATTGAGCTGCAGAAAAGACTCTAATAAGTTAATGAAAGCTTGCATGAGTTCTTGAAACGGAACATCGATAGTTGGACGAGATCGTGAAACGATCTAGAGAAACATTTGGATTGAGTGTTGGTTTCGGTTCGAGGATGAACCTTATTTTGAGTGGTATATCATGTAATGTCCTGCTCCGTACGGAGAATTATGCTGAGTCGTTGCCTCGAAGAGTTACGTTGACCCGAGGAATGCATCGAGTCGAATCGATACAAGAGTTACGTTGGCCCGAACGAAAAAGCATCGAGTCGGTTCGAAGATTCTAAGAAATTGAATCGATCCAACATACAAGTCCGATTTGAACGAATATTGATTTTAGTTGATTTCATGTGCAGGCTATACTTTTACGCTGAAATATAAGATGTCGACATTTTTCTTTGTTTGCAACGGAGTCCATAAAACCAAATCATCGCCTCGCAACGGATCGAGGCATAGGCACGGTAAGTCAAATCGGTCGGATAATTCAAATAAGCACGAAGTGCTCGAATGACTAAGTCAAAAGAGTTGGCCGTGCAACGAAGTTATAAAATCGAGCCGCATCGGCTCGACGAAACGACAAGGCATTTCGACTTAAGGTGAGAGGACTTTGACCATTCTTTCCTACTCCGTCGTGCCTAAGTAAAATGCACCATTGTATGCTAAGTTAACCTATCGAGACCACGGGTGTGGCTCGAAGGAGAGAAATCGTAGTGCGTGTCGAACACTAGATAAAACAATTAAAATGAAACGTACATCAAATGTACGAGTCGCTATTGAACATCAAAATATCATAAAGGCGAGCGCCTCAGTGCGCAAGCCATAGAAACATGGGATAACTGTATTGGCGAGTGCCTTAGTGCACCCCCGCACACAAGTTAGAAGGCCAGAACATTTAAAGATGATATCGACGTGAGTGCCTCAGTGCACGAGCTGTAGAATATTGAATACTCTATCAAGGCGTATCTCAAGTGCACAAGTCAGATTGAATGAACTTAAGTCTAGTACATTGAAAGATCGTGTCGGCGTGCATCAAATGCATGAATCATGTATCATTGAACGTTAAGTCGTAGAACATGAAAATACGAAATCGAGATGTACATCGAATGCACGAGTCGAAGGATATCGAATATTTATTGAATACGATTTGTTGTCTTGAATGTTTGGGACCTTCGGGTCGTTCACTCGGATATTGAATCGAGACGTTGAAACATCGAAAGAGAAATCGTACAAAGAATGTGAGAACATAGAAAGAATGCGAGAAATACGAAATGATGCGAAGTCTGAGTTTCGGACTCAGACTATGTTTGGTTGTATGAGTAGTTGCGTGTTACATGATCAAATAGACTTTGAACTAACCCGTGCACGGGTTCGTTTCCTCGAACAGGCGCGCCGGGGCATCGGGACTGTTCGGCCTAGGAGGAATGATTATCGTGGCAATGGAGGACGAGCATTGCGTGACCTTAAGAGAGGATTGCAACCTATGGCTGAGGGGTGGCTCGCAATGCATTTGAGAAACATAAGTCCACTCTGACATAGTAAATGTTAGTGATCTTCATATAGATAGGGGCCGGTGGACTGAAAGTGTAGGCACACAGAAATCCTGCACAAAGAGCACTTATAACATAACATGAAAAGATGGTAGACGGATTCACCTTGCGTAGGTGCAAGGGTGAGTGCGTCGATGTTGGTAAAAAGTCGCACCACGAAACAACACGAGATTGCTGAATGTTGCCAGTATGCTTACGCGAATAAATGATAACATGCTTGCCATGAAATATATGCTTTACCTGCTTTCGAATATGCCATAAAATCGACCCTAAGGCAAATATAGAAATATCACAACTTAAACTGCGTGATTTATATATATTCACTTAATGTCGGTTTAGGAAAGTGGATCAAGATCGGTACGCGAGATGATTAGTACTGATCCTCCACTAGATTGCTTCCAGGCTGCAGGTAATGGTTTGCTCGCAACGGAGTTTCGCTTGAACGCGTTGATGCATGGAATGTCGTAGCGCTTTGAGGCGTGCGACTGCATTGATGCTCGGACTTACAACAAGAAGATGCTGCCGAGATATAGAAGACATGATGTATGGAACAGTGAAATCATTTGCGGGCAAGAGAGAACTTGAGTGTTGTAAACCAATCTGGCATGATTCAATTAGGCTATTGAAAGCCTTTGTAATTCCGCTGCTTATCGAATAAAAAGAATTGTTTCGTATATTCTATTTTCTTCCGCTGCTAAATGTTAAATCAAAGATAACCATTTTGAGAACCTGTCATCTTGTCTTGTACGAGTGCAACTGCAGATTCGTACGACATCACGTCCCAGTGAGGACGATCGATTCGGTGAAATCAAGCGAGGACGAACGATTTTCCGAGTTGGGACGTGACAACAAGCACCTTGAAGACCTTTTCCGTCTAAATCGAGTTCAAGTATATTTTGAATAAAATTAGTTCCGTTCTCTTGTCGAGCCAAATTTATGCTTTAAGAATGTTATATATTTTCAATAAAATCATTCACAGTTACTATTAATTAAGATAACATTTAGAAAAACTTAGTAATATAAAAAAGGGAATAAACAAGAAATTATGTTTCAACATTTTTGACAAATTTTTACATTAGGAGTCTTATAGCATTTGGTTAATTACCTAATAGTAGACAACGCGGGACCTACCATTGATGCTCGAAAATTGGGTGTTTTCACTATCCATCCACAGCCCATATGGACATAGTCCCTCTCTGAAGTTATGGTGAGTATCTTCAGGCTTGGTAAAGCAAGCCCGTCCGACCCGATCAAGGTCGAAGATCACTCTAAATTTTAGGCATAGAAAATTTCTGTGTCATAATACAATAATTGTTGGTATCATGTTGAGTCCTTGCTGACTAAGAGTTGTATGTAAAGCATTATGTTTTTTTTTTTAAATGTAAGTAGCGTGAGGCCTCCCCGATTGAGAGCTTGTAAGAGGAGGCGATACCCAGAAGGTACCCTGAACTCATATCGAAAAAAGGAGGATCAAGATATCCTTATGACTAGCAAAGAGCGACCGACCTCCCCTACAGAAATACAAAAAGAATCTACTGCTATGATCTCCTTGAATTATGGCATATATTCTCTCTTGTAGTGAGCCATACATTGACGACAGAAGGAGAGGGGTCCCTCCTTGCTAGTCCGAGCTATATTAAAAAAAATGAACTAGAAGCTCAATTTTTAAAATAGACAATAAATATATATATATATATATATATATATATATATATATATATATATATATATTACGGTTTTAAATCAATTGTAGATCGATTTATGTGCCTATCAATTGTAGATCGATTTATGTGCCTCTGAGATCATTTTTACAACCAATCATAATAGCATACATATGTGTTTGGATATACACATGCTCACACATGTTCTATGTCGTGGGTGAGCACATATACCCATAAGAATAGGCACACAATCTTGTTCTTAATCCGGGTGCATATATGCACATGAACATAAACCTCGTGCTCGTAGCACCTATTCTTTACCCGCCCGCATAGGCACACACCTTTACCCGCGCACACAACCACATGACACGCACTTGGTTCATCATCTATTAAGGACAAATATATGAAAATCCCTACAACTATGAGAGATTTAAAATTAAAAAAAACCTTTTACAGGATTTCCGACAACAATAATAAAATGATATTCTGGAAACTTGTGCTCAATCACTAACTAAAAAATTTCTAGATATAAAAAGAATAAAGCAGGTGTCACTAATAGTAATATGTATAACTAGATTTAAAAAATCTCCATATTAGCAACTTAACCAATCAAAATATGGGAAGGGCTTGATGGCCAGCTGCAATGCATATAGACATGGCTTAAGTATCGAAATAATCTAATTGATGGCTTAATCCATTTCGCAGCAGCAAGTAACATGCAGGAATTGTTGTTAAGTGCATGCTTGACAACAAGGTTGCACAAATCAAGATTCACAGGATGAAAAATACTACCATAGTATTAGTCATGGACTCGTCTGCACAAATCAGTCGGAACAGAATGGATGTTTGATCCTTTGACTGGAACAAGATTACTGGCAACAATACATTTCTGTCAATTATGTAAAATGGAAAACCAGGGAGACGAGTATTGTTCGATATCATCCTTGGGAGAATGGTAGAGTTCCTCGTCCCAATAGTACAGAAACCCTCAACTTGGATGCAGTACGAGGTGTATTCCTTGGGAGACGAGGATTGTCAGAGCTCGTCCTTGGGAGAATAGTAGGCTTCCTCATCCCAATAGTATGGAAATTTCAACTTGGCTGCAGTATGAGGCATATCCCAGTCCTCGTATATGAATCTGTATAGAGAAAGCAAATGTAGTTAAAACCTTTCGTTCAGCAATAATCTTATTTCAGCACACGTTAGCAATCAAGTTGTCAGTTGTCTTCACATTCTTGAAGTATGTACTGGAATGGAGAAACCATAGTATATGATTGATAGCAAGATTGTGGTTATATGTGTAGAAAATTAGATGGATGGAGGCTTCATTACTTGAACAACTTTTTTTATTTGTCTTCTCTAGTTATTCATTACTTGAATAACTAGAGAAGACAAGAAAGTAACTCTCAACTAGTATGTTCCCAACTTTATGAAAAAGGTTTCAGTGAACTAGCATTTTATTTACTTTAAGGCGCGATAGATGGGAAAATCAGTTTCATGGCAAAGACGACACTATATTTCACTAAACAATATAATCATGTCTTCAGTGAGAACCCTTTTCGGAAGGGGCACCATTGTAAATGAGGAAATCCAAGTTCAACGAGGTTCTCTGTGTCCTCATTTAAACGCAGCTTTTATTATATGAAAAAAAAACTTTAGGTGTCCACAAAGATGCATAGTTCTCGACTACTTAGTTGAAAACGGGTCCTTATCTTCAACCTTCATTCATATCTTGTGGCAAGATTTTAGCAGAGTATCTGGATCTCCAAGACCTTTTGGACTAATAGAATATTGTAGAAACACAGGCTCTCCTAAACTTCAATTTTGAAATTTGGTGCTTGTTGATCATTGAACATAGATATCAGGTCAAGTGGTAAAGTTCAAAATATAAATGGTCCCCATGAAGTCACACAAGGGGCCACGTGCCCTCTTCTAGATCTCATTTGTAATAATCTTACCGGTTAAAGCAAAATATTAGCTGGTATGGTATAACCATATGACGCATCTGCTTACAATCGCAAAATAGCATATGGGAGACTAGAATTAATGTAAAATCAAACATCAAGAAAAAGGGAGTCAGGACCAATTATAAGAGGATAAATTACTAACATTTTGACTGGTGGACGCGATATTACAACTAGCATCTGTAAATCGTCTACATCATCTGTGTTCCACACCTGTATTATTAAATTTATCAGACATCCATAAGATTAACTTAAAACAAACTATAATAGATTAGAACTACAAATGATTTAAGATAAAACGTAAACTTGCATGAAGATCAGCATTTACATGCCTTTACCATCTTAAGTTTGCATTCACATAGCAGGCTTTATAGCATAAACAAATGGTGATTACTATGTTGCATAAAAACAAGATATTAAATGATAGTATTATGTCTCAAACTAAATAACCAAAGATATTAATTTATCCTACCAAAGTTCAGCTCAAGTGGCAAATAGAGTCAGATTCCAATATCCCAATATGCTGCGGCAAGAGGATTTTCAACTAAAAGATAGGGATGCCTTATCGCAAGGCTCATCACTAAATGATGAGGTAGTGAGGTTAGATTTATATGAGCATGATTGCGGGTCATGGAGATTCATTCTGATCCCTATGAGCTACCCCTTTATGGTTTGCAAGACCTACCGCTAGCAGCAATACTTGTAACAAACTTTATGGTGCAAAGAACATGCACATTGGACCTGTCACAAAGTTTTCTCATAATTACCAAATGCTCCTACAATAACCTATGTATCTCAAATATCATGTGTCAAACTAGCCATCACCACATATTTGACTCTGAATCAAAACAAAATACTTGTGCTCCAATAACCCCAGAACAAATGAATTGGATGAACATTGAGATGCTTGTAACGAACTGGAGTTCAATCCATCACAAGATTTGGCAGGCATTTGTATGGGGATCTGGTATAGGCCAAAAAACTGCATATGATGTGGTTTTTATTGGCATAGATCACAAAATCTAGGAATAATGCAGAAGAACCAAGTCCATAGTCCAACTGATTAGAAAAGTTGCTATTTTAATCAAAGGCCATATCAAATATATCACTGTTTTAAATATCCAATTCTAAATGCATCATATTGGCACATCAACATATCACTAGCATGATAGTATTAATGGACCTCTCAGATCCAATAATGATTTACAAGTGAATGGCCCCTTTATATTTTTATTGTGCCTTGATCAGATTAACAATGTATATAGACAAGACCTCATGTACCGGTGCAAGACCTCATCTCATGTAGCTACAAACACAAAAATTATGTAGAGAAACTTGTGTTCAACCCAAGTTGTGTAGTTACATGATCTGAGATGCAGACCTGACCTGGATTTACTCCAGGGACTAATGTCTGCATCTGAAAACAAAACTCATCAATGTTTGGGTCAGGTCTGGATCCAAAAGTTAGACCAGAGAGTAAATTTGAGTCTGGTATACATGAATACCGTCCAACGCCTGTACTCATTGTACAAAATATTAAGTGGAGATATACAAAGGTAAGTTCACAGTAAAACTTTGGATCATAGAAAACCTTCGGCCCAACACAGATCTGATGGTGAATGGGTAGGCCATCCATCTCTATACAGAGGAACCAACTCAGAGAGGACCCAAACTTACATGGTTAGGCTCAGTTCCAGAACTTAGATCCGTGGGAATTCCGTGTCTGGATTCAGATAACTGTACCTAGACCTATCTGATAGCAGCACTATTACTGAGTAATTTTAAGGTGTAAAGGACATAGATCTACATCTGCTGCAACTTCATCTCATAATTACCCAATGCTAATGCAACACAACCAAAGAATGCAAAATATTACGTATTAAACTACTCATCACATAATTGACCAAAAATCAAACCAAGCCAACCAACTGTTTGTGTACCAATATAGACAGTCTATGGACGATAGCAGGATAAATACATCTCACATAAAGTTAATGCAAGCCTAATCCTATGGGGCCACCCTTAGAGGAAAATTTTGAAGAAAATGAAAAACAGAAAGAGCGGAAATATTCTAGTGTGACTGTGCGAACACGGTGACAGTGGAGTTCTACAAACTTTGATGACATGAAATGGGGGACACGATATCAAATGTAAGCCTTACAATTAGGTATTTCTAGCACAGATCAAGAAAACTAGGATTATATTTTTGGATCTATCAAACTGGTAACACATCTTACTCGAAATGGGCAATGGTGGACTCACAGTAACGACATAAATGAGTCAGTTATGGCTTAAAAGAAAAGTATGATCAACACTAATTGAGTCACTATGTATATGTATCACTTTAAGGCACTACTAGAGTGTCCTTACAACTTTAGATGATACAACCAGGCGACATTCCCAAATTGAGGTATAAGATGTATAAAGTATAAACTTCATGCATTTTTGAATCAAAACTACCATGGAAGACCTTATCAGAGTATTTCTTTGATTTATATTCATGTCTAGTTATGAAACGTCACTCTAAATATGAATATCTTTTATAGATGGCAATATCAAGGTAGCATCCAAGAGATTGTCTAGTTATGAAAAGCTTCTGTAAGGCTAATAAATAAAATATAACAATTTTCTTCTTTATTCAAAACTTCTAGTTGGGTTATATATTATAGAGGCAAAATATCATATACATATGTCAAGTGCAAAAAGCTAATAGAGTAGCAGGTCTATAGGTCCTATGGTAGATTGCAATACCTGATGAGGATCATTGACAGGGACAGAAAATGTACTATTTGCATAGATAGGGAACTCCTGAGGCTTTCCTGGGAACTTCGATGAGCTTGAAGCAAGTAAGAGAGTGCCTTTTCCTTTTAGAACCAGAAATACCTCTTCACATGAGTGGCGATGGATTGGTGTCCGTGTTCCTGGAGCAAATGTCTGAAGCCAAACCTCTACCTGACAAGCACTTTGCATAGTTGATAGCCACTTCAATTATAATATTGAACTAATACATATTATCATCAATGAGCATACATACAGCATGAACAACCGGGTAATACAAGAATGAGCAATGCAGAATTAGTTGAAAATTTTATATGGTACATGATTAGGCAATTGGTTGAATAAGGCAATAATCTAAAGAAGGTGATTATTGAAATTGGTCCATATCGGCAATGCTTATAAAGAGAGTATGTCTTCCTAATATCCTACACAGGACACAAAGTAACCTTGAATGTAAACATTGTAAAGACTTCCTATGTTTTGTGTTTGTAGAAAATAATAGTTGGATAATTTTATTGATGGACTACTTCACTACTTATAGGGAGTCTAGCTCCTCTACATACTACATATTCCGATGTGGGATTAAAAGTCCCTTATTGACTCTCAACACTCCCCCTCAAGATGGGCGATAGATATTGATCATCCCCATCTTGTTACATAGCTTCGACAGACTTAATGAACTAAGACCCTTAGTCAGACAGTCTGCAACTTGTTCTTCTGAGCGGACATGGTCAATCTTCAGTATCCCTTGTTCCAGCTTCTCCTTGATGAAGAATCGATCAATCTCGATGTGCTTCGTTCTGTCGTGCTGAACGGGATTGTTAGCTATACTTATTGCAGCTTGACTATCGCTCAGAAGACGTAATAGTGCTCCCTTGTCTAGCTTTAACTCTGTCAGCAACGCTTTCACCCACAGCAATTCTGACACTCCCAGAGCCATTGCTCTGTATTCTGCTTCAGCTGTCGACCGTGCTACCACAGACTGTTTCTTGCTTCTCCATGAGACCAGATTTCCTCCTACAAAAACACAGTATCCCGTGGTTGACCTTCTGTCGTCTATGCAGCTCGCCCAGTCTGCATCACAGTACCCCTCAACTTCTATGCGTCCATTCTTCTTGAACCATAACCCCTTTTCCGGCGTTCCTTTCAGATACCTCAAGATCTGAAATACTGCTTCCATATGACCCTTTCTTGGATCATGCATGTAGCGACTCACTACACTCACCGCAAATGAGATATCAGGACGAGTGTGTCCCAGATAAATCAATCTCCCTACAAGTCGTTGATATCTTTCACGATCAACGGGCTCTCCTGCTTCTGCTCCCAACTTGCACTTCTGGTCAATTGGAGTGACCGCTGCTTTGCATCCCAGCATCCCTGTCTCCTTCTGTAGACTTGGAGCTCCTTTTCCCTTGTCTGCTGCTCCCCCTGCGTAACATATGTATCGTCTTCTTCATTCTCTGTATCGGAGTCACTATGCTCTTCCCATTGCGTCAAGTTTTCTACAACCGGACACGGAACCGATCCGACGACCACATTTGGGCTGATGATCTCCCCCTCACATCGAACACCATCTGTGTTAGGTGTGTCACCAAATGCGGAACCTTCATCCGAACCATAGTATGGTTCGAGTTCTCTGAATGTAACGTCCATGCTGACAAACATCTTCCGCTCGACTGGACTCCAACAGGCATATCCCTTCTGAGTCGTCGTGTAACCAACAAAGACACATTTAACCGTCCGAGGATCCAGTTTGCCAACCCCTGGCCGATTATCCTGGACAAAGCATACACATCCAAAAACTTTTGGTGGAACAGTGTAAGTAGTTGCTCCAGTAAGCATCTCCAATGGTGTCTTCCAGTCCAATACCTGAGATGGCATTCTGTTGATGAGATAAGAGGCCGTCAATATAGCCTGCCCCCATAAGTGTTTCGGGACATTCATAGCCAGCATCATTGTCCGTGCAACTTCCAGCAAGTGTCTGTTCTTTCGTTCCGCCACACCATTTTGAGTCGGAGTATAAGCACATGAAGTTTGATGAAGTATTCCATGAGTGAAAAAATACTCAGCAACCCGCTTATTAGTATACTCCGTCCCATTGTCGGACCGAAAACACTTAATTTTAGCGCCATATTATGTTTCAACTCGTCGATGAAAGTCCTGAAAGGCCTCAAGGACGTCACTTTTATTCTACAGAAGGTAGACCCATGTCACACGGATATAACAATCAATAAAGGTGACGAACCATCGAAAGCCGTTAATCCCGGTTGTAGGACAAGGGCCCCATACGTCCGAATGTATCATGTCAAAAGCAGCGGAACTCCTATTCCCCGTGCTCACATACGAGCTTCTGGTATGTTTTCCCAAAGCACAGGCATTACAAAATAACTTCTCTTTATTAGCCCTTTGATATAAGGACGGAAACATTCGACCAATAACTGGAAAAGAGGAATGACCGACATGCTGGTGATGGAGGAGCAAGTCGGCTTCAACACTGCGACATGAAGCTTCTGGTGGTGCGTCTGCTACCAAGGATGCCAATGCGTTGTCCAGTCCAGTCATGTCTAAATACCACAGCCCCTTATGCCAAGTGCCAGTCCCAAGTCGTCGTCCTGTCCCTTTCTCCTGAAAAGTCACCTGAGGAATGTCAAAGGAAACAGTACAGTTAAGATCAAGTATAATGGCACTAATGGATAGAAGATTGACAGGAAAAGACGGAACATGAAAGACATTGGTTAGAGTGATGGAAGGGGTGCATGCGACAGTGCCTTTACCCATTACAGGGCTGGATGTACCATCAGCGGTCTGAATACTCTCCGGCAATGGTAGGGGAGTATATTCCCGAAACGCACCACGGGACCCCGTGACATGGCGAGATGCCCCAGAGTCCATAATCCATCCTGGCTGATGGATAGATGCAAGAGCACGTACAGAATTATCAGTGCTGGATTGGGCAAAGCAAGTGAAGTGATCTCCCGAGGTTGAAGACGTCCCAGGACTGTCGGCCGAACCCAGCTTTGTGCCTCGCAACTTCTCAAGGAACTCCCGCTCAAACGGGGTTATTTCAGCCAGTTGATGCTCTCCCCCTTCTTCCGCCAGATTTGCTTTGTGTCCGCCCCTTCGACCAGCATATCCTCCTCTCCCACCACGTCGGCCTCCACGACCCCGTCCTCGATCATTCGACTGATTACGCAAGGGTTTTGGACAAAAGCGGATGTAATGTCCGGAGTCACCACAATTGTGGCAAACACCACCCATAGATGGAGGTTGATTGAAGGCAGCAAGGGCAGACTTGTCAACTGAGGCTTGCTCTCCCTGGTAGGATCCCTTGTTGGGCATCAACTTCAGTCGAGCTTCTTCCTGTGTCATAACAGCGATAGCTTCTTCCAAGGTCGGAAGCGTGGGTTGGGATAGGAGGATATTCTGTCTCTGCTCAAATACAGGGTGGAGTCCCTTCAGGAATTTCATCATACGTTGCCGGGAAATATAAGCCAGGAACGTCTGAAAGTACTTCGCGAATGCCGGTTCGACTTGTGCATCGTCCATCCCAAGAGGATCATAATGATCCAGATCAGATCAGTACTTCTTCAACAGGGCCGCGTACTCAGAGATGGTACGATCTTCTTGGGCCACCCTATCGGGTTCGTCTTGCAGTTGAAAGACTCGCATAGGGTTGCCGGAGCCGGAGTACATATCTTTGAGAGTTTGCCAGATATCAGCAGCAGCCTCCATTGCCTCGACATTGCACGACACCTGGTCGGTTAAAGAGGCAGTCAACCACCCAGCCACGACGTTGTTGACAATCTCCCACACAGCAAACTCCTTGGCGGAGTGATCAGCTGGCGCCTTGGCCTGGCCAGTGACATAGCCAACCAAGCCACGTCCCTTCAGTGTCCGCATCGCCTGTCGCGACCACTTTAAGTAGTTGGACGTTCCTTCCAACTTTGTCTCCAGCTTCTCCAATTTTCCCATTTTGTAAGGGGACGGATCCACATCAGTATGGATCACACGTGGGGTTACCTCGGTTAATCTTTTTGACAAGATATCATCAACCAAGGCCTTCATCTCGTCGGCCGTCAGTTTGCCACTGATCGAATCCATGGCTTCGTCAACTGTGAACCCAATTCGTCGTCTTCGTCGGCTTCCTGGACGTTGGAGTCGGCAACTTCCTCAACTTCGTCGTCTTCTTCTTCGTCGTCGTCTTCTTCGACGTCACAGACTTTACGAATGCGCTACTAACTCGGCCAGCACCGGCACGCGCATGTAAAGTGAACACGTCAGGACACCAGAGAAGACATGATCAGTCTCTGTATAGATCCCGATGTGAAGGAGGAATAACAACATAAACATGTGTTAGTTCCAAACGGCGCAATCTAGGAACAGAATCGGTGCAAATAAAGAATTTGACATCTCGACTTGTCTTCGAAATACGCCGTTTTTTATTTTTTATTTTATTTTTTTTTTTTTTTTGTAGAAAATAAGAAGAACGGCTAGGGTTTGAAGTAGATTAAAAGGCTAGGGTAGACAAGGCTAGGGTTAGGGTTTGGGAAGGGGGGGGTTCTGCCGGTGGCCGGGGGAGGGGGTCCTGTAGGTGGTCACGAGGGGGGGGGGGGGGCAGCGGGTGGAGGTCCGGGGGGGGGGGGGGGGGTTGGGGGGGTCGTGGGTTCTGCAGGGGGGGGTTGAGGGGGGGGGGGTCGTGGGTTCTGCAGGGAGGGGGTCGGGGGGTGTTCTCCGAGGAGGGGGTTCGGCGAGTGGAGGTCGGGGGGGGGGGGGGGGGTCGGGGGGGTTGAGGGGGGGTTCTGCGAGGGGTCGGCGAGGGTGTGTGAAGGTCGGGGGGATGTCGGCGAGGGGGGTCAGGCTGATCGGCTAGGTGGGGATGGCGGCGAGGGTGTGTCGGGAGGGGGTGTTTGCAGCGGGTGGAGGTCGGGGGGATCGGGGGGGGGGGGGGGGGGGGTCGGGGGGGGGGGGGGGGGGGGGCGCTGCTGCTCCGGGGGGGGGGGGGTGTCGGCTAAAATTTTTTTTTTTTTTTTTTGGAGAGAGAGAGAGAGAGAGAGAGTTATGGCTCTGATACCATGTAGAAAATAATAGTTGGATAATTTTATTGATGGACTACTTCACTACTTATAGGGAGTCTAGCTCCTCTACATACTACATATTCCGATGTGGGATTAAAAGTCCCTTATTGACTCTCAACAGTGTTCATGTTAATTCCACCATCTTTCATTTCACAAAATCACATATTTAATATGGTAAATAAATTTACCTTTCTAGTCCAATATTTTGCTTCATAATAATAAAATAGCTATAAAGCAGCTATCACGTATAGAGCAGATGAAGAAAAATATCCATTTAATCAAGCCCAAATTTTGAGATAAAGATTCATCATTGTCGCGTAATAAAGGAATATCTTCTAAATGGGACATAATTCATTTCTGATCCTACAGGATAGGATTTTTTTTACATATTTGTCTAATATAAAAATTGTCTAACATCTAGAAGGCTACAACTTGGATAAATTTGTTCAAACTCTGAAAACGTAATATGGGAATACTACATGAAAACCAAGTAGAAACAATACCTTAATACGCTACAGTAATGAAAAAGAAACTAAGATTGATTTCCATTGAAAATGAATTTTATTCATAAAGAGTTCACAAAGATTTAAGTTATACCAATACGATACAGAACATAAATGCATTCTTGTGGATTGACTGCATACCTCTTTCATTCCGTGCAAGACAGCACCTGCAACAGTAATATGCGCCAGACCTCCTCTCTCAAAATTACTTTGAGAAACATCACTTATATTTCTTACCAACGGAGAACCTGCAACAGAATTTTTTGAAGCAATTACCTTTACGGGAACTCAAGTTCACAAGAAGCTTAAACTGTTTGTCGATTTGTCCAATGAACATAACCCACATATTCAAAAAGAAACAGCAATCAACAAGAAACATGGAGCTGAGTTACTGAAGAAATTTTCTCTCAAATAACTAGACATAACAGCAAGGATAACTTGCAAACATCAGCAAGCTCATATAATAACAGTATGGCATGATTCTAAGTGTAAGAGAAACAAGCATTACAAGGGATTGCCCTAAGAACATTCACCATCTCTATATAGCTGACACATATGGACCAGAGCCTGCTGAGTAGTACTTGCCAGTACCTCCTTGGAAAGGACGCCTCGAGAAGCTTTTCACATATGTAATTCCAGAGGGCCAATTGAAGCCTTGCAATTGAAGCTTTTCACCCCCAAGATACAGGTTTTCATCTTGCCAATTCCTATTTTAAGCTATGGAATTCCAGAGGGCCAATTGAAGCCTTGCAATGATGTGGCAGGAGCGTGTATCTTGTTTTTAACCCAACTTCCTCGTCTTAATATTTTTAATTTTATACAGCTGAGCTGAACACCTAGACTGCTATGACACCATTCTTGTGATCTTCATATTAATTAAGGTGCAGAAATTCTAGAAGATAGCAGTTTATGTATTTGGCTGTTAAGCCTACGCAGAAAGTGTTTTGCTTCGATGTTACCATCACTGTTCTAAAAGGCAGTTTGGGAGGCCGCCTAGTGCCCGCCCAATGCCCCCTAGGCGTTCGCCTAGTTAAACACCCCCCCCCCACGCACCCCCCCCCCCCTCCCCGCCCAAAGCCCGACTATGCATGTTTTTGGGTTTTATTGACTTTTTCTACAATTTTCAATAGGTTTTTTGGAAAAAAAAATTTAACCGCCTAGATCTAGGCAGCCGCCTAGGCGCTAGGCGGCATGTGCCTGCCCGACTAGCACCTAGCGCTTTTCACAACCTTGGTTACCATTGAGCACAGCAGTCATTACAACACCATTTTAAGTACCAATCACATAAAAGACAAGCACTCCACAAACTGATATCTGTCATATACTTAAATCTGTATGAAAATTTAAAGCATATCGAAAACATCTTACAGGCTGAATTTTCTTTCAGATTGTCAGTAAACTAAAACTCAAACCTCCTCGGTACCAGATAAACATCTTTGGGAGTGTCTTGGTCACCAGGATGAAACTCAGCCGGCTTGAAGAACTACGCTATGCTGACTACAAGAATCATCTTTCCTCATCGTCTAGACTTTTATTCTAGTCTAGGGGAAGTTTAAGGGTTCTCCTTGGTCGCATGAGCTTAAACTGCATGACAAAAAAATAGGTTTACCTGAACCCCAACTGGCCTCATAGATTTTACAGCAAGGCTCTCTTGCTTGTAGCTATCTTGGCTAGAAAAAATCAACACAAATGGTTGGTGTCAAATTGACATCCGGTCGTAGAAACTTTGTCAGTGATCTTATGGAGCTGAAATGATCATCCCAACCCCATCTTGATGTGAAAGGCTTGGATGATGACGATATTTCTACATGCAACAAATAACACCATAAGAAACTTCAGCTCTTAGTTGGCTTGGATTATAGACCTATAAAAACATTTTTCACACGTATTCCACTATAAAGGCAAAGGAGAGGAAACATTTTTCACCATAAGAAATTTCATCTCTTCTCATTGCTCTATTTCAACTACTAAAAAGGCCATGTATCTACACAACCCACAGATATTTAGTTCCTGACAATAGCATGCACATTGTTGACTTTCAGACGGAAGCAGGCATGGGGAGATGGAGTAAGAGAAGGGATGGTGAATAATTGTAATATTGTAGAGGCAAATAACTTTTATGCTCCTTGTTGAGTTTCAGATGGAAGTAGGCAAGGGACTAGGAGACAGAGTAAGACAAGGGATGTTGGCTAACTCTACCATTATAGAGGCAAATAATTATTAATGAAATAACCAACATAGTCTGTGGGAGAGTTCTTCTTATTTATAATTAAAACTTGACTTCTGTCACGACCCGCACCCACTGTGAGGGTACGAGAACGTAACAGCGCCCAGCCTACGCCGCAGTGTCGGCGGTAGAACGTTGTTCTAGGTCATGAACTATAACTAACTAACATGTAAATACTCTCCAAAAGGAGGCCAACACAGAGGTACAACTCAATCACAATCTAGAGATAGAATATGGCACGATAATTAGATAAGAAAATCCTCAACTGAGGAACAACAGAAAAGAAATACAAGTCTTATCATCTCTAAAAATATACAACTCTGAAAATAAGACAACAGCTAAACATGAAGAGAAAGGACAGTCTAAGCTATCTATACTATGCAAGGGTATCATCCTCAGCAGCTGCCTGAACCTCCCTAGGGGTCCAGGTCGCGAGTGTCATCTAGGCAAGCTCCAAGTAAGGGATGCAGGGTTCCTCATCATCCTCTGTAAAATTTTCAACAGGTCCAGTCAGGACGGGAGCGAGCACAGTACATCTCAACAGTTCATAGCAGGTTAGAAAATATAATCATGCAGTAAAGTAAGATATAGATACTGAAGGAAATGCAGTATGTAAACAGAGAGAGAACTGTAATAAAAATATCTACTATAAGTAGAGAGCTACCAGTGACTAGTGATTTAGAGTACAAAGTCGACATGTGAACGACTTGATTGTACATGGCTATACTAAAGAGGCGTACATGGCTATTCTACTTTGGAAATTGTTCACATGGCTATTTATACTCCCCCGTACCCCCAACTAATACACAAGGATCCAAATAAGTTATGTTACGTACATGCTTCTATGTAACAGCCCCCAAAGGGTGATAAGCCTCCGAAAGGTGATAAGCCCCCAAAGGGTGATATGCCCCCGAAGGGTGATAAGCCTCCGAAAGGTGATAAGCCCCCAAAGGGTGATATGCCCCCAAAGGGTGATAAGCCTCCGAAAGGTGATAAGCCCCCAAAGGGTGATATGCCCCCAAAAGGTGATAAGCCTCCGAAAGGTGATAAGCCCCCAAAGGGTGATATGCCCCCGAAGGGTGATAAGGATTCAAAGAAGACTCTGTGATCATATGGGTATATGTCACAAGTGATCAAAGAACCAAAGAAGCATATGATACGCTATGTAAGTGAAACGCACAGAACATAGAGTACCCGATGCTCCCTGAAGGAATAACATCTCAAGAAGGGATCCATATAGTACTAATCCGTGTGACCAACGTGACAGTATCAAGTAAAGTAATTTAATGCAGAAAATAATTCTAAGCAGGATATGAAATGATCAGAGAATGTACTCGCCTCGTATCTGAATGTCTGAAGTAAATGTACTGTCCGAGATGAGATACCTGACTCCTAGTTAGAGCAACACAAGTCAAGATGTATACAAGGGATGATAAATGTAATCTACAATGCGTCTGCATGCTGTCTAGGTCAAACTAGACTAAAGTCAACACTTGGTCAACTCCAGTCAACTACACTAGCCAAACTAGGTCAAGTCCTAGCCCAAACAAGTCTAACAAGTCTCACTAGGCCTAACCAAGCCTAGTCTAGCAATCACACACCAATCACAAGGCTATACAAGCCAAACACAAGCGCATATCAAGGCACATCCTATTCATGCATATTCAACATTATATATATATAAAAAGAGGAAGTAACTAACATGTAAGCTATGTGTGTGTGTGAACATGGATGTGTACATGAAATGGAGAAATCAACACTAGGCCATATATTTTATACCCACATATATACATGTCTATACACACATATATGTATATAACTATAGGGAATCTCTATTTATCATATTAACACATTAGTCACATATAATATATACATATATATATTGAGAGAGAGATAGAGAAGAGCATGTGTATGTGTGAGTGTGTCATGAGAGAGTGGGCAATGTGAAAATATGTGAACTTGTGTATGTGTGTGTGGATAACATTTGTGTGTGAGTACATGGGAGTGTCACATGGAAATATTTGTGATACAACATGGGGGTGCAATGGACTGGTAGGTGACAGCCTATAGGCAGGTTTAGAGGGTAGTTTAGTGGCTTGGTTTGGTGACAGGTTTTAGGGTGTTTCTGGACTGCTAGATAGGGTGAACATTAAATAGAAAACTCAGAATCTCCAAACACCAATCTAAATCCCCATGTCAATCCTAAATCAATGCACCAGTGTACAGGGAACGACAGGGTGTGCAACTTGTGAAATATCAGGTTTATGTGACAGTGTCCCTCTACATTGTTATCATGTGTGAATGAGGGTGCTCAGATCAATGTGACAGTTAAATTTGAAAACAAAATCAGTAAGCTATACATGTATTTGTATTGACAGTTAACATTTCATTACTCTACCCAATTCGAAATCAGTCCATGAAAAGGAATCAATGACAGTTTAATAAACCCAAGCATTTAATCATCATGAATCTAAACTTCAAAATCAGTCTAAAAGGAATGAAATCAAAGACAGTTAACCAATGAATCCCTTATCCTAACTTCATACAACCATTAACATAATATGTATAAACATATACAATATATATACATAAATATATAAGCTGTGGCTAATTGGATAACATAGGACTGAACACAATATTCAGTTTTAAAGGAAAGGAAATCTATTTTCGGATTTGGTGAGAACAGACAATGAATTTATGAACCATTTGACAGTAAAAGAAAATAGGATGACCAGTTCACTTTATCATTCCAATTTCAGTTTACACAATTCAACCAAAGACTCGGTTTTAAAAAAAAAAAACAGGAACCCAAAAGACAGTTTAAATCTCAGATTTTGTTAAGAGGAATCTCAGGTTTTTAGAATGTTTTCTCAGGTATTCGTAAATGACAGTTAACAAGTCCAAAACTCCAATCCAATATCAACTAGACATTCAACCAAAGTAAGGTAATAAAAGTAATTTGAAAAAAGAAGAGAAAAGGAAATATGAAACAATGCCAACTGAAATCAAATCGAAAGCTAATCCAATTTTTTCCCCATCAACCTGGGAATCATGGTGCTATCTCATGTAAACAAATCAGGAATTACCCTGAGTATCCTGTTAGTTCACAAAATAAACCATAGCTTAATACAATTATACCACTACTTAACCAAAAACAACCAATGTTCAAAACCAAATCAACCCAAACTAATCTCAAATTAATATAGGAAATCTCTTTGCAATAAAAACCAAATCAATGGAACAAAATATCTTGAAAATTCTCAGGTTTCATTAAGGAGGAGGAAACTCAGGTTTGCAAAATCCAACTGACAGTCTCAGGTCATACTTCCCAGTGTACAGCTAATCCCTGTGTACAGGGTTCCAATGACAGGGTAGGTATGACATGAGTTCTCAGATTTATGAGAGACAAATACAAAAAAAACAGTGTTTGATAGTCCAGGTTTTAGATGGATGTGGGTGTGTGAGTGACAGAAAACGTGAGAGTGTGTGTGATCAGTTGTAGGAATGTGTGTAGGTAAGGCATTAGATCACAAGTTCAGTTTACAAAGCAAATCTTAGGTTCAGTTTACAACAGTGTATGCTTAGAATCAAAGTGAATTTCTCAGGAACCCCAAAACGAATCCAAAACCTATTTGTCAAACACCAATCCTAAACCACAATCCCATTAGACTAATACATATGCAGGTGATCTAATCAAACATTTTAGCAAATCACAAAAAATCAGAAGGCCATTTAAACTCAGGAAAACAAAAATCAGTTTGACAGTTCTATGAAATTCCAACTGTTAGCATACCCCAATCCCATTCGAAAACCCCTTCAAAACCCCAAAGTTCAACCTAGATCACGAATAATCATGCATACTATTCCTTAAACATGTAGGTAAGTCTAGTTAACCATTAACATCATAAAAACATCAGTTTAAATGCAAATTAAAAATTTAGAAAAACTGAATCAGTGAATATCAGTCGGTATCAGGGAAATTGGGATTTCGATTATTCGAACTTAAATTAATCATTAAAAATACAATTAAAAGGTTGGTAATTAACATAGCATGTGTACACGTGTCTTGTGTGTCCTCTCGTGTCCAGGAAACACGACACAGGCGTGTCTAACACGATGCAAACACATGGGGTGCACCCAGCGTTGCACAGTGTCGTGCACACGTGCACGCATGTCGAACACATGACACAGGCCACGTGGGGACACGTGGCCGTGCACACGTGTAGCCCACGTGTAGGGTTACACGTTCGACACCATGCACCGTGTCCACGTCACGTGTTGTGTCGTGTCTAGCCACGTATCAGTGGCGAAATTTCGTGTGACTGCACAGTGCGTGCAACAGTGTCGAATCCGTGCGCGTGTGATTTCTCCGCGTGTAGTGAACCATATACTCCCAATTTCTGGGAGCATAGTGTCAGTGATAGCCCCAACCTTCCCACAAAATTTCGTGTCAAACAAGTTCGTGTCGTGTCCAGTAGGGACCCCGAGCAGCAGGGGATCCAATCCCGAGCGCGCGCGAACGTGTCCCCGTGTCCAAACTGACACGACACCACACCAATATCACCTCAGTCCATAAGAAATAGGTAAACGACAACAAAATAGCAATTTTCATTCAAATAGATTTCGTAAATGACCCAAAAAGTTCCTTTGAGGCATTTACACAAAAACATTCCTAGGGACACTGATACGTGTCCAAATAGGACACGAAACTGATGCAATCCGACACGAAACCAATGCTGATACTTAGGGGACTCCTAGGGCTCCCTAAATATGAAAACAAATCGAAATTTCATGGAGAAATGGAGGAGTTACCTATTGTTGAACTTTCAAGAAAAATCCTTATTCAATGGCTCTTCTCTTGATGTCCCATTCCACTCAAATCACATCAAACTGAAATGGAACATTAACAACAGCAAGAATAGGCATATTATGACCTAATGGAATAAATTGGAATGAAAAAGGAAGAGGAATGGAGTTCTAGGAATTGAAATACCATAGGAAACTAACCTTTCTAAAACTTGAGCCTTCTTAAGAAAGAGGCAACCCTAAAAATAGGAGAGTATAAATAGGGTGGTGCTCCCAAGGAGGATATGGTGGCTGGCCAATAATGTCTAGGGCTTAGGGTTTTGAAATTCTTGGGCTTTGGGCCAAGTTACATAGGCTATGGCTAAGTTGTTTTATTAATGGCTCTAGATCATAAGCCATGACTTATGACTTTCTAAATCCTATTGCTAATTAGAGTCTAATGACCCAACCAAGGATTAGGCTAGGTTAGACTAGAGTCATATAACCTAACCAAGTCCATACTAACTAGGGTTAGCTCTTAGGTTGGTCTACAAGAGTCAAAACTAGTCAAAGTCAACCTAGTCCAAACAATTCCAAAATAATTCCTAAAAATTCTCATAAATTCAAATAAATTCTATTAAATCTAAATAATAATTAATAATTCCAAATAATTCTCAAAATTACAAAAATGACTAAAATACCCCTCAGTCTGGAAATGAACACTAGCAAGACACCAAATCATAAGTCATGAATTTAAATAGTTTTAAAAAAATAATTAAAAATCACTAAAATTATAATATGAAATAAATATCATTAAATAATAATTGTAATTACAAAATTTCAAAATTACCCTCATCTGGAAAACTGGGTGTTACAACTTCATTTAGAAAAATAGACGAACCTTTGACAGTCGAATAAATATCAATGATTGACCCAAATAACCTAAAGAGATAGTAATCCTAAAAAAACCAAACTTGGTGCATACTCAAAATTCTAACTTGAGCGAGATACCTTCAGCGTAACTATAATTATAGTCCTTTATTTCCTACACTCCCCCTCAAGTTGTAGTACAACTTGGTCATTACAAAATTTTAATTTTTGACACTCCCCTCAAGTCGACCATGGTTAGCAATCATGCTCAGTCTTATCTTAAAACTCAAGTTTAGAATTAGGACCTTCTTTTAAGAATATTGGTATCGGCTGTTTCAAGAGTGTGGACGGTTTCAGATAGATGTATTGGACTTCATGGTTTTGAAAGCCAAAAAATAATAAAAATTTCTAAAAATTTAAAAAATAATAATAATAAAATATTTGATACATTTAGGAAAAATCTTGTGTTATTTGTTATTTCTGGTAGTTTTTTTAATGGAATAATATTCAAATTGTTGAATTACTAATCGGCAATTGATATTCTTATTTATTTTAGTTGCTTTTAAACACAGTAATATTCAAATTGTTGAACTACTAACCGGTAATAGATAATTTTGAATGGAATAAAGTTAAGATTAATAAAATAATATATGGTATTGATTACATTGTGTATAAAAATAATTTTGAATGGAATAATATTAACAAGTATAAAATAGTACAAGACTTCAACAAATGGTAATGGTTACATTGTCCAGAGAAGAAATTTTAACGACACTCTAACATGTTATCTTCTGCATGATCATAATTTTTTTTGCTATACTTCTCTCTCATTTCTTTTTGTTCGAATATATGATAAGTTGGTTACCAATGGCCACGATTGGCCAGGAGTATGGTGAGTTAGAATATTGGGTCAACAGCAATTTATGTGTATTTAGGATTAATATATAAATATTTTCTAGAATCTCTAAGGTTCATTTAGTAGATTTACTCAAAGATCTAGTTGATCTTATAGATCAAGAGTCCATATCTAGGTTGTCAACTCGAGTATCGTACCATGTATCGATTTACTTTCGTATCTTATCATGTATCGGATCGTGTGATACAACAACTTGGGAATTTAGGAATATACATTTAGATCCATATAGGGAAACATTTTAATATAATTTTCTCATAAAGTTATTATTTCTTTCACCTTTACAAGTTTATCTAGTTCCAAAATTCAAAATTTCAAGTATACATGAAATGTCTTAAGAAAAAAAAAAACCGATATTACGTGTCAACCTATATTATCATATCGATCAACCGATACATAAGGAAACAATATTATAGCATACCATAAAATATGTTTCGTGTATCGTTAGATACTAACAACATAGGTCCATATTTATCTTTTTATATTTGTAGCATTTCTAATATAAATAAGAATCTTTCCACAGCAGAGTAGGTTAGTTTTCTCCAAATCATTGTTTTTTTTCTAAAAATATTATTTAGGAGTAGCCACCATCACATGGTACCAGAGCAGGTTTGATGATGAGCGAGAAGTTTTCAAGCAGGAACCATCAACGAGTATGCCATCTCTTGGTGATGTGGTCTTGATCGATCTACTTCGACACGTAGGCAAGATGTGGAGAATGAAAAAAGAAAGAAAGAAAAAAAAAAAAAAAAGCATCAATTTTGCCAAAGCCTATAAAATTTACACCAAGTACTCCCCGAAAAGAATTAGGGTTCGGGTCTCGGAAGAGCTCTGCTCCGGTCAGCTAGGCGATTCCTACCAGGAAGAGGTAGATTCCAAAACAACAATTTCAAAAGCCGTAATGGAAACTTTGTCGACAACAACCTAGGCTATGTACGAGCAAGAGTTTAGTAATCA
Organism: Iris pallida; assembly: GCA_029216955.1. NCBI lineage: Eukaryota > Viridiplantae > Streptophyta > Magnoliopsida > Asparagales > Iridaceae > Iris > Iris pallida. Next base: position 4,202,218 of record JANAVB010020397.1, read on the forward strand.
TGATGAGTTTTCAGGCCATGGCCGTGGCCAAGGCCCACCAAGGTATGTTGGAGAAGGGTATCAACATCAAGCCTTTTACAAATTATAATGGAAGAGTAGGTCGCACAAATGTAATAAAACAAAATATTGTTTTGTTACCACATACGAGAAGAAACAAACTTTTGTTTCTATGTGAAAGGATAAATCGGAAAATGATAAATATAGACTCTTGACTTATCAATAAGATCAACTAAATCTTTCACTAAATCTACTAAACTAATCCTAAAAATTCTAGAAAATATTTCTAGACTAATTCTAAAATACAACAAAATTGGTGTTGACTCAATTATTCTAACTCAATATAATACTGGTCGATCGTAACCAAAATTTACGGTAACCTACTTATCATATTCTCCAATGCTCCCCCTCAAGTTGAACATGTCGGAGAACATTTACACTTTGCAAAACGAAATTTTACAAACTCCGAAGAAAAATTGGAAAAATACAAAATGACTAAACTAATTGAGTCGTCAAACTCGGTTCTCAACTTCTATTTTGCTAGTCTGCAGCATATGTTAACTCTAGCTTCTTTATTTTTCTTCTAACTCATTCACTCGTCAATCACGATCGTTCGTCGACCATTCTGACTTCTTTATTTTTCTTTTAACTATGTTGTTGACTTGGATCTCGTCACCAATTCGCATTATATTGCACTCTGCGTCAACCACTTTGACTTATTTATTCTTCATATAACTCTTCTACTGGCTTAGATCTTTATCAGCACTTCGCATCATCTCCTACAATATGCACCACATGTTGCTATCGACACTGATCTCTCATGTCTCATTTACCGTTTGATTTTGTAGTTGTTGTTACCACATCATCTGCTTTGTCTTTCTATATTATCACTCTCAAGCTGCGTATGGTGATGAATGGATGGATAGTAGATCGACATGCTCAACTTGCAAGAAAAAATATGGAAGATGAAATCTACAATCGATAGTCATAGCAGAGCAGGTTTGATGATCATTGAAGGAGTATTCGAGTCGGCACCATCAGTAAGTGTGTCATCTCTCGATGGTGTGGTTGTGATCGATCACTTTCGGCGCGTAGGAAAGAGGTAGAAAATGAAGAAGTTGAAGATATATAAGGTAGACCTTTTATAAAAGGGCACTTTAGATTAAAAAAAGGTAGTTCTTCTCCTTCATTAGTGATGTTTTTTGAAATTATTTTAGGAGGAAAGCAGAAAAGAATTACATCTATATTTTTCTATTTTGAAAAAGGATGTTTTTTATTTTTTACTTTTTTTGGAGTAGAAAAATTGATTTAGTTGTTATGAAAAATAAAGAAGTGGATCTTCGTTAAGGGGGAGTAAAAAAAATAAAGAAGACAATAAAGATGTAATTTTTCTAGTGTTGATATAGAGGCATACTTGGACAAAGTGTTTCGCGGATCGCTATGTCAGATCGAGAATATAGGGATACCCTGTGGTGTTAGCGGCAAGACGTCGAATGTAGTGAGGACACAAAGAGGTGGCGGTTGTAGACCTCATTCAAGGAGCAACAACATGGTAATGTTTGTAGATCACGGCAATGAGATAACAACTGTAGTGAGGACCGAAAGCTAGAGGCAATTGTTCTAGTCCTCTTTGAAGGGACAATAACATGGTAACATGTCGTAGATGACACTGATGAGTGGCCATAAGGATTGTTGGTTGCAGCAACATATCAGGACAGTAGTGTCTATGACAAACGGGTCAGGGGTATCGGTGTAGATCATTTTTTTCTTACAAGTTAAGCATGATGATTCATTTATTAACTTAAGGGGGAGAATATAGAGAGAAAACAGCTGATGTGGTAAACTTCAGCAACAGATGGTGCTATAGGGTAATGAGATCGGAGTCGGTAGCAGAAGATGGACTAGCAAAAGAGTAGTCATAAATGTAGCAACAAATGGTACAAACCAGCAAAAGAGTAGTTGACAACCTTGTTTGACGACTTAAATTAGTTGAATCATTTTGTATTTTTCAATTTTTTTTTTGGAGTTTCTAAAATTTTGTATTACAAATTATACATGTTTTCCAACATGTTCAACTTGAGGTGGCATCTTCAGGCTTAGTAAGACAAGCCCCCTCCGACCCAGTCAAGGTCGAGGATCACTCTGGTTTTCAAGCATTGACGGTTTCAGTGTCTCTCTGTACGATAAATGTCAGTTTGTTGTGAGGTTGTTGTAGAACATGGAAAGTATGTTACTATAAATTCTGGTCAAGATTGATCAAGATTATGATGAGTTATAATAATTTGGTCAATACCATTTTTGGTGTATTTTAGAATTAATGTAAAAATATTTTGGAACCACTAATATTGGTTTAGTAGACTTTGTCAAATATTTAGTTGATTTTATAAATAGAGTCAAGAGTCCACATTTACCTTTTCATATTTGTATCCTTCATCTAATATAAATAAGAAGAATCTCTCCGTAGGAGAGTACGGTAGTTTTCGCCACATCATTGTTTTCTCTAAATATTGTTTAGGAGTAGCCACCATCATCTCTCCATATCTATGCCTACTCCGACATAAATCGCCCACGCTTCTAATCATTTTATTTGCTAAATTAACCATAAATTCAGCAATGTAATTGATCAGACATGCCAAAATCGGTATGATACAACCGACACGTATCGGCATTGGCTGATACTTTGAACCTTGTTAAAAATACACTAGTTATCTATAGTCTCTCCTCCATTCTCCATTTCCAGTTTCCAACTAGTATAAAACCCAATGCATTTACACAGTGCCCTATGGATATCTAGTTCCTAACAACAGCATGCTATGCCATTAACAACTAAACTTTATTCTTCTCAAGTTCACTTCTCAGACAACTTGAACTCCACAAGAACTCAGTTTCAGCCCAGGAAAAAAACTTCCACTAACTAAAGAATCATATAACCTACTAGGAATAATTTCTTCTCTACCTACCAAAATAGTTGAGGTACAAAAGAAGCAACACTCCTATTCCATCTAATAGTCAAGAAAGTAACAACAGAACAACAATCCACCAAAACCCATTTGGGATTGGATGATAAGTAGTGATTAAATCGTCTCAAAATCAATTCTTGACACCCCCCCCCCCCCCCCCCCCCCCCCCCCAGCCCTAAAATTTAGGGGGAAACAACTGGAGAAACACGAGAAATGAATAGTAACGGAGATGTGAAGAATTGAGACCTTGGTCGGACCAGCCGGGAGAAGCTCCAGCAGTGGAGAAGAGGAAGAGGAAGAGGAAGAAGAAGATGGGAAGCACGTGGATGGCACGTGAGGGTTGGATCATGGTTCTTCTCCTTCTTCTTCTCGATGCTTCTTGAGTTGTTTTCTTTCTTGTAGAGCAGATATACGATTTTGTCCAGTTTTGGACCCAAAACCCCTGGCACCAATTTACTAAGATTGGATAATTATTTGTTTAGACCAACTCCAATGGTGATTTCTAAAATTGAGTTCTTATCCTACTTGGCATTGTACTTTAAGGTACTGTTTGGAAAGGGTGAAAAATGGGAGGAAGAAAAAAGTTGAGGAAAAAAGTGAGAGAAAAATTTTAAATGATGGTGTTTGGAAAGGAGGAGAGAACATGGGGAGAAAAATTTGAGAGGAAAAAGTAGGTGGGTCCCACCAAAAAAAATTTCTCCCCAATGTGGGAGGAAAATGGAGAGAGATGAGAGGAATTTGAGTGAATTTATCCCACCACCCCTCAAAAAATTAATATTAAATCATCATTTGAGAATATCAAGGAGGAAATAGTAATTATACATATATCCATAAACAAATAAAAAATTATTTTTAAACTTTTCCTTCCCCTACTTTTTGTCCATCCAAACAAAGGAAGGTAAAATTAACTTTACTTTCATTTTACTCTCCTCCATTTTCCTTCCCCTCAAATTTTCCTCTTCCTCCCCACAAATGTTCCCAAACACAATGTAAGGAGATTTTTATCCTAGTTGGAAAAGTTTCTACATAGAAATTGTAGAGGCAATGGTTCTCCATTTCTATCCTATGTGTCACATAGTAAAAGAACCAATTTAATGGTGTAGGGCCCAATAATAATTGTCATGAGAGATAGGAGAATTTCTATGATAGTTTCTACATGTAGAAACCCTCCTAGAAAGTTTCCATCCTACATCATTGCCACCTAGGATAGAAATGATGATAGAAATCACCATTGGAGAAGTTTTTTCTAAAATGGATTTCTTCTATAGAAATAGGGAAGATAGAAACCCCCATTGGAGATGGTCTTACTAAATTTGTAAATAAAATGAGGTAAAGAAATTTAAGATTGTCCGGGGCTGTAGCTTATGTGAAAAAAACGTCCCTGAACCGTAGAACCGTAGATATGTGTGAATTATAATAAAAAAATCAAAAAAAAAAATGGATTAAGGAGTGTGACTCGTACACTGACACACAACACAATATTGCCACTTACATGTGGGTCCGATATACTACGGGGCTTGTTATATTATTGAGACCATATGTTATTAACAAGGTTATATGTGAGCCCCACACTCTAAGACCCTGTTTGGTTCACTGTAATGTAATCGTAATCGCAATGTAATCAAATGAAAAAAATAATTTTTTTCTATTTGATTACATTGCGATTACGATTACATTACAGTGAACCAAACGAGGCGTAATTTTTTTTTTGTACGACAACAAAGGCCTTGGTTTGGTTCGAAAAAAAAAATTAATTAGTTAATTCTTTGTTTTGGTTTTTTTTTTTTTTTGAAAAATTATAATTATATCAATTTTTATTTTCGGTGTTTGGAAAGTTCAAAAAAAATTGAGAGGAAAAGTCAATTCGTTGGATGGAAAAAGTAAATCCTTAAGCGTGGGTGGGGAAACCATTTTTTTTGTTTTTTATTTGAAAATTAATTTTTTGTGTGCTTCTTTTCTTTGATATCCAAACACAAAAACTAAAAAAAAAAATTTCCAAAGACGCTCGTTCTGCGAACCAAACGTGGCTAAAGAGTATGTAGTATGGAATTGAAAAGTACGAGTAGTTGCCACTTCCCTTTGGTATATGGTGGATTCGTAGTCTCTTGAGCATATCAATGACAACTCTAGCCACTTCAAGCGAGTCTCGGATTCTTTTGATAAGCCACATCTGCATGAGCTTTTTCCTTTCTCGTACCTTCTCACGACAGTCTTAATTATCTCCTTACAATTAATCTAATCAACAAGAATAACATATCCTACATTACCCAACCATAGACAAGGGTATATTAGACCTGTCAATGGATAGTCGAAAATTCGAATTCGATTTGATTCCGTATCCGAACTTTCGGATATTTTTCGAAATTTCGGATATCGGATTCGGATATCCGAATATTTTTCGAATATTATCGTTTTTCGGATACGAATTCAGATATTAAGGTATTCGAATCTGTTAATATCCGATACGACTTTAAATTGCAAATTTCGGATATCGAATTCGGATATCGGATTCAGATATCCGAAGTTTATATATATTATAGTATATTATATATGTAATATATATTAATTAATAGAGAAGATTAAAGTATTTTATTCTCAACTGACTTTTACATAAATTAATTATAATATAATTTATATATAATAGTAATATATATTAATTACAATTTACAACAGAAGAAGAAAGGACTCAAATATGTAGAGAAATTGAATTTGATTTTCGGATATTCGGATAATAACTAAATTTTTAATATTCAGATTTCGGATATTCGGATAATAACTAAATTTTTAATATTTCGGATTTCGGATATTCGAATACTAGCATTCGAATTTTTTAGCTGATCGGATCGGATATTATCCGATATCCGTTAAACTAGACGGATACGAATTCGGAGTGTCAAAAGAGACATCCGTTCGAATATCGGATCAGATTCGGATATTACAAAAAAAAAATCGGATACAGATACGGATATTATCCTGTCCGTACCGATAAGCATCCGTTGACACCCTTAGGGTATATGCATTCGGTTTAATCGAACAATATTTTACCAAAATTATACTGAACTGCAAATTGTGTAGTACCAAACCGAATTGTACCACATAGTCTCAAAATTATATTTAACCGAATCATATTAATAATTCTTTTAATTTGATACTAACCGCAAAAAAAAAAATCTAAAAGTTAAGTTGTGACTCCAATATTTAGTAATAATGAGCCATGCTACTAGAGGAGAAATAACAAGGAGAGGAAAGATTTGTCAAGCCCCAGTTTCAAAATATATGAGATCGAGTTGTAATGTCCAACTCCATGTGACGCATTATGCTGGTTTGTGTTTGCCATTAAAATTGTTTGATTGCAAATCTTAATACAAACAGAACAGTGTTACAATATAGGACTTAGATGTAGTCCTAAGAGTACACTTTTGTTTAATCTGGGTCCTTAGTGCCAATGGAACGAGTGGTAATGCGTTGACTCCGTTGACGGGCTGACGATGGTTATCGGTTCTCTGAAGGTGTAGATTGCTCTGGGTGCTGGAGCTTGCTGAGAGGAGGAAGACGTTGAGTGTCTGTATCTGCCTCTCTGGTGGTATGTTCCTTCGTATCTGTCTGTGTCTAAGAAGGAAATGATTCCTCTATTTATAGTTGGGCAGGTTGGCTGCTCATGCGCGCATATGTATAATGCGTCGGTACGTGGGGATGCCACGTGGAGATTGCTGATGGAGGCGCATGGATGATGCGCCCTACTCGAGGGGTTGAATTCTTCATACTGCTGTTGTGAGCTGGCACGTAGCAGAGGAAAAGATCTTTCCGTTGCTGAAATCTTGGATGAGTTGAGTCAAAGGACACGTGTCGTTGACTCATGGCTCGAAGATCTCGGATCTGATGGGGGGATGATTTGGTGGGATGCGCCTTGGATTGGGCGCATGATGAGATTTTGGCTCGTGACCTTTAGGAGTCACGAACCATTCTGGGCGCATGGCTTTTGAGGCGCATGCAGGCAACTTTTCTTCTGTCTTTCGGGATCAGAGATCAGTCTGGGGCGCATGGCTTTTGAGGCGCATGCAAAGCTTCAACTTGAGACTCTTCTTCTGTCTTTAGGGATCAGTGAAGGGTCTGAGGCGCATGGCTTTTGAGGCGCATACGGATGGTTGGGTGGCTACGTGGCAGTAGCCGTCGGGGTAAAGTCATGATGATGCTGACGTTGTGGATGCTTCATTTTCTGTAAAAGTTGTCAACCGTTCAGACTTGGGGAGGCGTGCTGCCAACTCTGTCAGTTCAGCATTTAATATTGGTGACATTCGATGGATAGCTGAGTGGGTGACGTTCCACTAGGCGTATGGGGACGTATGGGGGCGCATCCTCTGTGATGCGCTCGGTACAGGACGCATCTGTAGGAGGCGCTTGGTGTTTGAAGGGGTGTGATGCGCTGTCCAGCCGGCGCATCCGACACGTCTTTAATGATGTGGCTGTTTTGCTTCTCGAGTGCCTTTAAATAGCCGTTTGGCTGAAGTCGAGGCGTCTGGTTCATCCATTTAATGTGAGTTCATTGCACGGAATTCGGAGAGCCATCCACTTGGCGCGTGGGTTTGATCTGCCCGGCCTATAAATAGTGGCATGGAGAGAAGGTTTGCTTCTCATTCCCTCACGTACTTCCGACATGAACTTGGGTATTCGGGTGCACTCTGTTGACGAAGTGCTCCCGAGGGTGAAGATGAGACGCCATGTCGTTGTTGATGCTTTTGAAGGTGACTGTTACATCCAAAAGACGGAGTCGAGGGCTTCTGAGGCAGGCGGAAGGTGCTTGTTGCATCCAAAGATAGGGATGCTCGGGCCTCGTCTCCGTTGTTCCGGAAGAGCCGTAGATCGGAATGGCGGTGCCCTGACTGTCTTCCTTTGGCTTTGGAGGCTCTTTCTCTGGATGGGGTGTTAATTGCCACCCTCATCCTGCTCGGCCAGGTGAGCCTGGTTGGAAGAGCAGCACATAACTGGGCTGCTGAAGGGATGCACATAACTGAGCTGGATGCACATAACTGAGCTGCTGAAGAGATGGTAGGATGCGACTGGTTGGAGACGCATGGCATCTGCTGCGCCTAACTGGCGGCGCATGGTGACTGCTGCGCCTATCTGGAGACGCATGGTGGCCGCTGGCTGTAGACTTAGGATCTTTCCTTTGTAGAAATTCTCCTTTGTACAACCTTTTCTAGACATGTAATAGACTTTTGTATATAAATAAGAAGTCCTTCTCCAAATGTCTATACTTATTGACTTTGCTGTGAAGTATTTTGTCCGAGTTCTGGCGCATGTAGTGTCTGGCGCATGGGCTTTCTGGTTGTGAAATTCCATGCTTCTACAAGACCCCCTTCAAAGTTTTCAAAACTTTTGAATAAGTTTTGGAATACTTTGAATAAGAAGCATGGCGATCAGGGCGCATGACCGTTGGGGCGCATGCCTGTTCGGGCGTATGCTCTTCTCAGTTAATGCATATGATAATGCCTCGGTAACCGAAATGATTAATGATGATCTTTTGATTTTATCTGCTGTTATCTTCACAGGACCCGAGGCGACGGCTGAGATCACTCGTCATCGGTTCACGCGTGTGTCACGACCCGCTACCCAAATTGTTGGGCCAGGCCGAGGCATGCCCAGCCTACGTTGAGATAAAACGTAGTAAGCTGTTCTAAAGACAACAGGATAAGACTAAATGTGCTAACAGTTCTATAAGTGAAGAAGAATCATAAATGCTCCAAACACAAAAGTCGTCGTATATAGTAAAATATCCAAGTACAAGTAAACTGAAATGTAAAACTGGATACATGTCTAGTTACAAAATGATATAGTCTAATACATGTCTACTCTCAAAAGTCTAAGTAAACAAAAGACAACTAGGCGAGGTTCCCCGCAGGAACATCCTCGTAAAGCAGAGCCGGGTCCTCGGCAGTAATCCCATAATATGTGTCGCAGAGTAACTCCTCCTCAGTAAGGACACCTACAACGTTATCCTGTCAGGACGGGAGCAAGTACTAAATCTAGCAAACTAGCATATGAAACATGGAAATGAACATGAGAGGAATAACTGGAAAGCATGACATCACATAGTCTATCATGGCAAGGACACATATGTCATAGAGACAGATGTATATGTAATGTTTAAAACTATAGTAGGTACGTGATCGGTCAATAGATGTACAATGTGCTGGGGCACATAATAAAATGTACATACGTACAAGTGTAAAGGCGGTAGATGTACATACGCACAAATACAGCTTTGAGATAAAGGCCTACGGCGTAGTAACATATAAAATGAAACTTTGCTCGGTACTGTAGAGGGGGATATGATCACGTACACTACTATCAGTTTCCCCATAACCCATATTCTAATCATGTGAGAGATACATCAAGACTGTTCTAAGCATGGTAGTAACTGAAAGTACAACATGTAGAGATCTAACTTGCTACCCCAAGGATCAGCATTTAACATGGTGGGGTTTGTAGTTCATTTATGTGACAATATGTAAAGTTCGTAGAAAGTACTTGCCTCTAGTAAAGCAAAACAAAACAAGCTGCGATAACAGTGCTATGGATGTCCGGTAACTCGTCGCTGTAGAAGTAAATACAACAACTTAGTTTTACACTAAGCTAAAACACTAGGACACTAATTTGGTGAAACACGACTTGTGATTGGGCACCTAGCCAAAATGATGTCTTTGGCATAGGAGACCAATGTGGGGTGACACACTATGTTAACTAACTTTCTAGGGTCTTTACACTAGTGAGGGATGGGGTTCAACATGACTAAAACTCCAAATAACACAATAAGCTACAAGTCGTAATTAATCAATAAATAAATCAAAAGATCATTGTGTTCTAACAATTTTAGAGATAGACAAAAAGCCTAGTTTTTCTTAAAGTAAAGTACTAAAGTGATCCTTGTTAATCATAGAAATTTATTATAATTTTTCTGGAATTTATTAACCAGTACAAATATTTTATAAAAAATCAGTTTTTTTAAGTATACAGAAAATGAGTTTTGGTTTCATATGCCAAACTAGTGGCAAAACAGTAAATTAAATACTACAAAAATTATACTAAATTAGCTAACTTAACATAGTATCTAAATACTATTTTTCCATAATTTTAGCAGTACTTTAAGTATTTTTAGAAAATCAAAAACAGCATTGCACACAATAATTAATTATCTGCGTATTTTGTCCATGTATATAATTTGAACCAAAGTTCAAATACAGGACCCAAGGCCATGAATCAAGTCCAATATGACTTGTACAGGTCTTGAATGTGTGAAAACACATTTGGGCCCAAATACCCATGCTAGGCTTGGACACCAAATGGTTGCAGTAAATTAAATACGATAAAAATACAATTTGGTAATAGTCAAAATAAATATTATTATTTTAATATGGTAAAGTTTTACATAGTAACTATAAAAGTATGAATATTATCTTATAAGGATAATTTGTACTAAGCTAAGTGAAATACAAAAATAATATATATATATATATATATATATATATATATATACATAAATATAGAGATATTTATGCATATAAGAAAATACCCAACTATATATTATATATATATATATACAAATATATATATATATATATATATATATATATATATATATATATATATATATATATATATATATATATAATGTATACATATACATATAATAGTATATATATATATAGTAATATATATATATATATACACAAGGAAATATATATACATAAATATATATGTATACATAATACATATATATATATATATACATAGAATAATAAAGTACAAGAGAATAAAGTATATATACATATATACATAAGAAAAACAGTAAGTATATATACAAAAATACAGTATATATAATTATATATATATATACAAATATATGTATATACATATATATATAAATATACATAAATAACAAAAGAAAAAGAAAAAGGAAAAAGAAAAGAAAAAGGAAAACAGTGGCAGGGCTCGAACCCAGCCAACAGAGCGCGGGGAGGGGGGTGTTTTGTTACTGCGCGCTGGCCAGTGGGCCAGTTGGCCCGTTGTGTTAGAAGTAGACCTTAGGTTAGTTTTATTTAGGTTCGAATTAATTAACACATAAAAAAAAATATAAAAACCATCCTGTGTCCTGACAGTTAAGGACACAGGGTTTCTCGTGTCCGTGCTACGCACGACACGCACGAATACTGATTCACGTGTCTAGCTACTGGACGAACATCCCCGTGTCCTGGCGAGTCGTCCTCATGAAAACGAGACACAAAGGAGACACGAAAACACAACTGACACATACGTGTCCGGAGAGGGGCTGCTGTTGGGGTGGCGACCGGGCGGAGGAGGCGTCATGGTCAGGGCGGTCGGGTGGCGCTGGGCGCGGCTCAGCGCGGCGAACCTATCGGTGGTGGTTGCGGGCGGTGGTGCTCGGCGTAGGGGCGGCGCTGGGGGTCTCGCCGGAGTTAGGGTTAGATCTAGGGTTTTGTGGAAGAGCGGGGGGCTGTGGCGGTCGTCGGTGGTCGTGGATGTGGTAGCTAGGTCGGGGGGAGAGAGGGGGAGTTTTATATGAGGGTTTTGAGGCGGTCGGGCAGCCGAATTCGGCGGGGGCAGCCGGTCGTAGTCGGTCGGGGCAGTCGTCGGGGGTGGGTGAGAGTCAGAGGAGAGAGAGAGTGTCGTGGGGGGGGGGGGGGTTGGTAATTAGCAGTTAGGTCCCTCAGTTTAGAAAAATTGCATAAAGGCTTCTAACAGTATAAAATGCAAAATAACATTTGCATTCCATAATTAAAAACAAATCATTTATTACAAACTGATATATAATAAATTCTAAAAATTGCAAAACCTATTTAATTAATTTCAAATAATTTGCAAAGTGATATTTTTATATTTAAAACTCATTAAAAATTCATTTAGAAATTCTAGAAAAATTTCTAAAAATTCCTAATAATTATTTAAGGCTATAAATGACATTAAAAATTAATTAGCACTAATAAAACTAAAATTGAAAAACATGGGCTTACACGTGCGACCACGGCCTATAAATAGGTGAGAGATGGAGAGAGAGAGTTCTTCTGTTCTGTGCTTTTGCCTCCTTTAGAGTTCTTCTTCAAAACCCTAACTTCTTTTTCTCTGAGCGAATGGCTCCCAAGACTCCTCGCGGCGGTGCCGGCAAAGGAAAGGAAAAAGAGAAGGAGCCTGTAGAGGCTGTCGTGAGTGACATTCCTCGCACGCCTGTCGAAGTTCGGCCGGCGGTAGTCGGTGAGATTTATTGTCTTCTATCGTTCTTATTTGCTAACGTATGTGGACTTTGAGTCCTGGTGATGTGTTGAGATCTTTCCTGCCGATGTGCATAGGCTCAGGCCTTTATCATGCACCGTGGTTTTAGTTGCTGACGCGCATGGGTTTTGTACCCTGATGATGCGCCGAGGCTTTACCGATGACGCACATGGGTTTAAACCCTGATGATGCGCTGAGGCACACCGCTGACGCGCATGGGTTTAAACCCTGATGATGCGCTGAGGCTTCTTTTTTGAATGCGCTTGATACACGCTTTTGACAAGAATGAAGCTCTGATCTTTGTGTCGTCTCTAATATCTTTGCATTTTTGTCAGTGTCGATGACTATCCCACACTTAAACGAAGTGCTCCTGGACGCCGTGCTCTGCCAGATGGGAGTAGATTATGATGAAGAGGTGATAAACCCTGCTCAAGCGGCTATTATGTTGGATTAGCATCCCGAAAGAATAATTCAAATTCGGGAACAACATCACGGGTTCCTCAAACGGATGATGGAACGTGGCGTTCTGAAATCTGCCACTTCCGATAAAGTGACCTTCTTAAAGCCTTAGTTCCTGTTCGGAGACCGCCTTTCTTCTACTGAAGCCAAGGTGCTGAAGGTCAAAGAAGACTGGTTCTTTACAGCCAGGGGCATGCATATGACTGTCAGGCAGCTCGAACGTCAGTGGCCTTTGTTTGCCTTCTGTCGTCTTGCTTCCAAAAGGAGAATGTCCTGGGACATTACTCCATCTCAGGGGGGAGCGGTAGCAGGCATCATCAGAATTGATTCTTCTTCTGATCAGAGGGATACTCTGGCCGCCTCGCGAGCTGGTACCTCTTACACCTGGCGGACTCTTCATCCTGGGAGTATTTATAGCGATGTTCCCGTCAATACTTTTGCCTTGGGTGCCTTGACTTTTGCTCGTCGCATGTTGTTGATGGAACAATCATACCCCAAGGAAGATTTTCGGATGGAGGGTTGGTGTCATTATGTTTCAAAATGGGATAAACTGACACACTGGATCCTGTCGCGGTTTCAGACTAAGCTCCAAGAGATTGGGCTGACCGCCGCGATCCGTGCTACTCAGGCAGGTATAGAGATTAATAGGCACATGTTCCTTGCACTTTTGGAGATGTTTGATACCCATACCGGGACCTTCTTCACTCCAGTGGGGGAGCTAGGGCTCGCGCTTCATGAGATGTACGAGGTGTCAAAACTCCCCTGGGGATCGGAACCTTACGAGGAGTACTTCCCGACCAATAAAGAATTCCAGGTCTTGGGGGACAAAGCTGATGATATGATGGCTGTCTTCAAAGAAGTAGCGAGCCATCACTACTATATGCAGAAGAAGGATAGGGGCGGGACGCAGCCTCATGTAACTACTTGGAGAGATCACATCTTTAGGCAGGACAAAGAGGATCCTTCCTATTTTTCTACTCTGCCGGCACTTTCTCGTAACGAGGTGCTTTCCAAAATGAGCAGGTTAGGCGAGAAGAATCCCTTGGAGAACGAGGACCAGCAGTCGGATGAACGCTCTTATAGCTGCTTTTGGCATCTCACCTATCGGATGTCGCCAAAAGCAGTATTAGTCGCGTACCTTATGGTTTGGCTCCGGGACCATGTCTTCTCAGGCGGGTCTGGCTCTGTAGAGAGGGTGACCCGGAACTTAATTCTGCCGGCCGTGAAGTTGGCCTTCGACCGTCCTTTAGCTTTACTCCCCGCAATGGTGTGTAACCTGTTGCGGGGTTTACGAGAGTTTGCGGGAGATGTCGTTCACGAGCGAGGCAAAAACAACAACTTCCCGCGTGCCGAACTGCCGTTTCATTATTTGATGGGGTGGTTAATTTTACACCATCCCAATGTGATGAGCCCGGGTTCGGAGGAAGACCACAGGTCCGGGGATGCATTCCTCCGACGTTTCCATCGGAGGAATTGGTCACACACTGGTGTTCCTGTCTGCAGGAAAGTTTTATCCCATCTTCAAGGGTGGGAGATCGCCAAAGTTGGTCCTGTCTTTTCCGATTTTGAGGCCAACGAAGATCTGGTGGACTCGGGTGAAGATGCCACCACTCTGTCTCCATGGGGATTCCGCTGGTTGCAAAGTATCCGGCCGTCCTATTTGGTATATCGGAACAGGAACCAGTGTTACCTGGAGCCGTATTTGCCGAGCCGCTTTGCAAGGCAATTCGGGTACGCTCAATTGATGTTGGATAATTCCAGTATCATCTTGGGGTACGCCGAAAGTTTGCTGGATGGTGCACAAGCTTGGCATTACTATAATGCCGGATGTACTGGAGCCCGCTTTACGCTTCCTGTCCAGAATTCGCGGCCGCCGATTCTTTACTCAGCCGCCAGATTTTACTGTGCTATGGCTGCCGCACCCGTCGGATATGATAGGAAGACCAGTTTTATTGTAGGCACCCATTTAGCGGCGGGTACAGACACTTTGGCGAAGGCTCGATCGTACCGTCCGCCCGAGTCGAGTTATCGAGGCGCCCCCGCCGTATCTACCGGCGGTCAGGCAAAACCTTCGGTCGATCAAACGAAAAGGCGTGCAGATACAAAGGTCGACTCTCCTATATCAAAAAAACAGAAGAAGGCGTCGTCACCGACGGTGTCCTCGGACTCAGCATCTGCCGAGGTAAGGTGTCCCGTAAGGTTTGGTTTCAAGTTCAGCTTCTCATGTAATCATGCTTCTCCCTTTTTGTAGGAGCCGCTGAAAAGAAAGCCCCGCACTCCAAAATTTGGTGGGAGCAGGCCAAAGAAGATGGCGGGCTCGTCTGAAGTGCGTATTCCGTCCGCTATGATGTCTCCCATGGAGGAGAACGCCGAGGAGGTTGTTGTAAAGGTTCCGACATCCTCGGATTATGTCAGACGGGAAGCTGAGGATGCAACAGCTTCCGAGAAGATGAAGGCCTTGGATATCGAGGGTCCAGAGCTGCAAGAGTCTGTTACGGGGGCAACAGATACAGTTGGGACAGAGGAGAGGGTTGATTCCCCTCCTTGCCATGATGAGGGGAGGTCGGCTATATCATTGCCGAGTCTTACCCCAGCTTCAACCGTGGAAGTTGAGGCGGCTACCAATCAGGAGGTAGCGACAGATTCTGTCCCTGTAGAGGGACTTAGTGACGAGACCCGTCTACCGATCACGACCGCTGAGGCGGGTCAAGAGACAAGTGATAATCTCCCTATTCTGCCAGGGGAGGTACCAGCTGTTGATAGGACGTTAGGGGTAGAAGAGGTGGCCGTTGACGTCGGTGGTTCCTCCGGGCTTGACAAGGGTAAGGGTGTGGAACCCTCTGTTGCCCCTCCTACTTGGGGTACTATCTCGACGCCTGTGCGGGCTTCCTTTGTTCCTTCGGCTCCTCGGGCTAGCAGTCCAGCCCCTGTTGATGAAGAGCCCATTGATGCCGAGGTTCAAGCCTCGCAGGTTGAGGTTGGCGGATCTTCTTCCGGTCCGCTAACTGTAGTAGCTCCTCCAACTCCTGCTATGACGCCGCAGGTCCTGGCGGATGCAGATGAATATGTGAAATTCCTCGTCGAGGGGGTATACAAAATGCTGCAGAGGGGTGTATCTGCGGTAATGGATGCCAACGGGAGCTTTACGACGGCAAGAGCTCTGGCAATGCCCTGTATCGAGCTGATCCGTATTCACCAAGGCCACGACCATATGGCCGAAATTCTGGAGGCTTCGGGGATCAAGCTGGACGAGCGGCTTGCGGAACTTCAGCGCATCTAGCGAAACGACCTCTCCGTCTTGATAGATGCGGAGAAGGAGAAGCTGATTGCCGAGATCGAGTCTTCCTACCAGGCCACCGTGGGCATTTGGGAGCGCGAGGTGGCTGAGACTGAGGCTGCGGTAGAGCAGTTGTCTCAGTCCATGAAGAAGACGATGGAAACGCAAGCTGTGTTAGATGCTAACATCGCAGAGATCAACACCCAGATGTGCCGCCTTGAGAACCAACGGGCCCGACTCCAGTTAGATGCCGAACGTGTTCAGGCTGAACACGTAGCATTCAAGCAGGAGGAAGCGACTTTTACTCAGCGGACTCTTGCCTTGGCTCAGCAGCGACAACAGCTTGATGAGAAGCATGAGAGCGAAACTTCCGCTGAGGCTGTTGAATTGATGCGTCAAGAAGCTGTGCGTCGAGTCCTGGCGACTGTGGAGACCCGTACAGCCGACTTAAGACATCGAGTTAGAGAGCTCTCAGCCCACCCTGGAGAGGTTCAGGGACTGTAGCTTCTCCCTTTTTTATGTTCTTTTGCAACCCTTGCTATGGGCTAGTGTAGTTTTGTACTTTCTCTATTTTTTTTAGAAAATAAAGAAGTACGCAACTTTTTTGTGATGTGTTCATTTTTGTTATTATGAACTTGATGATTTGTATGGACCTATTATCTTTTCTGCACCTTGGTTTCTAGGTACAGATAATAAGTTTGAAGGAACCAACATGTTTGCTCAGAGGTGATGTGGACATGGCAATCATTGGGTTCAAAATGATAGAATCTTCCTACTCAGAGGTATTATGGACGTGGTAGGAATGATCCTGGGGGATACGCTGAACAACTCAGAGGTGATGTGGACGTGGAAGTTCTGCGATCAATGTACGACAACACAGGGGTTATTTGTACGAGATGTTTACTCAGAGGTAATGTGGACGTGGTAAACATGAAAGGTAGCGTCGGCTTACGTAGCGTAAGATTCCGCTTTGTAGGGTGTAGAGAAACAACTCAGAGGTGATGTGGACGTGGCTGTCTTTCTACTGAAGGATGCCACGGAACAGCTGGGTTCCGGAAGCGTATGAGTTTTGTGGAAGGAGATTGTGTGTGAACCCCAATGATTGGGCCTACATATCCCCTTTGGGGAAGCACATGTCTGAAGGATGTCAAAAATAGTACTTCTTTAGGAACTTGCCGTTGATGGGCATCATGAACAAGTCTCCATTGGGTTTGGCGAGGCGGTAAGCACCGTTTGAGTATACCGTCTCAATGATGAAAGGTCCTTCCCACTTGGGCTCGAACTTTCCTGGTGTCTTGTGAGTTAACACCATCGGCCTTCTGACTGCTAAAACCAGGTCGCCAACTTGGAAAGTCCTCTGTTTGACCTTCTTATTGAAAGCCTGTGATATACGGGCTTGGTAGAGTTCGATACGTTGTTGAGCCAGGAGACGCTTCTCATCGAGTGCCTCCAGTTCCCGCAGACGACGACGTTGATTGTCTTCTTCTGTGAGTTTGTTTGTTATTGCTACGCGGAGTGAGGGTATTTGGATCTCGAGAGGCAGTACCGCTTCGCTCCCGTAGACCAGGGAGAATGGTGTGTTGCCTATTGGGGTCCGTACCATTGTGCGGTAGGCCCAAAGGCATTCGCCAAGTTTTTTGTCCCAGTCGCGTTTGTTGGATGACACGACTTTTTTGAGCAGCCTAACGATAGTCTTGTTGAACGCCTCTGCTAACCCGTTTGCAGCCGGATTGTAGGCGGTGGATGCCACATTTTGAATGCGATTCTTGTCACAGAACCTGCTAAAAATGTGGCTGATAAACTAAGGACCATTGTCATGAATGATCCGCCGGGGTACCCCGAAACGGTAAATGACATGGTGTTTGATAAAGCTGACCACCCTGGAGCTCTTTACTTCCGCCAGTGGGACTGCTTCTGCCCATTTGGAGAAGTAATCGGTGATGGCCAGGATGAAGCGGTGTCCTCTTGATGAAGGAGGGGTGATTGGTCCCACAATATCCATGCCCCAGGCTTCAAAGGGCCAGGAGACGACTGTAGGATGTAGTGGTTCAGACGGTGTATGTATGAAGTCTGCATGGAGTTGGCATGCATGACACTTCTTAGCATATTCAACAGCGTCGGCGGCCATGGTTGGCCAGTAGTAGCCCATACGTCGCAGTCGATCCTGCAACTTAGGACCGGGTTGATGAGCTCCGCAAGTTCCGTCATGAGCTTCTTGAAGAGCTTCGGCTGCTTCTTCGTTGGACAGGCATTGAAGGAGGAGCCCGTCGAAGGAGCGTCGGTACAGTATTTTGGTAGCTGTATCGTAGTAGAATCGAAGAGAGCGTCTTTTGACTAAGACGGCTTCCTTTGGGTCCTCTGGAAGGATTCCGTAGACAGCAAAGTCGATGAACGGGAACCTCCAGTCTCGGACATTAATACCAGTGTTCGTCGGCATGGTGTGAGCCACTCGCAAGCATAGGTTATTTCTAGGACAAACCAAGTCTCGGCCAGTTACCGTGACATAGTGTTGAGTCCCAAAGGGCGCTGCCAATGAGGCCGCGAGGCCAGCCAGAGCGTCAGCCTCCAAGTTTTGTAGACGAGGTACGTGTTCGATGAAGAACCCGGTGAAGGTTGAAATAATGTTCAATGCAACTTCATGGTAAGGGATCAGATCTTCATGGCGAACCTCGTATTGCCTCCGAATCTGGTTCACGACAAGTTTTGAGTCACCGTAGGCTTCCAGATGGTCCACCCCCAGCTGTTGTGTGAGTTGGAGTCCCATGATGAGTGCGTTGTACTCGGCAACATTGTTGGAGCACGGCTTCGAAAGGGAGTAAGCACGCTGGATGACCAACTGATCGGGGGAGACTAAGACTACCCCCACTCCTGCGATGATTTGGCCTTTGGGGCCTGTTCTTGAAGCGCCATCGAAAAACATCCGCCAAACGGAGCTTCCTTCAGTGACGTTGGATTCTTGGACCTCATCCGGGATGTCTTCATAGAGTTTTGAGGATTCTGGGATGGGGTGTGCAGCTAAAAAGTCAGCCAGAGCTTGACCTTTAACAGCTTTTTGCGGGACAAATACCATATTATACGGTGTTAGCAAGATCGCCCATGTGGCTAGCCGGGAGTTCAATGATCCTGGCTTCGTCATGAGGACTCTGAGCGGATTGACTCGGGAAATGACATGAATTATCTGGCCCGAGACATAATGACGAGTCTTATGGATAGCAAACACCAAAGCCAAGCACTCCTTTTCAACGGGGTTGTACCGGTGTTCGGCCCCGATGAGCGTTCGACTGAGGTAGTAGATTGCTTGCTCATAGCATGTATCGCTGTTTTGAGCCAGCAGAGCGCCAAAAGAATGATCCATGGCACGGACGTAGAGGAGAAATGGTTTACCGGCGACTGGTGCCACCAGGACTGGTGGGCTCGTCAAGTAGGCTTTGATATCGTCGAAAGCCTTTTGGCACTCCTCTGTCCAGACATAAGAAACTCTCTTCTTTATGAGTTGAGTAAAGGGTTGACATTTACCGGAGGTTTGCTATGAACCTCCGGATGTATGCCAGACGTCCCTGTAAGCCCCGAAGTTCTCAAAGATTCTTCGGAGGGTCTATGTTGAGGATGGCTTTGGTCTTCTCGGGATCAACATGAATGCCTTTTGTCGTGATGACAAAGCCCAAGAATTTGCCGCTGGAAACCCCCAGGAAGGATTTAGCGGGGTTCATTTTGAGTTGATGTGTCCGCATGAGATCGAAGACTGTCTTCAGATCCTGTAGGTGATCTCCTTTGAGGCGGCTCTTGACTGCGATGTCGTCAACATAGCATTCGACTGTCTTACGAAGATGTTGACGGAAGATGGTGCTCATAGCTTGTTGGTATGTTGCACCGGCATTTTTCAAGCCGAAAGGCATCACTGTGTAGCAGAAGACACCCTTCGGAGTCCTGAATGACGTGTGTTTTGCGTCATCGGGGAACATCTTGATTTGATTGTAGCCTGAATACCCGTCCATGAAGGACATGCGTTCAAAGCCACATGTGTTGTCGATCATCACATCGGTGATTGGAAGTAGGAATTCGTCCTTCGGGCAAGCAGAGTTGAGGTCCCTGAAATCGATACAGACTCGTATCTTCCCATTCTTCTTGGTGACAGGTACGACGTTGGCTACCCAATCTGGGTGCTGTTCCTCGCGGATGAAGCCGCTGGTCAAGAGTTTGTCCACCTCCTGATCGATGGCATTCATGATGTCCGGACGGAAACGTCGCTGTTGCTGTTTGATAGGTTTGGCATCGGGTAAGATGTTCAACATATGTATTGCGATCTGTGGATCGAGTCCCGGCATATCTTCGTAGCTCCAGGCAAAGACGTTGATATACTCTTTAGCCAGCCGGACCAGAGACTCTCGGTCTTCTCCTTCTAAGCTTTTGTTGATGAAGATGGATTTGGAAGAAGATCCGTCCCCAAGGTCGATCTGCTCGACTTCGTCTTTGGTGGGAGGTTCACGTAACTCAAAATGAGACTCACATTGTTCTCCTAGGCGTTGAGCCCAGGGTTCTTCTTCGAAGGGTTCCGGCGCTTGGTCTTCGCCTTCACCTTTTTGAGGTTGTGCTGACGTCATGTTAGCTGACAGCACTTTCCTGAAGACTGATCCGATACTAGTATCGGAATCCCAAGTTGACGCTTCGGACGAGTGGGAATGTTCTACATCTTCTGCGTCTGAACTCTCTGGAGTTGATGGCGGCGTGACATAGCCTATCCCCCGTCGAGTTTTGTTGTAGTAGTCTTGCGGCTTTCCTTTGGGTATTGGAAGCCGGAGAGGGAGACGTCGACCTTTGCCGTAGTTTAGGCCTTTGTTGCTTTTTAGGTCGTAGCCCATCTTTTGGATGATGTGCTTTGCCGTATCCGTGTACAGATAGACTTGTACTCTACCGGTATCAGGTTCTGGCTCGAGTGGCGGAAGGTCTTGATGATGCTCGACCTTGCCCAAAATGATGGATCCTTCGTCTCGGCTTCGTGGAGGGGCTATGAAACAGACTCCTTGAGACGGAACTACTCGATTTACATGATGGACGATCGTTATTTGTGTTTGCAACGACCGTAGAGCGTTATCTAATGTATACATGGCATTCCAGTGCGGAAGACATGAATAATTAAAAGACACTCTATTATTGATAAAATACGAGATCTTATCCCGTGGGATTATATTGTCTAAGGAGGGTGCATCTACATCAGCAGAGATATATTCGCCAAGCTCCTCGTCTGTAAGTACTGGGGTCGGATCAGGAGAATCCACCACAGCTTTGACTTTGGGGTCTGAGAGGGTTATGTGAGCCCTCTCTGGCATCTTGGATGGCTGCGGGGGCTTGCCCTTAAGACGCACCTTCAGAGGTGCCTCAACTGCGCCTCCTGTGAGTGGTGCCTTCCCCTGTAATTTTGCCACCAGGAGAGCCAATGTTTGAGGCGGCTTTCCCTTGAGGCGTATCTTTAGGGGAGCCTCAGGAGTCGGTGCTTTTCCTGATAGTTTGATGCTCATTGGAGGCACCTTCTGGGGAGGTTTGCCCTTCAGTCGGATCTTCAGGAGAGCATCGGGAGTCGTCTCAGGCTCCGTGTCCGGCTCAGTTGCCGTCTCTGCCTCATCATCAGCATCGTTGGCTTCCTCCTCGTCAAGTGGCTTGTACAAGTCGGAATCGGTAAAGTAGGCTTCAATCCCTTTGAAAGGATCGATGTCTACGAACTCCGTCCGGGTGACGCCGTTGGTGGATACATATTTCATGCATTGGTGGAGCGTGGAAGGCACCACCATGTACTCATGTAGCCATGGTCGACCGAGCAGGATGTTGTAGTTGACCTCGGCATCCACCACATAGCAAGTTACCTCAGTTTTGAGGTTGCCGATGTGATACTTCAGTCGGATCTTGCCCAGCGGCTCGCTTTTGCTAGCGTTGAAGCCACTGATAGTTGTGTTGGAGGGCGCCAGCCGGTACATTAGGATCCCCAGTTTTGATAGCAGCATCTTCGGGATGATGCTGAGGGAAGACCCCGGATCGATCTGAATCCTGCTCACCTTGACCGAACCGATGTACCCTGTGTAATACAGCGGTCGGTTATGTCGGTGGTGCTTGAGCAGCATGTCTTGTTGGGTGAAAGTTATGTTTGGGATAACTTCATCCGCACAATGACAGTGCGCACAAGTAGTTGGGAGGTCTTCAGGCTGCTTGACCTGACTGAGAAAAGATTCGGCGTCCTTCAGAGCTTCGCAGAGAGCTTCTCGGGAGTCTTTGGAAAGACGCAGGAGCTCAAACAAAGACAGGCATGCAGGAGTACTGGACAGTTGTGCCAGTATGTCAAAGTTGTGGGGCTTGGCTAGCCCCGAAGCATTCTCCTTCCGTAGAGGTCTGTCGAAACGAGCCTCCACCTGCTTCTGTTTATTGGCTGCTGAGGGTTTAGACGGGCCATCTTCAGGGATGGTGCCGGGAGGCACCACCTCGGCGGCAGCTTCGCCGGGCTGAGTGTTCTGTTGTGCACGTGTCTGCACTGGAAGTGCCTCTTCCGTTGAAGAAGAGACCGTACGGCAAGACTTGATCTTCCTGCCTTTTGATTTGGAGGTAGAGCGTACCTCCGGTTGAGTCACCTCGGAGACGAGGTCGGGGTGAACCCAGAGGACCTCTCCTCGAGATGTGGTGAGTGGGATGAGTCCACTCGCATTGTCACGGGTAGATGGCAAGTTCACCACCTCCATTATCGCCTTAGGGATGGTGACGACGCCATCTTGTGTGGTGGTCGGTGGCAAAGTGCCAAACTGAAGCGACACCACATTGGCTGATACCGTCTTCTCTTCATAGTCGACGGAGATTACATCGGCATTGATCATGCGCTGGATGTAATTCTTGAGGACGTAGCAGTCCTTGGTCGGGTGTCCGACAAACCGATGGTAGTGACAGTACCTCGGGTTATCCACTTTCCCGACTTCATCGGGCCGCTTTGGGTCCGGGAGCTTGATCTTGTCACCCTGCTTCAGTATCTCAAAGAGTTGCAGGGTGTCTTCGTCATTGAATGAATACACCTCCTTGGATCTCGGTGCCAGTGGAGGCTTCTGAGTAGGCGCAGATGCGCCCTTCGAGGCATTAACAGTCAATGCCTGTTTCCCCTTTGCTTCTCGTCCAGAATTGTTGGCTGCTGACCTTTTCTCCTTATCATCAAAGGCGGGGAAGCTGACACCCAGAAGACGTGTATTGGCCGCCTTCTTTTCTGCGGCTTCAGCTTCGATGATCAGGGAGCTCCAGTCGGGAGGGGGAGTAGAGTTGAGCCAGAGCTTAATTGCGGACAGCATGTTCATGCTGTAAGAGGAGAGGAGCACATGTTCTGGCATGCCTGGAGGTAGCCTGAAGCAGGCTTATCGGAAGCGTTCGATGAATACCCGAACCGTTTCTTTCTCCTTCTGGCGTATTTCTATAAGAGATGCCATCGTCATGTCCTTCCCGCCGTCGTAGAAGCGATCGAGGAAGAGGCGCGTCAAGTCATCAAAGGACGATATAGAATTGTCGGGGAGGCTGCAGTACCAGTCATACGCCACCCCTTTTAGGGCCCCAACAAAGATACTGGTGAGGAGCGCGTCCTCCTTTGGAAGATGCCCCGTTTGCGACTGGAAATATGTCAGGTACCGACGCGGAGAGTCCTTCCCGTCGTACGGCGTGAGTGTTTGTGGTTTATATTTCGGAGGATAAACCACCTTGTTCCACTCGAGGGGATAAGGCTGGGGAATGCCCATCTTCTGGCGCTCCTCTTGCCTGTTTTTGGACTTGAAGCGCTCCCGCAAGTCCTTGATCATTTCGACCACATCCTCCGTGGAGCTAGGAGTCGGGAAAGGTGGTACTACCTGGAGTGGAGCGTTTGAAGGTTCCGACGTCCGGGGTGCTTCTGTGTCGGAGGGTGCCCGTTGAAGGGGTACATCAACTCCCCATTGACTCTTGGGTCGGGACCGGTTGAAGGTGTTCTGGTCAAGGCCGACCGAATATCAAACACTGCTTGAGTCAGTGCTTGCATAGAGGCAGAGAGGGTTTTGAGTCCTCCCTCTAATGAGTCTATACGCTGGACAATGTCTTGCGGCGGTGCATCAGACTCGAAATCACCCCCAGTCATGTATACTGTCCTGACACGGCCGGGAGTGGATGGATTGGTTGAGGCTTCGCTCTCGGCCTCACTTTCATGTGGGGGAGTCACCTCTCCTGATGTTTCACCTTGGCCACCCCCAGCCACATTCTGGAGGTCATTCTCGACGGGCGCATCTGCAAGGGATTGCCCTCAGCTCCGTCTTGAAGGGCCTCTTCGTCTCTACCTCCAGCTATGTCCTGGGGGACATCCTCGTTTCGAGGGGCTTCTGGGAGGCTGACTTCGCCTCGAGGATGAAGATCCGCCGCAGCTGTGCTTTGGACATCTTCGTCTTCGGAAGGAGGCTCAACAAGGGTCTGACTACCCCCAGCTTCCTCCAAGAACTTTTTCCTCGACCGAGTGCTTTCGAACACTCCAGAGGTCGAGACAGCTGCCTTGGTTTTCCTCGGCTGGCTTTTGGATGAAGACGAGGAATTGCCAGTCGCCTTCCGGAGTGATGAGGAGTTGGAGACCACGTTGCATGAAGCAACTCTTGGCTCCTCTTCTGTTGACACCTTCATCCCGAGACGATATGGGAGGGGTGTCGATGATTGCAGCCGCTGGAAGACTGACTACCTTGGTGGTACTGCTGCCTTGCAACAGCAGTTGATGGTGACCACCGCACAAGTATGCCCCGTGAGAGGCACATCGTGCCTGTTGGTCGACTCTCCTGACCGGCGCTTGTGAGTGATCACGTTACGCAGGTCGTTGGGGGAGAGTGCTACCTTCACACCCCCTTCAGGCGCATGGCAAGGCCAAACGCCGGGGTGGACAGGTGAGTGCTGTGCCCCCTGAGCTAATACCAAGCAGGCATCACGATCAGTAGCGGAGGAACAACAACATTTGAAGTGACTTGAACGGACCTCAAACGCACAACCAGAGGAGGCGCGGAAGTTCAAGACCACTGAATTTGCCTCACTCAGCTTGGTTGTGCACGCAGTAGATGCGCCCAAGTGAGATGAGGACTTTGAAGATCGGTTCGTTTTAGGTGCCGAAGCACCTGAGCCGACCTTGTACAGCTTGCCATCAGCAGCGCGCATGATTGTGAGCGCATGCTTTTGGCTTGCTGCTGGCATAGCATGTTTGTGGCGCATGGCCCGTGCCGCCTTGGATTTCTTTGTACTAGCCCGCTGGGGTGCATAGTACTCAGCATCCAAATTCTTTTTGCCATTACAGCGAGTGAGTCTGTCGAAGACAGAGATTTTTTTGTGGCGCATCAGAGATGATGTACGGGGCATTGGCCGCGTCCCTGCTCCGTCGACGCATCTTCCTCGCCTGAGAGGGAGATGGCTGGGGAACGTGGTCAGCCGCATGCTTCCCCGAGAGATGCGCTGCATCAGCGGGCGCACCTTGGTTGCTGAGAACGTCAGCAGGAAGGGAGGGCTGGATTGGTGCATTCCCTTCAGTGGTGGTGCCCGAGGCGTCGACCTTGCGCACCCAGACACGGCAGGTCTTCTTCGGCTTCGGCAGCCGCTTCGAAGGACTCGCACTTCCTTCAGAAATGAACTCTTCGTACGCCTGTTGATTGAGGCGCACGACCAGCGTCTTGTGGGAGGAGCCCACCTTCACGTCGTCGGCCTGTGACACGACTTTCTCGGAAGAGGAGAAAGAGGTCCCCAGCAGAGTCGCCAGCTTGTTTGCCATTAAAATTGTTTGATTGCAAATCTTAATACAAACAGAACAGTGTTACAATATAGGACTTAGATGTAGTCCTAGGAGTACACTTTTGTTTAATCTGGGTCCTTAGTGCCAATGGAGCGAGTGGTAATGCGTTGACTCCGTTGACGGGCTGACGACGGTTATCGGTTCTCTGAAGGTGTAGATTGCTCTGGGTACTGGAGCTTGCTGAGAGGAGGAAGACGTTGAGTGTCTGTATCTGCCTCTCTGGTGGTATGTTCCTTCATATCTGTCTGTGTCTAAGAAGGAAATGATTCCTCTATTTATAGCTGGACAGGTTGGCTGCTCATGCGCGCATATGTAGGATGCGCCGGTACGTGGGGACGCTACGTGGAGATTGCTGATGGAGGCGCATGGATGATGCGCCCTACTCGAGGGGTTGAATTTTTCATACTGCTGTTGTGAGCTGGCACGTAGCAGAGGAGAAGATCTTTCCGTTGCTGAAATCTTGGATGAGTTGAGTCAAAGGACACGTGTCGTTGACTCATGGCTCGGAGATCTCGGATCTGATGGGGGGATGATTTGGTGGGATGCGCCTTGGATTGGACGCATGATGAGATTTTGGCTCGTGACCTTTAGGAGTCACGAACCATTCTGGGCGCATGGCTTTTGAGGCGCATGCAGGCGACTTTCCTTCTGTCTTTCGGGATCAGAGATCAGTCTGGGGCGCATGGCTTTTGAGGCGCATGCAAAGCTTCAACTGGAGACTCTTCTTCTATCTTTAGGGATCAGTGAAGGGTCTGAGGCGCATGGCTTTTGAGGCGCATGCGGATGGTTGGGTGGCTACATGGCAGTAGCCGTCGGGGTAAAGTCATGATGATGCTGACGTTGTGGACGCTTCGTTTTCTGCAAAAGCTGTCAATCGTTCAGACTTGGGGAGGCGTGCTGCCAACTCTGTCAGTTCAGCATTTAATGTTGGTACATTCGATGGACAGCTGAGTGGGTGACGTTCCACTAGGCGTATGGGGACGTATGGGGGCGCATCCTCTGTGATGCGCTCGGTACAGGGCGCATCTGTGGGAGGCGCTTGGTGTTTGAAGGGGTGTGATGTGCTGTCCAGCCGGTGCATCCGACACGTCTTTAATAATGCGGCTGTTTTGCTTCTCGAGTGCCTTTAAATAGCCGTTTGGCTGAAGTCGAGGCGTCTGGTTCATCCATTTAATGTGAGTTCATTGTACGGAATTCGGAGAGCCATCCACTTGGCGCGTGAGTTTGATCTGCCCGACCTATAAATAGTGGCATGGAGAGAAGGTTTGCTTCTCATTCCCTCACGTACTTCCGACATGAACTTGGGTATTCGGGTGCACTCTGTTGACGAAGTACTCCCGAGGGTAAAGATGAGACGCCATGTCGTTGTTGATGCTTTTGAAGGTGACTGTTGCATCCAAAAGACGGAGTCGAGGGCTTCTGAGGCAGGCGGAAGGTGTCTGTTGCATCCAAAGATAGGGATGCTCGGGCCTCGTCTTCGTTGTTCCGGAAGAGCCGTAGATCGGAATGACGGTGCCCTGACCTCTTCCTTTAGCTTTGGAGGCTCTTTCTCTGGATGGGGTGTTAATTGCCACCCTCATCCTGCTCGGCCAGGTGAGCCTGGTTGGAAGAGCGGCACATAACTGGGCTGCTGAAGGGATGCACATAGCTGAGCTGCTGAAGAGATGGTGGGATGCGCCAGGTTGGAGACGCATGGCATCTGCTGCGCCTAACTGGCGGCGCATGGTGACTGCTGCGCCTATCTGGAGGCGCATGGTGGCCGCTGGCTGTAGACTTAGGATCTTTCCTTTGTAGAAATTCTCCTTTGTACAACCTTTTCTAGACATGTAATAGACTTTTGTATATAAATAAGAAGTCCTTCTCCAAATGTCTATACTTATTGACTTTGCTGTGAAGTATTTTGTCCGAGTTCTGGCGCATGTAGTGTCTGGCGCATGGACTTTCTGGTTGTGAAATTCTATGCTTCTACAGTTTGTTAGCTTGAAGGTGAAGGAATTAGGGATCCCATGATCACAGATTGGTGTGCGTATCGATCGATAGAAGATTGTTTAAGGCGTAATCTAATCATTTAATGGCAGAAACTATGTGTCGGTTTCCAGCAATCTTGATCAGTCAACGACCTCAAGATCTTCTGTCGTATTCCTTCCTCGGGTTGGACGTCGTGTGGGCGACGATCTCCCAACATTTTCTTCTTCTTGGCTGACATCTCTGTCCCTTTATGTGAAAAAAAGTTTAGCTAACCTGTTGTTTTTGGATCATTAATGACGGCCAGATAATAGATGATATAAATAGGCTATAGTGAGGAGAAATTAGGGTTAGGCCTCCTAACGGATCTCGGTATCCCTTGTTCAGTCCGAATACACAATCCGGGTCCGTTAACAATAGTTCGGTCCACTAAAGAGCTATTGTTGCACTAACTTCCTAATTCCAAATTAAATTTATGGACTCCTTATTATTATATACATGTTCGTCTTCCCATGTTAAAATATCGAATGTCCGTCGATCAAATTAAATTATTGACAACTATATTGATCGACATCTTTTATCCTTAAGTAGTACCACTCAACCTCATCTGTCATGTAGGATATAATCCACTTGCAGAGTTTACATGACAATCTTAATGAGCTCCTTAAGGGGACATTATCAACTTGATGTATCGGAATATGGATTTCTTTTATAATCAACAACCCATCATACACACAATGTCATTATCCAATTCATAGAGTTTTTGACCCATAATGAATCTCACTCTTTTACGAGTGTAATGCCCATATCTCGTATTACGTATTGGGAATACGTGTACGTATTTCGGGCTCGTATTTTTGGTTTGTCATAATTAGTTAGCCTTGGGTTTTATTTTGCATGTTGCATTAGCATGGTTCATCATGGCATTACATTTGGCTTGGTTTGGTTCGGTTTAGTAGGTTTGGCTTGGTTTGGTTTTTTTGTGGAGAACCACTCCCACCTACCACCACTCCCACCATAAATATCTATCCCACTCTCTCTCTTCCATTATTACTCATTACTCATTTCTTCTTCTCCATCTTTACTTCTCCACCTACCAGGAGAGAGGGAGAGCTTAGGCAAGTGCATCTTGCTTCTTGGAGGAAGTCTATTTTTATTGTTCCATTGTCTTCCTCATGTGTTTCTAACCCACTTTAGTACTTGACATTTTTCATTTCCATGGTTAAATTTTTGTAGATCTAGTTTTGTGGTATTTTTGGTTTCCAGGACTTTTGATCCATCACACTTGCATATTTTTGCTAGTTGATGGTTCCATGTTGTAGAGAATTTCGTTTTACCCCATTTTGACTTATGAAAGTTCGAATTTGGGTTTGGAATGAAGGATTTGTGGAGCTTGAAGCCATGGATTTCATGACTTTTCTTCTCGGACAAGTGGAGAAGTGACAGTCCTCTGGCCGCATGGCCATTCACTAGAATGAGCCGCATGGCTTTATATAAGTTGTATTATTAAATTTTCTATGCATTTGAATTGCTTGCAACCGCATGAAATAATTGCTTGGCCACCTTAGCATTAAATGCATGCACGTGGGAGCAAGCTTAGCATTTAATGCTGGCACCCCCAGTATTATTTAATGCATTAGCTTGGCCTTACAAATTTACTAGCCGCATGGATTATGGAAATTAGAACCTAGCCGCATGCTTATTCTACGTATTATAATAATGCATCATATCATTAGAGCCAGCCGCATGGGCATTGGAGGAATGCATTTAATGCATTCATTCTTGAATGCATATTTTCCATGCATAGCCGCATGGACATTTGAGGAATGTATTTAATACATTCATGAATGCCTTTTCCAAGCATAGCCGCATGACAATTGCTTTAATCAAATATTTTTCAAGCAAACCGCATGCATTCTCCTCAACTTAATGCAATTAAATGCATGAAATTAGGCATTAAAACCCATGCACAGCCGCATGCATACTCTACTGAAGGCTTAAGCAACTTAATTGCTTTATGCATTTAGGCCCCTTAATACTTAATGCTTTATCCATAAGGCCTTGTATTCTAAGGCTTTTTCAAGTACTGTGCTTTAAGGCTTAATGCACTTAAGTCCTTAGTAATTGATCTTTTATGCTTTAATGAATTGGTTTAAGCCTTGGAAAAAGGGTGAGCCGCATAAGACTCTGATGGTTGAATGCCTTTTTGCATTTAAGACCCTACTTTATTATTTAATGCTTTATACATTTTAGACCTTGCATTTATTACTTAAAGCTTTAAGCAATTAAGGCTTTAATAATTATATTTAATGCTATTGTTTGTGCAAGCACGTAGCTTGCATGCATGTAGCTTAGGAATTAGCTTGCATGCATGAAGCATTTGTATTAAGCATCTGGATGCTTATGAGCCGCATGGCCCCTTTTTGTAGTGAGCCGCATAGGAGCAGGAATGGTATATTTAATGCATATTTTTTTATAGTGAGCCGCATATGCTAATGCACTTGTGAGCCGCATGGCATGCTATGAATAATGTAATCATTGTTTGGCCACGTGAACCTTTTCTTACTGCATTAATTGTTGGGTCCCACATGGCTTCGGTACTTGAGTGGCCACGTGCCCCTTTTCCTTTGCTTGAGTGGAAGCCCGCAATTATTGTCTTCCCACTCTCTGTCTTTCTGACTGCATGAATATTACTTGTTAGCATTTACTCTTGTCCGTATGGCCCCCCTTTCAGTTATTTTTTTGGCCGCATAAGCATTGGCTGGCCGCATGGGTGGCCACCCACTCTCTTTGACCGCATGTTTGTTCTCCCACTTTTGGACCGCATGGGTCCCACTTTGACTGTTTAATATTTTATTTGTCTGAATTATGGTCAAAATTTCTTCCCACTCCCAACATAAAAGTTGTAGAGTTTCTCCTTGGCTTCAAGAATATATATATTATATTATATTATTATTTTAATTGCTTAAGTTTCTTCCCTCCTTGATAAATGGCATGACTTGATAGTGACCCGCCGTGGTGCACCCCTGACAAGATAACTTGACTTGACATGATATACCTGACATGATAGTGGCCCGCCGTGGTGCACTCTTGACATGATAAACCTGACATGATATTTCTCGAAATGCTGTTGCAACGGCTAACACGACCTGACAAGATTGAATAAACTGGACACCGTGGACGATTGTGCGTGTACAAATGAACCCGTCTTGTCATGCATCATGTCTAGGACGGGGATCCCTGAGTACCACGGTCAAGGGTACCCACTGAAATCAACTAAGGCTAACAACTAGAATAAATCCAGTAGTCATGAAGAGATTTCCCAGCTACAGGCAATCCCGTTATCTGGGCGCCCCTCTTGGGATCTGTAGTCTGCCGTCGAGTAGGGCACATTTCCAGCACACTGTCATGTGTTGCACCCTCTAAGTCACCTAAGGGTACATGCGTTTCCTGGATGATGTACCCACTTGAATTCAATCCTAATTGCGTCCGGATAGCCTGGATGGTCTGCAGGGCTTGTGGCTGTGGAATAATCTCACTGCATCTTGTTAGTAATTAGGCTTGTGATAACCCTAGTTAGTTAAAGTATCAAACCGTACTTATTGCTTGGCCGTGAAATGTTGGATGAAGTTTTCCAGTCTATTCTAGTCTTGATTCTGTACAAGATTGTCACATGACCTGTTTTCTTATTTTATCTTGCCGATAAATTGTGGGAGAAACCAAGTTCGGTTCAGACGCAGGGTTACAACCCCAGTCCTTGTTTGGTTTACGGGTTGTAACCTGGTTATCTGAATAGTCCCATGGTTATCTCATCGTATATCACCTGTCCTGCTTTTCTTTAATTACTGTCTTTTATATATTTTACTCTTATGCTAATTGCTGGTTTTAGTTCCTAAGTGAAGCCTCCTTTGTGGCACTTGCTCTTTCTGGGGTCTGACCCAGCTGGTTTTGTATGGCCAGATACCAGAGCAGCTCCAGAGGATCTACCGAATCTCCAGCCACATGGTGACCACTAGACGGAATCCTGGCAACGAGTGGATTATTTTTGGCTCTCCCACTCTATTGTAAATTATTTCTTTTGAGGCGTTTAGCCGCCGAGCAAGTGTTAGCTCGTGTACATTTTTACTTATTGTCTGCCTACAAGCTGTAACATGATTGGCAATCTAGGGTTGATCATGTATGACTAAACTCTTGCTAGTCCTTACATTTTGTAACGACTAGCTTCATGATCAGCTGGATATGTAATGTTTGGGACGCCTTACTATTGTATATTTGGTGATCTTACATCTTGTAACTCTATTTACTTGCTTGTGATTGAGACACTAGGCTTGTTATTGACCCTAAGAGACTGATGGCTTGTAGATAAACCCTCATACATCTAGACAGCCGTGACCGTATAGTGGAGTGGATTCCATTTCATTCTACTAGCTGGCTATGTCTGCCTCCGCTCTCCAGTATTCTGGTTCTGGGGCGTGACATGGTTTAAGTGGTGGCCCATGCAGGTCTTGTAAATCAAGATATGTGAGGGTTTACCGAATAGATGTCTCAATCAGTACTCGCCCTTGATCTCTGCTCGTATCCTCTTGATCCTTGAAAATTCTTGTCCTGATCACATGCTTGTAATCGTTGATCTGTCCTGGTCCTTCCTTATTATTTCTATGTCATCTTCCTCAGCGGCATTGAACCTGGACCTGCCGATCAGCAAGGCGGATCACCTCCCGTGGACCAGCAGCAACCAGAAGATCAGGCCCAGCACTCAGGAGCAGCCTCCCGAGTCGTACCTACTGGAGGAGAGCCGCCAGTTCAGCCAGTCCAGCCTGCAGAGCCTGATGATGGCACCTTGGTGGGACTCATCAGGATACTGTTAGCCTTCTAAGATCGTCGAGGTGATGCATTGCACCAGGCAGTGGAAGATGCTTTGAACAGAGGCGGTCATCCAAGGAACAGTGCAGCGAACAGTTTCAAGCATCTGAACCCTCTATTCTTCGATGGCAGTGAAGATGCTATCGCTGCTGACGCGTGGCTCCAGGATACTGAAGTCATTCTAGAGGCAGCCAGAACCCCAGAAGACAAAAAGGTGGCCGTGGTGCGTCTACAGTTATTGGATCTTGCCGGCAGCTGGTGGCAGCACAGGCCGTGGAATTAGTGGCCCCTATTCCATGGGCACTATTTAGAGAGAGATTCCAGACTAAGTACTTCGATGCGGTGGCTCGGTATGATCTTCAGACCAAGTTCACCAATCTGAAGCAAGGAGACAGGACGGTCGATGGGTATGCGGCCGAGTTTTCCAGGCTTAGTCGGTTTGCTCCCACTTTGGTGGCGACCGAGTTTGACAGAGCCCAGCGGTTCCAGCAAGGGCTCCACCTCGAGATTTTGTTGGCAGTAGAACAGTTTGAACATCAGACATTTGATGCAGTATTGAGGGCAGCTAGGAGGCACGAGTATACCTTCCACAGGATCGTGGACAGGACCGGAGGTCGGAAGCGATCTCACGGCCAGATGACCCAGTCGACAGCACCAGCCCCGACAATCAGGGCTTTGACAATTGGAACTCCGAGGAAGGCGGCCTCAGTGACGTCGGTCACGTCCCCTCAGCAGCAGAAGCAGAAGCAGTCTTCCGCAATGGGCTGCACTCATTGTGGGAAGCCAGGGCACGTTGTTTCGGAGTGTTGCAGAGCACAGGAATTGTGTTTGGCTTGTGGAGCGCCGGACCACAAGATAGGGTCCTGTCCGAATAGGGCCAGTTCCTCATCGGCCCAGAATAGTCCCTCGGTAAGGGGACCAGCCCCAGTCCAGCAGCAGCAGCAGCAGCAGTATCCATTGTCGAGGCCATTGCCGCCTCAGGCCCAAGTGTTTCAGCAGCAGTACCAGCCTCCGAGGCCATTGTCGCCTCAGGCCCTAGCCTTCCAGCTACAAAGACCCCAGCAGTATGCCCAGGTCCAAGCTCATATCCAGAACCGGCAGAGAGGTTCCTAGCAGGATATCTTCCCTCTTTCTCGTGCCTTCAATTTCCTTGCTTACATACATGATTGTATGATTGATTGCTTAGTATGGCTTGCCTGTGATTAGTATAGCTTGTCCTTGCAATCTCTAGCCACTTGATTAAATTTCGAGGACCGAATTCTTTTAAGGTGGGTAGAGTTGTAATGCCCATATCTCGTATTACGTATTGGGAATACGTGTACATATTTCGGGCTCGTATTTTTGGTTTATCATAATTAGTTAGCCTTGGGTTTTATTTTGCATGTTGCATTAGCATGGTTCATCATGGCATTGCATTTGGCTTGGTTTGGTTCGGTTTAGTGGGTTTGGCTTGGTTTGGTTTTTTTGTGGAGAACCACTCCCACCTACCACTACTCCCACCATAAATATCTATCCCACTCTCTCTTCCATTATTACTCATTACTCATTTCTTCTTCTCCATCTTTACTTCTCCACCTACCAGGAGAGAGGGAGAGCTTAGGCAAGTGCATCTTGCTTCATAGAGGAAGTCTATTTTTATTGTTCCATTGTCTTCCTCATGTGTTTCTAACCCACTTTAGTACTTGGCATTTTTCATTTCCATGGTTAAATTTTTGTAGATCTAGTTTTGTGGTATTTTTGGTTTCCAGGACTTTTGATCCATCACACTTGCATATTTTTGCTAGTTGATGGTTCCATGTTGTAGAGAATTTCGTTCTACCCCATTTTGACTTATGGAAGTTCGAATTTGGATTTGGAATGAAGGATTTGTGGAGCTTGAAGCCATGGATTTTATGACTTTTCTTCTCGGACAAGTGGAGAAGTGACAGTCCTCTGGCCACATGGCCATTCACTAGAATGAGCCGCATGGCTTTATATAAGTTGTATTATTAAATTTTCTATGCATTTGAATTGCTTGCAACCGCATGAAATAATTGCTTGGCCATCTTAGCATTAAATGCATGCACGTGGGAGCAAGCTTAGCATTTAATGCTGGCACCCCCAGTATTATTTAATGCATTAGCTTGGCCTTACAAATTTGCTGGCCGCATGGATTATGGAAATTAGAACCTAGCCGCATGCTTATTCTACGTATTATAATAATGCATCATATCATTAAAGCCAGCCGCATGGGCATTGGAGGAATGCATTTAATGCATTCATTCTTGAATGCATATTTTCCATGCATAGCCGCATGGACATTTGAGGAATGTATTTAATACATTCATGAATGCCTTTTCCAAGCATAGCCGCATGACAATTGCTTTAATCAAATATTTTTCAAGCAAACCGCATGCATTCTCCTCAACTTAATGCAATTAAATGCATGAAATTAGGCACTAAAACCCATGCACAGCCGCATGCATACTCTACTGAAGGCTTAAGCAACTTAATTGCTTTATGCATTTAGGCCCCTTAATACTTAATGCTTTATCCATAAGGCCTTGTATTCTAAGGCTTTTTCAAGTACTGTGCTTTAAGGCTTAATGTACTTAAGTCCTTAGTAATTGATCTTTTATGCTTTAATGAATTGGTTTAAGCCTTGGAAAAAGGGTGAGCCGCATAAGACTCTGATGGTTGAATGCCTTTTTGCATTTAAGACCCTACTTTATTATTTAGTGCTTTATACATTTTAGACCTTGCATTTATTACTTAAAGCTTTAAGCAATTAAGACTTTAATAATTATATTTAATGCTATTGTTTGTGCAAGCACGTAGCTTGCATGCATGTAGCTTAGAAATTAGCTTGCATGCATGAAGCATTTGTATTAAGCATCTGGATGCTTATGAGCCGCATGGCCCCTTTTTGTAGTGAGCCGCATAGGAGCAGGAATGGTATATTTAATGCATATTTTTTTATAGTGAGCCGCATATGCTAATGCACTTGTGAGCCGCATGGCATGCTATGAATAATGTAATCATTGTTTGGCCACGTGAACCTTTTCTTACTGCATTAATTGTTGGGTTCCACATGGCTTCGGTACTTGAGTGGCCACGTGCCCCTTTTCCTTTGCTTGAGTGGAAGCCCGCAATTATTGTCTTCCCACTCTCTGTCTTTCTGACTGCATGAATATTACTTGTTAGCATTTACTCTTGTCCGTATGGCCCCCCTTTCAGTTATTTTTCTGGCCGCATAAGCTTTGGCTGGCCGCATGGGTGGCCTCCCACTCTCTTTGACCGTATGTTTGTTCTCCCACTTTTGGACCGCATGGGTCCCACTTTGACTGTTTAATGTTTTATTTGTCTGAATTATGGTCAGAATTTCTTCCCACTCCCAACATGAAAGTTGTAGAGTTTCTCCTTGGCTTCAAGAATATATATATTATATTATATTATTATTTTAATTGCTCAAGTTTCTTCCCTCCTTGATAAATGGCATGACTTGATAGTGACCCGCCGTGGTTCACCCCTGACAAGATAACTTGACTTGACAATGAACTTGACATGATATACCTGACATGATAGTGGTCCGTCGTGGCGCACTCTTGACATGATAAACCTGACATGATATTTCTCGAAATGCTGTTGCGACGGCTAACACGACCTGACAAGATTGAATGAACTGGACACCGTGGACGATTGTGCGTGTACAAATGAACCCGTCTTGTCTTGCATCATGTCTAGGACGGGGATCCCTGAGTACCACGGTCAAGGGTACCCACTGAAATCAACTAAGGCTAACAACTAGAATAAATCCAGTAGTCATGAAGAGATTTTCCAGCTACAGGCAATCCCGTTATCTGGGCGCCCCTCTTGGGATCTGTAGTCTGCCGTCGAGTAGGGCACATTTCCAGCACACTGTCATGTGTTGCACCCTCTAAGTCACCTAAGGGTACATGCGTTTCCTGGACGATGTACCCACTTGAATTCAATCCTAATTGCGTCCGGATAGCCTGGATGGTCTGCAGGGCTTGTGGCTGTTGAATAATCTCACTGCATCTTGTTAGTAATTAGGCTTGTGATAACCCTAGTTAGTTAAAGTATCAAGCCGTACTTATTGCTTGGCCGTGAAATGTTGGATGAAGTTTTCCAGTCTATTCTAGTCTTGATTCTGTACAAGATTGTCACATGACCTGTTTTCTTATTTTATCTTGCCGATAAATGGTGGGAGAAACCAAGTTCGGTTCAGACGAAGGGTTACAACCCCGGTCCTTGTTTGGTTTACGGGTTGTAACCTGGTTATCTGAATAGTCCCATGGTTATCTCATCGTATATCACCTGTCCTGCTTTTCTTTAATTACTGTCTTTTATATATTTTACTCTTGTGCTAATTGCTGGTTTTAGTTCCTAAGTGAAGCCTCCTTTGTGGCACTTGCTCTTTCTGGGGTCTGACCCAGCTGGTTTTGTATGGCCAGATACCAGAGCAGCTCCAGAGGATCTACCGAATCTCCAGCCACATGGTGACCACTAGACGGAATCCTGGCAACGAGTGGATTATTTTTGGCTCTCCCACTCTATTGTAAATTATTTCTTTTGAGGCGTTTAGCCGCCGAGCAAGTGTTAGCTCGTGTAGATTTTTACTTACTGTCTGCCTACGGGCTGTAACATGATTGGCAACCTAGGGTTGATCATGTATGACTAAACTCTTGCTAGTCCTCACATTTTGTAACGACTAGCTTCATGATCAGCTGGATATGTAATGTTTGGGACGCCTTACTATTGTATATTTGGTGATCTTACATCTTGTAACTCTATTTACTTGCTTGTGATTGAGACACTAGGCTTGTTATTGACCCTAAGAGACTGATGGCTTGTAGATAAACCCTCATATATCTAGACAGCCGTGACCGTATAGTGGAGTGGATTCCATTTCATTCTACGTAGCTGGCTATGTCTGCTCCCGCTCTCCAGTATTCTGGTTCTGGGGCGTGACAACGAGTCAAAGTAATGCACATTGCATTGTTTCCATTACAAAAAATATTAAACTTTTGTATAAAACTTTTGAAAAAAGAGTACAAGAGAATTCTATTATTTGTCCTTGTAAGTTATAACAGAGTAATTTTCCTTTGTAAGTCTACTGTCACAAAACACTAAGGGCCCGTTTGGTTTGCAGTATTGGACAACATAATGTAATTGGCATTACGTTGTCAATCTAACTCGAGTGTTTGGTTGGACCAAAAAAAATTAGATGTAATGTATTCGCGATTACAGGTTTGATTACATTACATCAGTTTCTTCTAAACTCAATTATATCATAAAACCTATGTAATCGCAATTAATTACAACTTAAGCGGAATGTTGGTATGTTATAATTTGGTCGTTTTGTTCGTTTTTGGTTATTTTTTGTTGTTTTCTTTTATTTTTTGTCTTTTTTTTCCCCTTTTTGGTCGTTTTTTGCCCTTTTTTGTTTTTTTGCCATTTTTGTTTGTTTTTGTCGTTTTTGTTCATTTTTTGCCGTTTTGGTTAGTTTTTGGTCGTTTTTGTTGTTTTTCTCCCTTTTTTGCCGTTTTTGGTCATTTTTTTCGGTTTTTTTGCCATTTTGTTTTTTTTTGTCGTTTTTGTTCGTTTTTTGTCTTTTTGTTAGTTTTTTACCGTTTTGTTCGTTTTTTGTCTTTTTTGCCATTTTTGTTCGTTTTTGTCGTTTTTGTCCTTTTTTGTTCGTTTTTTGCCGCTTTTTTCGTTTTTGGCCGTTTTTGGTTGTTTTTGTTTTTTTATCTTTTTTTGTTTTTTTTGCCGTTTTTGTTTGTTTTTGTTCTATTTGTTCGTTTTTTGCCATTTTTGTTCGTTTTGGACCGTTTTTTTCGATTTTTGGTCGTTTTTGTACATTCTTGGCCGTTTTTGGCCGCTTTTATTTGTTTTTGTCCTATTTGTTCGTTTTTTTTTGTCTTTTTTATCGTTTTGGACCCTTTTTTTTCGATTTTTGGTCGTTTTTGTACATTCTTGGCCTTTTTGGCCGCTTTTGCACGTTTTTTTAAACTTTTTGTCGATTTTGTACATTTTGTCGGTTTTGCACGTTTTTTTATTGTTTTTGCTTTATTTGCACATCTTTTGCCGTTTTTGTACGCTTTTTTTATCAATTTTTGTCAAATTTGTACGTTTTTATCGTTTTTAGTCGATTTTGTACGTTTTTGACCATTTTTCACCTTTTTATCATTTTTTTTGCCCTTTTTGGCCGTTTTGCACATTTTTTTAATCCTTTTTGGTCGATTTTGCATGTTTTTGCACATTTTTTATCGTTTTTGGTCGTTTTTGCATGTTTTATCATTTTTGGTCAGTTTTTGCATATTTTGTTCGTTATTTGTCGATTTTGTACGTTTTTCGTTTTTGACCGTTTTTTGCGCATTTTTCGTTTTTTGTCACTTTTGCACGTTTTTTTTATCGTTTTCGGTCGATTTTACACATTTTTTGCCGTTTATGCACGTTATTTATCGATTTTTGTCGATTTTGTATGTTTTTGACCATTTTTCTCGTTTTTTGTCGCTTTTTGTACGATTTTATCGCTTTTGGTCGATTTTGCACGTTTTTGATCAATTTTGTACCTTTTTTTTTTGTCTTTTTCCACTTTTTTGTCGTTATGCTCTTTTCTTTTCTTTTTGTCGTTTTTGTTCCTTTTTAGGTCTTTTTTGCCAAAAAAATTAATCTTTTTTTGTCGTTTTTTGTTCGTTTTAATTACCTCTTGTTTTTTGTCTTTTTTCATTTTTTGTCATTTATGTTCCTTTTTATTGTTTTGGATCATTTTGTTTGTTTGTTTTTTCTTTTTTTATTATCGTTTTTTGTCATTTTTTTAATTTTTTTGTCGTTTTTGGCCGTTTTTGTTCGGTTTTTTTTTTCGTTTTTGATCCCTTTTGATACTTTTTTCCGTTTTGATCGTTTTTTGTCAATTTTTTTTCATTTTTTGTCGTTTTTGGTTTTTGGTCGTTTTTCGTCATTTTTGTTTTTTTTTGTCAATTTTTTTGTTTTTGGTCATTTTCTTAGCATTATTGGTCACTTTTGATGGTTTTCACCTTTTTTGTCTTTTTTGATTTTTTTGTCGTTTTTCTATTTTTATCGCTTTTTTCGTTTTTGATTTTTTTTTCCGTTTTGTTCGTTTGTCATTTTTGGTATTTTTTATTTTTTGTCGTTTTTTTTTTTTTCGTTTTTGGTCTTTTTTTTTAGCAGAAAACAAACCATTTTTCCCCTTTTTTATTATTTCTTTTTTCTTTTTTAATTTTTAATTTTTTTTCTTTTTTTTCTTTTTAAATTTTTATTTTTTATTTTTTTGATTTTTTAATTTTTGGAATTTTATTGATCAACTTTTTAAATTTTATGTTGTATTTTAAAAAAATATTAAATTAAAAATTCAATTACATTACATGGTAAACCAAATACATGAATGCAATTAATATTACATTACATGGTTTGATTACATGTTTCAACCAAACATAATAATGTAATTGTAATTTCATTACATTACAAACTCAATTACATTACAAATCCAATTCCATTACGATTACGATTACATTACAATGAACCAAACGCAACCTAAATTCTTCTCCCTTTGGTATATCCACATCTATTTTTGGGGCATGATTGTTATCATGGACAAGTTCTTGGAAAGCTAATTTCCAAATACTACTAGATATCCTTGTTTAATTTGGTGGACTGTCGGGTTAATGTGCATACCTTGGGGTAAAGGTAAAACCTGACCGCTCCAATTAGTACCCCACACTGATACTTTACCTCTGCCTATGATCCATTGGTAAATTGTGAATATGAATGAAAAAGTTGTGATATATTCTTTTGAAATGAAAATTTGAAGTTTTCTTGCTTCGAAGAGCATAACTTTGATAACGCTTTACAAGTTATTAAAATTCATCACAAAACAAGTGAGTGCAAGCCAAAAGTTTCAAGTCAAAGTAACTTTTCATTTCAAAGACAGAATTCTCTGCATATCTTCTACTATATAACGCGGCTTTGATACGGCTTAGACAGTCGTATCTATATCATCAACCATTTAATTTTAAAAAATTAAAAAAAATTATAATTCTAAACTTTCTCATCCTTTTGTCCGTATAACCGAATATTCTCTTTTTTATTTTTTTTCTGCATAACCGAATACTCCTCTTTTATTCACATATATCCATAACAAATTATAATTAAATTTAAATTACATTTCTATAAGTTTTAATTAAAATATAAATATATATAATAAATCTTAATTTAAATATTTAAATTATATTTTATAATACTAAAAAGAAGAAAAATTATTTTAAGTTGCACGTGCTTTTACTGTCTTCATAGGACCAACCTGACCCTGTCTCATTCATTGGTTAGATTTGCTAAACGGTTAATAGTTTGTTGTTATAGGGAGAACATATCCATGGTTCACTATTTTTTAAGAACCCGTTAGTCTGGTTTATCAGATGTATTAACTGTGGACAGTTCATATAACATGTTATCATAGTATACCGAATAAATGGAAGAAAAAAGAACTCTTAAGTTTGTAACCATCTGTGTTATTGTATTATAGTCAATTCACTGTATCGATATCGGACCCTTTCTATGAGTATCGGTATCGACAGTATCGATCACTATCGTCGTTTTCTTTTGGTATCGGAAAGATACCAAAAGAAAAC
This sequence comes from Iris pallida, assembly GCA_029216955.1. Taxonomy (NCBI): domain Eukaryota; kingdom Viridiplantae; phylum Streptophyta; class Magnoliopsida; order Asparagales; family Iridaceae; genus Iris; species Iris pallida. Next base: position 4,243,474 of record JANAVB010020397.1, read on the forward strand.
AATTATTAATAAAACATTAAAATTTAGAAAGAATATTTTATATATTTATGCATATAAGTATTTCATGTGTTGTTCTTTAGTAGTCATCCTTGCCGATTGATTTATTTGCGATAAGTTTTATTCTTTCACATACTTTTACAACTTTATTATGCTTTTACACTCTTGCTAATTGGTCTTTTTCGTTCATTTCGTTTTTACCGAATTGACTGAAAAAGCGACATCCAATATTAGTATCAGTACCGGTCAGTATCGGATCGGAACATGCCAAACCATACCGATATCGGTATCGTCCGATACCGCAAACTATAATTATAATATGTTTGTAACTACACTGGCAACTTGAGAGGGGTCAAATCCTTTCAGTTCCAGCATACCTAGCCGGAGGGTTGTGTTGTCCTAGCCGGAACTAATTTATCCTTACTACGTTAATATAGGTTTAAGATAAGTTTGAGCTTGGCCTGTCCTAAGAAAAACAAATGGCCTTGGGATTGTCCTACGAAGAGGGTTGTCAAAATCCGAAGTCTTATCTGACTTACCCTTGCGCCGGCCCTGCCCACGACCGGCCCTTCATGTCGTTAGAGACAATGTTGTCCGATTGCTTGCTGACCGAGGGGGGTTGACACAGCAGGCAGCAGGAGTGTCTCCTTAAATGTACTGAGTTCTATGTTCAGACAGCAGAGAGAGAGAGAGAGAGAGGGAGGTACAGATGAGGCTTTCTCTGGTCAAGAGGAGAAGTTGATTGCAGGCATTCTAGGAACAAGTATTTTGTGCTAACCGTTTACTCAAGAAGAGGGTTGCAAGAAAATGAAAAATGTGGTCCCAGTGGCCGTAGTCCGTTGGAAATGGTGGAGCACTCCGGCACAGTGGTGCGGGTTCGACCCCCTTGAAGGCATGCCTCCAAACACCAGTAAGAAGTGGACACCCTCAAAAAAAAAAAAAAATGAAACATTGTATGTTCATTTAGGAGACAATTGAACACATCTGATTGAAATGTAGATGGCAATTGGAATCTGTAGCCCTGTCTATCCACATTTGATGAGAGCTTCATATCTTGAGTTTGTCTCCCTACTGAGTTACTGCACTAAATTCCTTCTCCAGTTTATTACTCCAGTACCAACATGCATGGTTCATTACTATTATTCCCTTCCCTTTCTGCAAACAGTTTTGTAATAGTGCTAGAGACATTGTCTGCAAAAGATTGTAGCCAGCTTGTGTAGTAAGGCCATCTCCAATGGTGTTTCTATCCCTCATAAAACCTTTTTTTTCCAAAATAGTTTATCCGAACAGTAGGATGGAGAATTTCTACATCTATACATAGAACTTCTGGTAGAAATTAATATTGGACCATACTTTCTAACTAAATCATTAAGTTGACCATTTTATTTTCTAGCACGTAGGATGGAGATTGAGAACCATTGTAGATTTTTTTTTTGCAGTTTCTATGTAAAAACTCTGCCAACTAGAATAGATATTTGTTTATAGTACAACGGCAAGTATGATAGAAACTCAATATTAGAAAATTCCATCGGAAATAGCCTAAGTTGTTGACCGAACTTATTTGATGAGTACATGCTCAAAACCGTTGTCAAAAACGATTAAGTTGTTTGAAAAAACATGTTTCTCATACTAAAATTATTGAATTTGAATAAATTGGACCTGTACTAATAGAAAGGGGAAGGGAAATGATGTGATGATTTTCACTTCAATACCCTGACCATCACATGTTTTCCATATCTGGTATTTTTTTTCCTTATTGTCAGCGCCCTGATATTTTTAATTATTTCAGATTAAAGCCTCTGATAATTACTCATACCACATAACTATTGCCAAGGCCGGCCCGAGAGGTTGGGTTGTCCTAGTCGGAGCTGATTTTGATTGTCCTCCCTTGACTAAGCCACTTGTGGGACGCTTCTTTATGTCCTTGGGGTTCATCCGCGACCTCGCCTTCTTACATGTCATGTTGTGCCTGGGGTTGCCTCAGCAAAGAAGATTGTCCAAGCCCGAAGTCTTGTCTAGCTTACCCTTGGCTGACCCTGACTATCGTGTGGAAGACACATACCATTCAAACCTCCTTTTACCCATAAACAAAAGAAAAACTTTTGTACACATAAAAATATTTTCCCCCCAAATTAAACCCTTCCCTAAGCCCCTCCCTTACCGTCGTCCACTCCTTTCCCAAGCCTCGGTTGTCGAGGGGTGAGCGTTCGGTTTGTTCAACCGTACCGAAATAGTCAAAATCGAATAAACCGAAATTCTAAAAATCCAAAACTGAAACCGAATCGAACCGATATAATTTATTCGGCTTTTTCAGTTTGTTCGGATAGACTATTTCTGTTATTTAATAGATCGGACCCAAAGATGAAATTATGATTAAACTATATTAAAAAAAATAGTATTTTATATACATATTTGTTGTATTTTAAAGTTGGATCAAAAGTTGGACTTTAAAATACATACATAGAATTATTGTTTTTAAAACATATATATTTAATCATAAAATATACATAGAATCGACATAAGTCTTATTCGATTTTTGACTGAAATAGAAACCCAAAACTGAACATATTTTTTTAGTATTTTCAAAACCAAATAACCAAACCGAAATTTTTATTCGGTTCATTTCGATTTTTGGTTCTAAACCGAACAATGCTTACCCCTATTGTAGTACACTCCCAATATGGTTGTTGCTCCCTCCCATCGCATTTTGGGGAAAAGATAGTTACACTATGTTTGGAAACTTTGTAGGAGAAGGGAAGAAAAATTTGAGATGAAGGAAAATGGAGGGGAAAGAAAAATTAATTTTACCTTTCCTTGTTTGGATGACAAAAAAGTAATGAAAGGAAAGTAAATAATTAATTTTTTTTTGTTTTTGTGGAACATAGATAAAATTACTACTTAACCTTTGATTTTCTCAACATAGAAAAATACAACAAATTAAATGAAGGGTAGTTGGATAAATTTACCAATATTCCCTCTTGTGTGTTGATTTTTCTTCCATTCTTGGGAGGAAATTTTTTGGGTGGGGCCTACATAAAATTTTCTTCCAAATTTTTCTCCTCCATTCTCCTGCCCCTCTTTCCGAACATCACAGCTTTTAATTTTCCATCCACTTTTCCCTCAAATTTTTTCTTCCTCCCATTTTCCTTCCTTCCCAAACATAACATTAGGGCTATGGTTTAGTAGTTGGGAAAGTTAAATTTTTATGTTTTTCCGTTATAGAGATATTTTGGTCTTTTTGCTTTTTGCATTTGAGGTTGATCTTAACTTGAAAAATAGTAAATTAGTAATAGTTTAGAATATTCTAAGTTAAAAAAACAAAATTAAGGATTGATAAAAATATATGAGATTTTTAAGTGAAAAAAAATGATGGTTCAGAAGAAAATTGTCAAACGAAGGAAAAAAAAAAAGAATTATTTATATTTACTCCCATAATTGCTAATCGAAATAGAATTACCTCTCAATTTTAAAATTTATTAGTAAAACACTCTCATTTTATGTTTATCGAGGAGAGGTATAAGACTCTGGGTTGGCGGCGAAAGATCGGTGGATCGAGCCATGAAAACATATTATTTTTCAATTTATAATAATGTCGGGAGTTGGGGAGTGGACCCAAAAGAAATGTAATGCAGCGTGCACAAAGTCCCCTGCGTATCGTCGGACATCTCAAAAAAAAATACAGATTATACTTGCTAATTATATGAAATGAAGGGTATTACTAATTAAATTGAAAAAGAGTACCTATATTTCGATTAGCAATTAGGAGAGGTAAATACAAATAACTCTGGAAAAAAAAAAAAAAAAACTTCTTCCCTGACCAATCTTGGTTATCTTATTTTATCATGAACGTTTGGGTTTTCCTATTTGTTGTTGTATAAACCTACCAAGTTGGAAATTTTCATGATAATTTTCAGTGGAGAAGGCACTCACTTTTTCCACCACCTGCCACCCAAAGGAAGTGGAGTAAGAATAAGAATAAGGGAGATGAAGAATATCTTGAAACTATGATCATGCTGTGAACAATCTCTCTCTGGCTTGTGGCATTCTCCCAAGCACTCATCAACCGAAGCCCAAAAATCTAATGATATCCTTAGCTTGTGGCATTCTCCCAAGCACTCAACAACAGTGCATGAATCTAAGCACCCCCAAGGAGTACCACATGGTAAACATCCAAGTATCCTAGGCATTTCCTTAGCCTTCCAAGAAAGGAAAAAAAAAAAGTTGGAAGATCTCTCCCTATGTTTGAGTAGATTGAGCAAGCTTGGATACTATGGAGATATATAATAGGATTGTTGGGGGAGGAAAAAGTGTGCTTGCTATAAACTAATTTAATGCATTGTTTGAGAGTATTTGTAGGCAGAGGGAGCATGATGGCCTCCATGCACACAAGGATGGGAATGAGGGGATGAATCTCTTGGAACTCACAAACTTGGGACTTAATGCATGGACCCATCTCCCCACATTCCTATAATTCTAAGGCATCACATCACATGCAATATACATGGGTTGAAAGAAAGAATGGTTGTTGGAGAGGAGATGAGATGCTTACCAGGGTGTGATGTCATAAATGGTTATTGTTATCTTGTTTTATGGTTTTTGTTTTCGGAAAGTCGAATTTAAAATAATAACATACGCAAGACCGACCCGAGGAGTTGAGTTATCCTAATCGAAATTAATTTTTTTGGTTGCCCTTTGATCCTTTTGAGATAAAAAATATGGGTCATGGTTCTGGAGGATTGTCTTATATATAAGTACTATTAAGAGAGGTTATCCAAGTTCGAATTATTGTCGAGCTTGTATAAAAGTATGCCGATTCGTCTGCATAAATCTTACTTAATTGAGATTGCTGCAAAGTTCTCTGATCTCTACCGAAACTCAGTAGAGAAAAAGGATCAAAATCCATTGCATTGTAGCCTATGATATGAATTACAATGACAATTATATATATGGTGCAGTTGTATTGCAATATGTGCCACAAGTGAACCTGCATATATATATAACTCATGAGCATTCTCTATTTTACAGTATTTTTGTAGTGTTTACAACCTCGTTAAATGGGTCACCAACTATGAATGACCACAATCTCCCTTTGATGTCTACATTAACTAGTTCGGTCCATTTCAGTTGCAGATTTTGTTGTATGCAACCAAACACCCTGTACTATGTACACGACGATGACGATACCATGACGTGTGTGTGCGATTGATGTGCGTCGGTGATTGAAATGAGCATGGTGCAGAGACGATCATGAACGATCGAGGGAGGTTGGGTTTTAACGCAATGTGGGCATGATTCCCATGAGCATGACAGGGTGGGAGGGGGGTGGGGGAAGGGGGCATGGGTGTGCAACCTGTGAAATGATTTGTGCAAGGGAACAGTGATATACACGTGGAATAGAGAGAGAGAGATTGGTCAGCATTGGAGGATCAAGAGAGTACTTGTGCTGGTCGCACAAGCAATGATGTGAAAGGAAGCCAGAGGAAATTAAGATCACAAACCGCCCCTCCCCCCCCCCCCCCCCCCCCCCACCCACACACCCAGCTCAGCTGGAACTGGTCACTGCAGTGCTTAATTCTCGAGGCATGCCAAAAGAAAAGATTCACACCAGTGTACTAGTGTCAAAAGTATGCTCAAGTATAAATGAGTGGCCAACCCCTCCGAAATCTAACCAGGGAACTAAATAAAGATGATTATTATCCTACCATGGAGAGCGGATCTGTTGTCCCATTTATTATGTTCCAATTCTGTTCTCCTTCCTATTACATGTGGGCCATGTGAGTAGATAAGTGGATGGTGGTCCACATGTAATAGGAAGTGGGACATAATTAGAACAAGATAAATGGGACAGCAGATCTGCTCCCCCTACCGAGAGACTGTAGCTAGTTGCCGCCAAGACACGAGCGAGCAGCGCACGACACGCGTGCTGCAATTAATGGAAGTGCATCTTTCCATGCACCCCACACTGGGCATCAAGTACACCACAAATATTGCTGCTCACTGTGTTGTTCCTACTCAGAAAGATGGGTCAGTACTGTTAGGGACCATCTCCAAAATGTAAGTGTACAGAATCAGTACTAAAAGGGACCAGATAGGGAAAAGTTAATGGGGGCCCTGCAGCGTGCGTCCGAACTCGTTTTCGTGCGCCGAGTGCGCCCCCGCGTGCTCCCGCTGGATCTATGGTTCCGATGGCGGCTTAAAGTCCGGTTCGATCGGACCCACTACGGGGCTCGGGCCCACGTATCAGGGCAGGGGTCGGCGTGGGTCCATGCAGGTGCCCCGGGGTTGGGGGACACCATGGATGAGTACGGGAGGAAGATTTGTACCACGAGGTTAGACGTGTGTGCGTATCGATTCGTGCAGTGCTAGTTACAGAATTGTTGAAAATTCACATCTCCAGAAAAAATTATTGAGTAGGACGAACTCACTAGCGTATCATTATACTATTGGAGGGGATTCAAGAATAATATCAATAATTTCTCTTGGTAGTGCTAGCTACCACTCGAGGCATTAATAACCTTACTTGTATATTAAGGTTATAATTAATTGGATTTTTGTGTCTCCCTAGCAATGAAGAGTTGCTTAGATTTCTAGAGCTATCAAGTAATTAGGAGAAGCTTCTGTGTTTTATCTAAGCTTTTGAACGAAGGTTAATCGAGTATAAGAACCGCAACACCTAACTCACCATCTCGAAGAAAAAGAAAATAAAAAGGATTATGTTCATAATCATGGGAGTTGTTGTTTGTCGTCTCGTCCACAATAATTATAGTGTTTCGCATTTGGTCAGAGGCAGAGCCCCATATGGGCACGGCCAGGCTGTAGCCTAACCCAATTTTTGGAAATTTTTTGAGTTTTTTTTAAATGTGTTCTTTTTGTTTAATTCTTTTGTTTGGATATGGAGTATGTGATAAATATCAACAATTAAGTGATAAGTATATCTCCAAAAAAATGATATTTTAGACGGTACAATATTAGTGTCCTCGTGTCGTTCAAATTATACCTAATATTCAGCCCTCCCTAACTTTAGAGGCTAACTTCGCCACTGCTATGTTGCACGGACAAAAATATGGCTAGACTAAATGCGGTCTAATTGAAGCGTGACATGAGTATCGTTCGGGTGGGTTCTGTTCGAACACGACTTGATACGAACACGACCACACGGATTCTGAGTCAAGGACATTGGATGTAGAGTATTATTATTAGGCAAGCAGGAAATTATGAACAGGCAACATTTGTTTACTTGGGAAGGCGTGAATGAGGATGGGGGCCATGACCACTCCCTCCACCTTGCACTGCATTTGCTTGCATGCTAACTGGACAAGCAGCCGCATGGGGTTGGCCTACGCTGCTGGCCAGCATGCAAGTTCTGATTGGAGTTGGGATGAAAAGAAAAGGAAAAAACAAGGAGAAATGCTGATTGTTATGAAGCAGAAAAGCTGGGCACTTTCTGATTTAAAAAAAAAAAAAAAAAAACAATGGTCCTGGAGATTCACTCACAGATGGCATGACACCACGCTTTGCATCTTTTCTCCTCATTTCTTGGCAGTGCCTAGTGCACTCATCATGAACCTCTTCCCTTCTGGAAATGGAGAGCAGATCTGCTGTCTCAATGTTGTCTGTTCCAATTCTGTTCCTCTCTTATAGATACGACGCATCATCTATATTTATAATACTAATATATTTTTTATTGGGTTATTTATAATAAATAATTCTAAATTTTGGATTTATAACACACGTGGTACTCCTACTTTTAAACTAACTACACTGACCACTCCTATATTTTATGTTTATTATACGATGTACTCCTACTTTAAGATAAAAATAAAAAATTATAACACTTACTATCCATGTTTTTAATTTTTATTTTCTGAGGGATATATTGTCAGTGTGATTAGTTTAAAAGTAGGAGTATCTCATGTTATAAATCCAAAACTTAGATAGTTAGTATAAATAACCATTTTTATTTAAAAAAATTAAACAATTATGGATGCCAGAAGTCACATTTACAAAAGAGTGACAGAATTGGAACATACGACATTGGAACATCATATCTGCTTTGCTGGAAATGGTGTTGAGAAAATACATGAGATTACACAAAACAACAAGTCAAGGTGCAACGGTAAAGAAGATGCTAAGGTGAAAAATGAAAAAGTATTTTTTAGCATGCTTCATGCAAAACCAAATAACATCTCATCTAGATTAGGGTATACAAGCAATGTTTTAAAAATTGGACCAGAAATATATCCCATGAAGACACTAGGTTGTGTCAAATCGGTCCAACCACTAGATTAATCTGGGTTGAACCAGTTATATATATAAGTTTACAATCTTATATTGAATATATTACATAGTATACAACTACCTATACATGTTTACTATAGTACTAGAATTAGTCAAGAAACAAACATGTTAACTTTAATTGCATGTAAAGTACAAAATAGAAGTCAAAAGTCAAGGCCAAATTGGTTCAAAATCAAAATAGGTCAGGGAGTTTGACCGGTCGGGTCGACCGGGTTGACCGGATTTTTGGAAAAAAAAAAGTAGGTCGGTATTAAACTAGCCTGAAACAAACAGTTGGAGATGCTTAGTAATGTCTGAAGAAATCTAACCAGTCTACTGCATTGATAGATTAGAGTTCAAGATAGTTCACAACAATTAGAGTTCGAGATAGTTGTTAGGGCTGCAAATGAGCCAAGCAGTTCGCGAGCTGCTCGAAGCTCGGCTCGATAAAAGCTCGTTTGAGCTCGGTTCGTTTAGTAAACAAGCTGAGCTGAAGCTTCATTTTCGAGCTTGTTTAATAAACAAGCCAAGCTCAAGCTTAGAAGTACTCGGCTTGTTTGAGCTCGCGAGCTGGCTCGTTTATGAGCTTGCGAGTTGGCTCGTTTAGAAGCTCGTTTAGGAGCTCATTTGTTCTTTGTTGAAGCTTGTTGAATTATATATATATATATATATATATATATATATATATATATATATATATATATATATATATGTGTGTGTGTGTGTGTGTGTGTGTGTGTGTGTGCGCATTATATATTTATTTGTCCTTAATAATTGGTATTAAGGAACTTTTTTAATTAAATTTTTATAAATAAATTGTTAATATCACAGGTACTTGAATTCAAACCTAACTAAATTGAAATCGAGCTCGTTAAGCTTCTTATCAAGCTTGTTTATCAAGCTTGAATCAAGCTTGCTTATCAAGTCAAGCTCGAGCTCAAACCAAGCCAAGCTCAAGCTTAATATAGACAAGCTCGAGCCAGGCTCAAGCTCTAAAATAAAAAATTTATCAAGCTCGAGCTCGAGCTTTAGCTCGATTAATTCTAGTCAAGCCAAGCTTAAGCTTACAAAAAGCTTGGCTCGGCTTGGCTCGTTTGCAGCCCTAACAACAATACCTCATTTCTCATTTACCCACTCTATAGTGACACCCACCTGGCCAAAACAGAAAAGTTCCCTTTCATGTCTCCTAATATGTTTAGATGGAGGTAAAAGATGAAAATCTTTATGAGTTTCAGTACAAATAAAAAGCTGATTCTCGCTTGAACTCAGTTATCAAGAATGTTAGTATTGAACCATAATATGGGATAATTAATCCATATGAATGATTGTCAGGACTGATTTCTAGTACTTGATAATATTGAAAAATTAACATTTTGATGACCACAGTACAAATCTTTTTGAAAGATAATAGTAGCGCATTACAAACAAACTAGAGACTCCACATCTGCAATGTAAAATGAATTACTGATCATTTTGCAGTACTCTATTTGTTTATACAAATGACTGACACAGCTGAGAGGCAAACAACATGCAGAATGATCATTAGATAAAAGACCACTCTCTGCACTCTCACATTCAAAAGAAGATTGTGTTTTGCAAGATATGTTGTGTTGTACTCCCATGAACAATATATTGCACATAGGATTGTAAAGGTTAACCAAGTTTGACTTGTACTATTAGCAACCATGTTACAGACACCGATACCAACAAAAATACGATACACACATTTTCAGATAGGTAAGATACATCCATCACCTATACCGATACTGAACATACGAGAACAGACAAGTAGAAAACACACAACTACGTGAAAATCCAAAATGGAAAAAAAAAAAAAAAAAAAACCACTAGCAGCAACAAATTATTATTATTTCTTTATTTTCAGATGATAATTAATAGAAAAAACCCCGAAAAGTATACATGACCAGACGGGACAATTTATAAGCCCTCAGAAATCTTTAACTAGTTAGGATTATTAATAGAAATCTTTAACTAGTTAGGATGGTAATTTCTAAGGGCACCACCATATTTGCTAGGGGGCAGTCCTTACTTGGGGGCAGTCTAAGCAGGTGGAGAAATTGCTGGGGGGCACCCACAATTTACTTGGAGCCAGCCCAACTCCCCAAACCCTAATTTCTTCCCTCTTCTCTTTCCTCCTCCTCCTTCCTCCTCCTCCTCCTCCTTCCTCCGGCGGCAGCGCACCACCACTACCAGCAGCCACCGCCACCGCCGCCTCCTTCCTCCACCACTTTTCTTCTCTTCCAACTTTTCTTCTCTTCCACAAATCCTAACCCTAAAATTCCATCAGAACTCTCCGCCTCCTTCCTCCACAACTTTTCGTCGATCGCCGGCGATCCGAGGTCGACGCAGAGGACCCCCGTCGACAGGGACGGCGGGAAGAACCCCTCGTGGGCCCACACCGTTAGGTTCACCGTCCCCGACAAGGACCCCGGCAGCCTCGTGCTCCACGTCCTCCTCCGGTCGGAGCGTGCCCTGGGCGACCGCGACGTCGGCTAGGTCCATGTCCCCATCCGGGAGCTCCTCGACGCGGTCAAGGGGAAGCAGTCGCAGGCTCCTCAGTTCCTTAGCTAACAGGTGAGGATTGGAGATGATTTTCTCCCATCTCCGAGGAGGACTGCCACCATGTTGGCAGTCCTAACGTATGTTAGGACTGCCACCTTGCTGGCAGTCCTAGGACTGGCTTGGGCTGCCCCCAAGTAAAAAAATTTATGGCAAACTTGTAAATTTTTTTGAACATTTTTGGGCTGTCCCCAAGTAAAAAAATTTATGGCAAACTTGTAAATTTTTTTGAACATTTTTGGGCTGCCACCATGTTGGCAGTCCTAACGTATGTTAGGACTGCCACCTTGCTGGCAGTCCTAGGACTGGCTTGGGCTGCCCCCAAGTAAAAAAATTTATGGCAAACTTGTAAATTTTTTTGAACATTTTTGGGCTGTCCCCAAGTAAAAAAATTTATGGCAAACTTGTAAATTTTTTTGAAGATTTTTGGGCTGCCCCCAAGTAAAAAGTGTGGTGCCCTTAGAAAAAACCAAAAAAATTAGAACTACAAAATATATGTTGTAGAGCAATGTGGAAGAATGATAAGTTTTGATTTGGCATACTCTACACTATGAGTAGACCTAAGACTGGTCCGACGGGTTGGATTGTTCTATTCGAAGCTAATTTTGGTTGCCCTTTGATCCTTATTATGGACCGTTTCTAGGGTATTGATCACCCGTGGCTCCAATCTCTTTGAGGGTCATGATAAACCTGAAGGGTTGTCCTAGCAAAAAAAAGTTGTCCAATTCGAAGTCTTGTCAGACTTATCCCTGAGCCGACCATGAGCAGACCAAGAGGAGGAAAGAAGATTTTTTGAGCAAAAGACTGGACAAGCATGTAAGTGGTATTGGCACCCCCAGGCCAACTTCTAAACACTAATGATCAAGAAAAGGGACATGTCAACGCTTAGTCTCCTTCTCAACCCCCCAAAAAAGGAAGATTTGCCTAATGGACATGATACAAATTGAGAGATGGAGGAGATGAGCAAAAGTTGAGCAACCAGCAAATGCTGTCTCGGCATTGAGCTCCCTCCACTACCACTAGAGCTGCGCGTGGGCTGAATTCCCGTTACAGTTGCTCTCTCTCTCTCTCTCTCTCTCAAAATCCCTCATGCATTATGCCCACAATCATTATCCTTGGTTGCCTCCCACGCATGCCTAACACTAGCACCCCGAAAAATTATTCAGTGGTCCGGACTCATCACGTACATACAGAGCTGGCAGTCCAGGGAGTTGGGTTCCCCTATCCGAAACTAGTTTTGGTTGCTCTTGATCTTTACTGTATATAGGTCGATCCTGGAGGACCACATGCGGCATCTATTGGGATCATGCTGATCCTAGAAATTGTCCCAAGCAGAAGTCTTGCCTGTATGGACCGACCCTACTTATGTGACAGTGTCGAGCCTTGTCTTTCAACCAATAGTGTCATAACACACCACTCGCCATCATCCCACCCCCACTCTATAAATCCTCACTCCCATCCAACTCCATGCACCCCTCCCTCCATCTTTGGAACTAATTACTAGCTAGCTACCATCAACCCCACCGCTATGGCCGCCGCAGTCGTCTCCGGCTTCGAAGGCTTCGAGAAGCGGCTCGAGCTCCACTTCTCCGGCGACGACCCCCACGGCCTGCGCCGCCTCCCCGTACCCACCCTCCAGCTGGTCCTCGACGCCGTGCAGTGCAGCATTGTCTCCGCCGCGGGCAACCGCCACTTCGACGCGTACGTCCTCTCCGAGTCCAGCCTCTTCGTCTACCCGCACAAGATCGTAATCAAGACCTGCGGCACGACCCAGCTGCTCAACTCCCTGCCCCTGCTCCTGCGGCACGCCGCGGCGGCCCCCCTCGGCATGAGCCTCTCCTTCTGCCGCTACTCGAGAGGGTCCTTCCTCTTCCCCCGCGCGCAGCCCTTCCCTTACAACTCCAGCTTCCGCCACGAGGTGGACCTCCTCGACAGCCTCCTGCCGCCGTGCCTCGCGCACCGCAAGGCCTCGGTGATGCCCGACGAGAGCGGCCTTCGCTCCTGGCACGTCTACTCCGCCGCCGCCGAGCTCGGGGAGAGGTCCGAGCCCGGAGGCTCCTTCACTCTCGAGGTCTGCATGACCGGCCTCGACCGCGGCCTCGCGAGAGCGTTCCGCCACGCGGAGGAGGCCGGCACCGAATTCTCCGGCGACGAGGTCGGGAGGGGGATGACGGAGGCCACCGGCGTGGGCGCCATCAACCCGAGGTCCCTCGTGCTCGGCTTCGCGTTCGACCCCTGCGGCTACTCGATGAACGGCCTCGACCGCGACCGCTACTCCACCGTCCACGTCACCCCGGAGGACGGCTACAGCTACGCCAGCTTCGAGTGCGGCGGCGGCGGCGGGGGCTGGGGCGAGGAGACGGCGGCCATGCTGGCCAGGGCGGTGCGCGTGTTCGGCCCCAGCGCCGTGTCCGTGTCGGTCACCGGCGCCGGCTCCGGCCGGCAGGCCGAGAGCGTGTGGCGCGCGGTCGAGGGCTCGGTCGGGGCGATGGGGCTGGAGTGCCGCGCCCGGCTGGCGGAGGACCATCCGGGGGCCGGCACGGTGACTTACCAGACGTTCACCGCGACGCCGCCGTGTCGGAAGTAGCCGGCAGTACTGAAACATGTTGGAAACTTTGGCAGAGCCATTATAATCCACCCATCCTTCTCATGTTCATCGTTCTGTTTCGTTACTATCTTCTTCTTCTTCTTGTTAGAAAGGTATAGGCTACACCCTTCTTTTCTTTTCTTTTCTAAAATGTTTTTTTTGTCCGCAGTCTACGTGATTACCAATTTGCCCCTCGTCACGTGACAGTTATCCATTGGCCTAACATTGGATTCCAACTCCTACAAATTGGGAGGCCGTCACGTGACGAAGAGCTCAGCGGCGGTCGCAAAAACTGCAGACAAAATAACAGCTTGAATTGCCACCATTTTCACTGAAAGCAAATTAGCATGTTGCACTTGATAGGTCAGATGATAGAGAACACCGGGCATGAATTGAACTTAGTATGAGGAGGAGTACTGTGTTGTATATGTGGTGAATGAATCCAAAGGCTCCAAGGAGTGCGTTTCAGATGCAGCAAAACAATCTTTTATGTGCACTGTATCCCTGTCGTGCATGCTTCCGTCTATAATATTGGCCTTGATAACAGGGACTTGTATATAGAGTTGCAATGTGGGCCCGGGACCTGCCCGGCCCACTCTCCTAACGGGTCGGGTTGGGCCGGGTTATCCATCTCCATGTCTGATTTTGTCTCGCTCGGCCTACTTTTTCAACCGGGTCGAACCGAGTTCGCTTCCCTCCATCCTCTTGTGGGTCCTGCCACCTGACTTATGGTGGCGGGACCCACAGGAGGAGGAAGAGGAATATTTTACCATTTTACAAACAAAAGTCAACATATGGTCAGTCTACTATCATCTAAAGTTATTCTACGCTACCACTACACATCTTTCGTATCAAATCTTAGAACCTTCACTAACTCTAATCAATCTCAATCTTCTTAATGGGATAGGTTTAGCAGTCATAGCCTATCTAGAAATAATTCAAACATTCCACTATAATATCATGCTTATCTCAACAAAAGCACGCATTTATATTTGAAGGGAAAGAAACTAACGGTAATCTAGAATCTAAATCAAGTAACGTGTGAAGTCATACTACGTATACAAGTATCAAGATCAAATTTAACAATTCCTCGACCATTAAATAATCATTTACAAATTTAACCAACTTTCCTTAAGTTGTAATCAAAATTGACCACTATCCTCAAGACCTCTACCCATCTTCAATCAAAACACTATCCTATAAACACAAAATTAATACAAGATTATACTACCAAAGTGGAACTTTCTCATATTTATCTACTAGTGATTATTCTCGAAAAAAAATTAACATCAAATAAAGGATGAACTATAGCTAACATAGAATCTAAATCATATAGTTTTTAAAAATACTTGCACATTTTTCTACCCAAGCAATCACAATCATACCAAACAAAACTAAATATGCAATGTAACTACGATATACTCAGTTCTAGCAATTCTTTTAAGATTTAACAACTAGAAGATTAGATTAATCAATAACGAACGAAAGTCAATCGTGATACAAAATTGACACGATTAAAACAAAGTTATAGATTAGGAGATAGAAGGAAGAAATTAGAACCTAATAAACCATCCTAATTGTGAATGAGTATTTAACTTTCTAGACTATTCCTAGAATTTTATCACTCAGTCGTTGCGATCAGTAGTACAACTAACTTAAGTACTACAACGATATTGCGCTATTTGCCAAGGTGGTGTAGTGCCTCGCTCCCCAATCGAAGGCACTGTATCGAAGATCCTATCGGTATCAGTTGATTGATGACAGATTGAATTAAGACACTTCCTCTATTTGGATTGGATATCCGAAATCAGAGCTTAGAGGAGAGCTCTATATAAGAGTCCCTTCCTCAAACCTTTCCACTGTTTGTTTTCGATGTTAGTTTTCTCGTGCTTTCGCTGTTTGTTTTATAAATGCGTTTTCGTAGACGTTTTCAATGGTTTTCATTGTTACATCCATCGATTTGTGCATTCATATCGAACTCTGGAAGAAAAAGAGAAGAAGAATATTGATCCTTTGTTGGTGCGATTGCAGATGATCATGTAGGCACAACTTGAGCAAGTGTCGAAGACCTCTTTCTCTCAATAATTCTCCAACGGTGAGCGGCTTGACCCTTCTTTCCTTAATCCTCTTACTCTCCAATCAATCAATAAAATCGTTAGGAGACATTACAATTTTTCGCACTTCAAGGACAATCATGTGCATATTCAAGTACTACCAAAATTTTAACAATGTTAAAAAAAATAGGACTGACAAACTTTTGGAATCTTGTACATATCCAGGACTGATAAGATTTTGACAATTCATATAAAATCAGAAATGTCAAAATTTTACGACTAACAAACTTTTGGAGGCTTGTACATATCCAGGACGGGCAAAATTTTGACAATTCATATAAAATTAGAAATGTCAAAATTTAGGACCGACAAACTTTTGGAGTCATGTACATATCCAGACAATTTTGACAATTCATATAAAATCAGAAATGTCAAAAATTTGGAAATCCTAGAATAGGTAATTTTTTTTGCCAAAACTACCAAAAGTGTGGTGTCATTGTCAATTTTTGTAGTACCCTTGTCATTTACCTTTTCTATCGAGCCTGAAAATAGGAAATGCTTGCATCATTCCAGAAATTTGTCATCTTTATAACACATTCTTTTTATATTTCAATAGAGACGAAAGAATGCACAAGTATAGCCTTCACATAATCTTCCAACACAAGGTAAAAGGTGGCAAGTATTGCAAACAGCCTGTTCTTTTAAACATCCACAAATTCACCACTCCTCCTTCCTTCTAACAAAAAAAAAAAAAAAAAAACTTACATATCCCCTGTATTTTATCATTCAAAAGATAATTTTCCCTAAAGATTTATTGCCTCAACAGCATATTCTGGTCATACTGGAGCTAAATTAGGCATCCACAATTTATTAATTGCATACCTAGCATTCAAGAACATATATAAAAAAAATGCTGCACTGCAGAAAGTGATCCTCCACAGTATTTAAAATGCGATACAGAAGAATACCATCCAGGAAAATTGACAGCAAGTTTGAATCCAAATAGGAAAAACATTAATTTTGTTAAATATCAAATTGCGCCGTCTATGTTCCTCCCATGTCAATAAAACAGAACCACTCTAATCTGCATCCATTTCCTCCAGTGCTGCTTTGGCAGCAATCTTTGCCTCTTCAAGGAGATTATCTGGCACCTGCTCAGTAAATGTGAAATAATTATCTGTATAGGTTTAGAGGAAACAAAAACCAGGAATAAATCTAAGATTGCACTATGGGGATTCTCAAGCCAATCTCATGACCAAAACCAGATATATTCTCAGATCACCTAGGGGCTGTTCGGTTGGCTGTCAAACAGTGGAATTGCTGCGACAAATGTTGCAAAACACTCCCTCAATCCAAGCTTTTTCCCGTTGGAATGGCCGGGAATGGAGCATAAGAAAGCTCCATAGCAGACTTGACAAAGTTTCTACTACCGACTATCGACCTGACATCAACCGTCTATATCCAGGGGTGGAGGACCTTGGTCCGAGCTGGTCCTTCCGTTCCAACTGGGTATTAAAATTTCATTATAGAACCCATGGAGAATTTCTACTTCCACTCCGTAAGCCACAAACTAAAATTGAGTACTGCTCCCCCAGTACAGTTGGCCAATGAAGAAAAGCCCAAAACCCTTATGTCAAAATAAGTCCAGAATCCTTGTGTCAAAAAAATGCCAAAACCAAAATATGTTATAAATAGTAAAAAACCTTAATTCTAAACAGACTCGGACCATTCCAAACAATGGAAATCCTGCAACATCACACGTTAGATAACATTGAATTTGCAACACCACTAACAACAACAAATGCTACATGCCAACTAGTGTTGCATGTATTTCCATTTACGGGAACTAAACAGCCTCTTAGGCTGTGTTTGGCTTGAGGGAAAATGGAAGAAATGAAAAAAGAAAGTGTTTAGCTTCTTTAGTTAGGAGTAAAAATGAAAAGAAAAGGAAATCAATAGAAAATAAGAGAACCATAACTGTCATTTCCCTCCAAAAGTGGTGGGGTTCTATTTCTCTCCTAAGTGATCCCTCTCTCCCCTCTCCCCTCCCCCCTCCCCCCTCCCCCCTCCCCCCTCCCCCCTCCCAATCCCATTTCTCTATCCCTCTCACAATTTCCATCAGCATTTTCTTTTCAAAATATCTTATTAACCAAACAAGCCAAAAAAAACCTCTCTTTCTTTTCTCTTTTTATTTTCCCTATTTTCTCACAAAGCAAACACAGCCTTAAAGACAAATACAACAGGAGATCTGAGAGCACACTGATTCAAAATGTTGCATAAAGTATAGATGTTCTTTATGCAAGTTGTCACAAGAATAAGCACATAAAAACCTGCATAATTCAAAGTGCTACATATAGTTTTGGTATAATTGTCAGGATAGTCGCACATAATCTATCCTAAAGATAAGTTTGTACGAGTGTATAAGATACCTAAAGCATGGAACTGCCACAAGATTCAAGTTAAAGATAGCAAACTGAAGTTCTTTGCTTGTGATAAACGAAGAAATGACTGGAGGAAGTGACTTCAGGGTAGCATGATACGAGGAATACTCCTCTTTTAAAATTATTTGCAAAGGGTACTACTATGTTCTCCACATTTGCAGATAAAAGTTGAGGTAATAGGAAAACAAAGGAAACTCAAGTATGAATAATGTAAAGAAGGCTTGAGACTGCAAAACACAATTATAATGGAGAACCTAATCAATTTGTATATTACATCATTACGTTTCATTCAACACCAAACAATATAATATGAAACAGCCAAACTAAATAAGTATGCACTACATGAACGAAGCTCAGTATGCACTTTAGATAAGTTTACCACAAAGATGTATACCGTATAAAGACTGGTTAGCATGTCACATCTGCAATCAATTCAAACTGTGTGCAGATTGCACGAGGATTAGAATTTAGAAGAACATAGTACGATACGAAGAATATTAAGCAGTACAATCAAAGACAATTTTGAGAGCTCAAAATTCTGAAACTTTGTACCATTATCATGCTCCATGTTTTCTTCCATCAAAAAATGGGGTCAATATGGAGCATAAGAAAGCTCCATAAAGGAATTGACAAAGTTTTTATGACCAGTTGTCGACCCTCTATTTTGGTGCCAAATTCCTAGCCAAGGTAGCTATGACCTGAAAGGGTCACACCATAAAACCAAGACAGTCCCCGTTGGCAGGTAGGTTGACCTATCTTTTGACTATGCAGTTTAAGACCATCCAACCAAAGAGCATTTTCCAAGTTTCCCAAGACTATAAAGAGTCTAGACAAAATGGTATGATGATACACTTTGCTATGGGGAAGTGCATTTATTTCTATGACACATTAAGCCAAAGAGTGAAAGGAATGGCATTGCCATAAATTTTCTTACAATTAATGGTAACCCAATAAAAACAGTAAAATCTGACGAAAGGATGCTTGAATAAATTGTTTAAGGATCATATAATCATCTAAAACAATTGACAAAGCTTACCTTCTGATGTTGGCGGTTAGATTCGTCGCAGACCCAACTAAGTTCCAGCTCAAAGGCTTTATCCTTTGCCTCATCATGCACTCCATATATTCTGCATGTACATAACTAATCTAAAAAGGCACCGAGTAAAACCAAATATTGGCACATAACTAAGATTTACAGAAGTAAAAAAAGTTAGGAGCATACTTTTGAACTTTGCAGCGTCCATGTCAAACACAAAGAAAACATACAAATGTTGCACCAATACGGAAAGGACATAATACAGATACGGGATATGGACCTTTTCAGATAGGAGTACAACAAGTAGTCAACTATGTTGCACGAATAGGGAGTGACAAATATGGGTACCGATGTCCGCGCAACATAGCTTTCAATACACTTGCACACACTTTAATCTCCCTTTTTTACACTTCCAGTATCAAGGCATAATGGAATGGTAAGTTCAAATATTCTCCACGTCTGAAGAACAGCACATGGTTCTATCTGGTACTTGGCTAAATTATATTCAGTAAATAATGCAATAATGTAGGTCCTAACAAGCAAAGTGAATGGGTCAGTTAAAACGTGTTCCTGACATTTTGAGGTAGACACATACCGGAAAGTTGCTAACTTTTATTGTAATGTCTCTCAACCAGACACCATCGATTTCCTTCGACATGTTTATCTTCTAAAACCATTAATTTGTCATATTTTGTATAATAAACTAACAAACATAAAAGAAATTGCAATAAGATACAACTATTATACACAGAAGTATCTCATAAATTAGGCCAATACTAACAAGACAAGATATATATAAGCAAGATCCAAATGCCCTATGGAATAAATGAGTAACATGCATATAAAAGTGCTTCCTATCTTATACAGTTAAAACTACAGGGGCACCGGTTGCAGTTGATAATCCCATTTCCATAAAAAAAAGGTAGCATAGATGTAAGCTCATTGCGAACAAAATTCTTTGACGGGAAAGTAGGACAAAGTAAACACAAATGAAACAGTAGAGAGATTAAAGATCTAATTCAAGACGACTCAAGAGATGAAAATAAAAAGGTAATGCCTATGTTGCACACATACAAATATGGCAACACGACACGAACCCAACACGGCAACCTAGAAAAATTAGGACACGACTCACCAAACGACATGCTTATATATATATATATATATATATATATATATATATATTACACACTTCGGGCCGGGTTGGTGGGCCATTAGGTGGCCCAAAAATTGTAATAAAAATTACCAATTACAAAATTATATATATATATATATATATATATATATATAGAATTTTGTAAATGGTAATTTTTATTACAATTTTTGGGCCACCTTATGGCCCACCAACACGGCCCGAAGGCCTACCAACCTGTCCCAAAGGCTCACAAACCTGGTCCAAAGGCCTGCTCCATGGTTGGTCCAATTTAATTCCTACCACCACATGGGGAATTAAATGCTTCATGCAAGGCTTGAACCCAAGACCTTTGGGGGGATTTCTCATACTCCTACCACTTGGGCTAGGAATACTTGGCTATATATATATATATATATATATATATATATATATATATGAATTTTGTAACCAACATGCTATCTGATCAGAGGAGGATGACTGAGGAATTCCCACGGATAGAGATGCCCTTCACATATTTATATGGTTGGCTCCTCCTCCATCATGACGGTTTGATACCTCCAGGGGCAGGAGGGAGTGGCAGTCTTTTCCTGGAGAAGTACTCTGGAGAGACTTTCTGGAAGGTTCACACCCTTCCAGAATGCAGAAATATTTTGAATCGAGCTTCACATTGGTCCATTCAATGTGTCCCTCCACCATTGGGTTATGAAAGCATGCCCTTGAATATGACGGACGGAGATATGGGAAACAAGCTAGATGACGTAGCCTTCCAGTGGTTGCAGAGAATCCGACCGTCTCATCTAGTATACCGTCATGAAGAAATGACGTATCTGGAGCCATATTTACCAAGCCGATTTGCCAGACAATTCGGATATGACCAACTTCACGTTGGGAACGCCACCACTTGCCTTTCTGCTCGTGGAGGGCTTATTGACGGAGCTCGAGCCTGGAGATACTTTGCGGCTAGAGATACAAAAGCTGTATTCTCTATGCCTAATCCTTTATCTAGCTCGGGGACGAAGATGCTTTACACATATGCTCGCTTTTATGTTTCGTCAAGCACCTTCAAGCCGAGTTTCAATCTGAAGACTTTTGTTGCGGAGGACGATCCAGTTCCATCGAAGAGGTCGAAGAAGAAAACTGTTATTCAACAATTTCCTCCGGAACCCGAAGATGAGACAACGGAGGTTGAGCCCCTATATGAATTATTTCAGGAGGGAAATTTTCCTGATGAAGTTCTTCCGCCCATATTTGTATCCCTGTCTAAGAGGAAGAGAAGTGATGAGTCTGAAACAGTCTCCAAGAAGAGTACTAAGTCTCCAACATCTAAGAAGAAGAAAAAGGGGGTCTCAGTAACTGCCACTTCGTCTTTAGGTGGCATCTCAGTTGATGAAGATGACGCCGCTGATAAAGACGAAGATGAAGACGATGCTCCTTTGATAACAAGGAGGTCGAGAGGCAAGTATGTTAAGAAGTCCGTCAGCAAAATGAAGGGCAATGAACTCCTAGAAACGATTATGAGTGGAGGAGTTTTGCCAGAAATCAATGAAGCGGCTTCTACTGAGAAGACAGAGTCTGATGATGTTCACCTACCGGCAGCTTCAACTGAACATACTGAGGTAGAGTCTATTCAAGCTCAGGAAATGACTGCTCCTACAACAAGTGGAGTAGCTATTGAACCCTCAGAGACGAGGATGATCCCATTTGAGCATGGGACAGAGGGCGTCATTCAGGCACTGGATGACCAAATTGATTATTCTGAAGAAGAACCTGCCCCAGCAGCAGTTACAGAACAGCCGGAAGTTCCTGAAACTCATGTTGAAGAAGACATTTCTTCGGCCAGAGGCGATGAAGACGTGCAAACGTCCGAGCTACCAGCTGCTGATGACTTGTTGAAGAATGTTTGTACAGACATCATTCTTCGAACTGATATTCCAGAGGAGACTGAACTGGCAGTCAATACTGAACTTGCTATCGTCACTGTTCCTGAGATTCATCCATCTCAAGGAATAGATGAAGATGTGAACATCATGGACTCCGGATCAGAGACTCATCTTGAAGCCGGGGATGAAAAAGAATTTGAAGAAGAAGAAGAAGCTGAAGAAGGTGATGATTGGCATGCTGGCACTTCTACTCCTTATGATGAGGATAAAGTCAGGGGGAACAGAATGGAACTCAGCCCCGAACCTGCTCAATCTCCAGACAACGCTCCAGCACCCAGTAATTCTGGAGCTGGAAGCAGCTATATGAAGCAGGTGTCGGACACCATCATGGACCGGCTACAAGAAGACGCCAGACTCCCTCAACATATCGAATATGAACTCAAATTCTGTTTCTGCTGTTTTTTTTTCTTTATATGCTGATTATTATTATTTTCTTTGACTGTAGGAACTGCTGCAGCAATGAGTTCGACTCATGCTCCGCTTATCCAGGCTGATGCTGATGAAGGGAGTTCACACTTGCCATCTTCTCCAGTAGCCCATACTTCCGTTCCCAGGATAGAGAACATTCAAGCTTCTTCTTCCATGATGACAGCGACTCCTGGATTTGAGACTGGACTAGCAAGAACTCTGGGAATGTATTCAGAGATCATTTACTCATATCTAGATACATACTCCAGACGTTTCTTGAAGGATGAAGCTATGCCCTTTTCTGATCTTCGAACTATGGTCAAGTTCCCGCTCATGGCGTTGCGACATGCTGGTTGCGAATCTCAGTGCATCTTCTTCGAACATCTCCTGGATGAGTTGGAATTAACTATCCGAAAATACTGGGAGACTAAGAAGGAAGACATTCAATCTTTAACTGCGGCTGAGATCAGTCAATTGGAACATGAAGCACAGTCCCAACAAGCTGCATTAGAAGCATTTCTTGCCTCTTCTTCTGAGAAATTAGTAGAAAAGGGCGAAGAAATATTAGCTACTCGTCAAAGAGTAGAGCTTCTGGAGAAAGATAAAGCATCCAAAGCTGAAGAGCTGAAGAAATTGAAAGAGGAGTTGGCTCGACTTCAAGAGCGAATTGCTGTCATAGAAACAGAGCAAGCTGAGGTTACTGCTGCTTATATTTCTGAAGCCGAACGCTGTGAAGCTCTTCAAAAAGAGCAAGAGCGGATGCAGACAGAACAAATTGAAGAAGTCAACCGTCTCCAGTCTGCTATTATCATTTTTGACGAACAAAATGTCACAGTTGAGGCAGCCAACAGAGTTCGAAAAGCTCATGAAGAGAAAATGAATGATGTTCTTGATCGTATCAGGGAGTTAATAACTCCTAATAAGTGAATCTTTTTTATTTTCATTTGTATTCCATGTTTTGATTCTGAATGAAAGCAAATGAGAATTCTTGATCTGATTTTTGGTTTTGCTGTTTTGATAATGATATATCTATAGAAAATATGTTCAGAGGTAAATAATACATGACACATTTCAATAGAATAGAATATACAAATGAACTTTGTAATTCTATCAGATGATATTAAACCAGAAATGATCTTAGTTTAATACTGATTGGAAAAAATAGAATTCAGACATAAAAATATCTTCGAACTCAATTTTTCATGATCCTTGGACTCGAGAATCAAAAGACTAGATATCATTAAAACATGATACTGACATGGATGATGGACGATGATGAATCGTAAATGTATGTGGGATGAACGGGAAAACCGACAAATGATGGAACCGTTAAAAATGAATGATAATGAACGGATGAATCGTCAGATGATGATGAATGAACGGGTTAACCGTCGGATTATAACGAACGGGCGAACCGTCGGATGAATGAACGAATGAACCGTCAGGCATTAATGAACGGACGAACCGTCGGATGAATGTAATAAATGAACGGATGAACCGTCAAGCATTAATGAACGGGCGAACTGTCGGATGAATGTATTGCTTCATTATTTGAGGAATTCCTGCCTATAAATATAGCAGAAATCTGACAAGAACGAACACTTCTACTCTTCAACATAAAAATGTCGTCTGAAGAAGCATCCAAGAAGGCTGAAATCGCCCCGAAGGTTCAGAAGGGCACTGAAGAACGCCCTGCCGATCCAGTTCAGCCGAAGGAGGTAGAAGCAGGCGAAGGTTCGTCTGCACCCAAGCCACCACGGGACATTCTGGACTTTCTGCTTGATCCAGGAAGGACTAAAGAAGAGGAAGCCATGAGGATGGCTACTTGCAAATTCCTCGTGGGTTCCAGCAAAGAAGTTCTCAGCTCTTTTGCTGATCGCGTTTTCGAGAAGGACGGCAGCGGTCCGCGTCCAAATGTAGAGAAGGATGATAGTGACCTTCCTTAATATCATGTACTATCATTCATGATGAAATAACATTTGAATTCATGAACTTGAACTTTGTCTGATGATTTACAAGTATTTATATTTATACATAATACTTTTTAAGGAATTTGCCATTAATAGGCATCATAACCTTTCGACCATCCAGTTCTGAGAGTTGACAAGCTCCATTTGAGAAGACTCGGCTCACAACATAGGGACCTTCCCACTTTGCGTCAAATTTGCCTTTGCTCATATGAGTCATAGTCATAGGACGTCTGACTGCAAGAACAAGTTCTCCTTTTTGATATGCTCGAACTCTGACTTTCTTGTTAAAAGCTCTTGAGATTCTAGCTTGATAGAATTCAATATTCTGTTGAGCAGATAATCGCTTTTCATCCAGAGCTTCTAATTCCTGAAGTCGAAGACGATCATTATTCTCAGTGGTGAGTTCATTAGCGATTGCTATCCTTAAAGAAGGAATTTGAATCTCTAATGGAAGAACAGCTTCGCATCCATACACCAGAGAGAAAGGCGTACATTTAGTAGCATTACGAACTGTAGTACGGTAAGCCCACAAACATTCACCAAGTTTCTCACTCCAATTACGTTTGTTGGTAGAAACAAACTTCTTTAAGAGTTTGATGATGGTCTTGTTGAAAGCTTCTGCTAATCCGTTAGCTGTCGGATTATATGCGGTAGAAGCCACATTGTTGATCCGATGATCATCACAGAATCGAATAAATTTCTGGCTGGCGAATTGTGGACCATTATCATGAATAATGCGCCGGAGAACACCAAATCTGTAGATGACATGATGCTTGATAAAGTTGATGACATTGGAAGTTTTGACTTCGGATAACGGAATAGCTTCGGCCCATTTGGAGAAATAATCGGTTATTGCTAGAATAAACCGATGACCTTTTGATGACGGCGGATTGATCGGACCAATAATGTCCATGCCCCAAGCTTCGAAGGGCCATGATGCTGCCGTTGGATGTAGAAATTCTGAGGGTTGATGAATAAAATCCGCATGGATTTGACAAGCTTTACACTTCCTTGCATATTCGATGGCATCTGATACCATAGTAGGCCAATAATAACCCATACGTCGAATACGGTCTTGAAGTTTTGGTCCAGGCTGATGTGCTCCACAAATTCCATCATGTGCTTCGCGAATAATTTGTTGAGCCTCATTACCGGCAATACATCGAAGAAGTAAACCATCATAAGCTCGACGATATAAAGTTTTTGTAGTATGATTGTAATAGAATCTGAGTGATCGTCGTCTGATAGATGCTGCCTCACTCGGATTATCTGGAAGGATATCATACAATACGAAATCTAAGAAAGGAAGTCTCCAATCTTTATCTGTATTCTGATTCTCAGCTGAATTACTGAAGATGAATTCCAGGCTAGAATCAGATGAAGATGATAATGATTTACAACTTAATCCAAATCCTCTTGTTGCATTGACATCATGAGATGTTGATTCTTCAGTGTCAACTGGAAGTCCTAGAGTTAGGTTGTTTTCAAGATGAAATAATTCTCGATTGCAAATAATAATCATTTGTTGCCGTCTAATCGAAATAACCAATACTGCCGCGAGATTAGCAAGAGCATCAGCTTCTGTGTTACATGCTCGCCTAACATGCTCGATAAAGAATCCTTCAAATGAAGAAGCCATAGATATAGCCGATCTATGATAAGGAACCAGATCTTGATGGCGAACTTCATAAGTACCCCTTATCTGATTGACAATGAGTTTAGAGTCTCCATACGCTTCCAAATGTTGAATATTCAGATGTTTAGCGAGTTGAAGACCAATGAGTAATGCATTGTACTCAGCAACGTTGTTTGAACATGGCTGATCGAGAGAATAAGCTCTTTGGATAGCAAGACCTTCTGGTGATACAAGAACAATTCCAACTCCAGCGACAATGTCACCATTAGGACCTATTCTTGAAGCTCCATCAAAGAATAGACGCCAAGTAGGATCTTCTTCAACAATTTGGTTTGAATCTAGGACTTCATCTGGGATTTCATCATAGAGTTTTGAATTTTCTGGAATTGAATGAGCAGCCAGAAAATCAGCTAAAGCTTGTCCTTTGACCGATTTCTGAGGAATATAGTGCATATCATACTGAGCAAGTAAGATTTCCCAATTAGCCAATCGAGAATTTAAAACACTGGGTTTCTTCATCATAACCCGTATAGGATTGATCCTGGAGATGACATGAATGGTCTGGCCAATGATATAGTGTCGTGTCTTTTGGACAGCGAACATCAGGGCTAGACATTCTTTTTCGACCGGTGAATATCGAGGTTCAGCTCCGGTCATAGTACGACTGAGATAGTAAATGGCTTGTTCATGACCATTTTTATTCTTTTGAGCGAGCAATGCACCCAACGAATGACTCATTGCTCGGGTATATAGGAGGAACGGTATTCCTGAGACAGGAGGTACCAATACTGGAGGGCTCATCAGATATTGTTTTATATCATCGAATGCTTTCTGACATTCATCATTCCAGACAAAAAAAACACCTTTCTTCATAAGTTTATTGAATGGTCTGCAACGTCCTGAAAGATTAGAGATGAATCTCCTGATATAAGCGATCCTTCCTTGAAATCCTCGTAGCTCTTTTAAGGTGCGTGGAGGACGCATCTCTTGGATGGCTATGATCTTCTCGGGATCCACGTGTATACCTTTCGAGGTAATGACGAAGCCGAGAAATTTGCCGCTAGAGACGCCTAAGAAGGACTTAGTAAGGTTCATCTTTAATTGATGCTTACGCATTAGATCAAAAATAGTCTTCAAATCTTGAATGTGATCCTCTTTTTATCGACTTTTGACTGCAATATCATCAACGTAGCATTCGACTGTTTTCCGCAAATGTTCACAGAATATAGTGCTCATAGCTCGTTGATAAGTTGCTCCTGCATTCTTGAGATCGAATGGCATAACTGTATAACAGTATGTACCAATCGGCGTTCTGAAAGAAGTGTGTTTCTCGTCATCTGGAAACATTTTAATCTGATTGTACCCAGAATACCCGTCCATGAATGACATCCGTTCAAACCCACAGGTGTTATCGATCATAACATCAGTAATTGGTAGAGGGAACTCGTCTTTAGGACATGCCGCATTGAGATCGCGGAAGTCTATGCAAACTCTGATCTTTCCAGTCTTTTTAAGAACAGGAACTATATTAGCCACCCAATCGGGATGTTGTTCCTCTCTAATAAACCCAGAGGCCATGAGTTTATTGACTTCAGCTTCAATTGCATCCATAATGTCTGGACGAAATCGTCGCTGTTGTTGTTTGACCGGTTTAGCATTCGGCATGATATTGAGTTTATGAGTTGCGATTTGCGGATCAAGTCCTGGCATATCTTCATAACTCCAAGCAAAGACATCGATGTATTCATGAATAAGTTTGATCATGTCTTGCTTATCAGTTTCCGAAAGACTTTCACTAATGAATATTGGCTTAGGGGATCCCTCTTCACCAACATCTATTTGAACAAGTTTGTCTTCAGTCGGAGGTTCTTTTTGCTCGAATCGGAACTCCCATTGATTATCTAACCTTTGGGCCCATTGTTCTGATTCAGGTGAGATTTCGAACTCGTCTTCGTCTTCATCACTTTCTTCAGAACGGTCAATGGAGACCATGTTGGAAGACAGAATGTTGTAGTGGAAGTCACCGATACTTGTATCAGAATCCCAAGAGGTAGTACTAGAAGAATCAGATCTCTTATCTTCGTCAGATTCAGGATCTTCATGGACAGTATTGATAAAAGGAATAGGAGCAATATAACCTAATCCGCATTTTGTCCTCCCATATTTCAGAGGAGGAATCCGGACAGACATTTTTCTTCCTTTTCCATTATTGAGGCCAGTTCTGAAGTCATAGCCCATATTTTTAATGATGTCTTTAGATTGGTGACTATAACGACGTAGTTGTAATCTTCCAGTATCATCGTTTTTGTCATCATCTTCTAAATCAGAAGGATTCTGGGGCCCTTTGTAAAAGAATATTGAAATGTCTCCTGGCTTTCTACTAGGAACCAGAAAGTATGAAGTTTGTACTGATTCTAGAGATACGTCTGTATGAAAAGTCTGTACAACTCCTATGGTTATTGTTCTCAAGTCATCTAACAAATGCAAATAACTATGAACATGATTACACACATCGATATACTGCAAAGATGGGGATTTTTCATTAAATTTAAAAGCAGTAGTATTTACATTGGGAGAAGGCTGAGCCTTAGAAATCTTAGCCAAATCAATGACTAAAAGGGGAGAAGAAGAACGAGAGGAAGTTTTGTTTCGATTAAGATCGATAACAAATGGCTCAGAAGAGGTGAGCTCCCTTAAAGCCTGAGATGGAAGAGTAGTCCGCCCTCCAACAGGGATTACCAGAGTATCCTGTTTTATATGTGAAGATACAGGAACTGTAGTATGCCCACTGACAGGAATAATCAGTGTATCGTGAGTAGACGACTGAAACTTCAAGCATCATGTTGGGACTGTAGTACGGTAAGCCCACAAACATTCACCGAATTTCGGGTCGTCCTGATTATGCTGTGGATTGGCTGTGGATGTTTTATATATACAAAATGTGGATTTTTCCCTGGTTTGGGACTTGCAGGAATTATCGGCGTCATTTTCCCAGTTTTTGGGTTGACCAAAAACAGAGGAGATGCTACCCGATTTTCCGTAAATCCTGAATTAATTTAAAAATGAATTTAAAATGATTTTCGGAATTTATTCGATATTTGATTTTTGGGTGACGACCGTATCGGTCAATGGACCCGGCTAAGTACAAACGATACCGACCCCGCCCGGACGTTGAGGCAATTAGCCAAAATGAGGATCGGACCATATCTGAGACTTATGATTTACTTTATTTTTATATTTAATTTCTGTTTAAATTTTATTTAATATTTTCAGTTTAGGACTAACGTCATTCTTATCTTATTTCAATTTATGTAAATAAATTGTAATGGGCATAAGCCCAGCTGGTTGTGGTCTGTAACTGTAATAGCTTAGATTTTCTTGTCTTTTCTGGTTTTTCGAGTTTTTCTATTTAAACGATTAAATTGACTAAAAAGTATTTTTCGTATAAAATTAATTAATATTTTCTCATCTTAAAATTGACAAGTTTGTTAATAATTAAAAAGTCACGTATTTCTCACTAAATAAGAAAAATTAGCTTTATATTTATATTTATAAAAAATATCAAGTTTTAATAATTAATCTGGTATCGACGAATTTTTCCGAATTCAAAACATAAAACGATCTTTTTCCCTCGTACTAAATCAACGCACTAATAATCGTATTTTTCGTGTTTGGTTAATTAAAGAATTAAAATTGGACTAGGACACAAATAGAGATTTCAACTAGCGTAGCTAGATTGGTAAACCTGGAATCTGAGTCAAATTCTCAATTGTAGGGTTTCGAGGATTGTACTAGCATCAACCCAGAATCAACAAACGAATCCAGTCAATAAAACAAAGGCAAGTACATTTTGTGTTAGTTTACAATTATTTAGTAATCGTTTTATTGCAAGTTTAAACCACGATGCAACACGAAACTCTCTCTGAGAGCACTGACTGTAACTACTGTAACTATTGGGGACTGGGGGAGTAGTGTAATGAGTATGACCACATCCAAAGTAGTATACTGACTGTGTTAGCTTACCCCTCATACACACGGGGATAAGCCATATCGTATCAATAGGATACAACTGTACAACCCAAGCCGGTCATATTCATTGCCTATTCACATCACAGAAACTGTAACTGTTTTAAAACTGTAACTGCTTAGTTGATTTTCAAAACTGTTTAAAAGTGCATGATTATATTATTATTTCAATTGTCAAATTAGCATGAATTGTACTTTGCTCCCTCCTGACTGGAGACCCAACATTTTAGGTATCACTGATGAGGCCTTGTTCCGCGATCCCAAGACGAGGATTTCGAGACTGATGAGCTGTTTGCCTAGAGTTTTCTTTTCTTCTTGATGTATGTAGAAAATGGTTTAAGTTGTATCTTTCATTTCATTGTAAAAGTTTAATAAAGTTTTAAATTTCCGAATTTTGAGTTGTGACAAATATAGTGTTGTTGTATGGTTACCTGCTACTGAACAGCTTACTGCCGCCGTCTCAACAACGGTGCAGGCTGGGCATGATCCGGTCCGACCCAATTAGTTGGGATCGGGTCGTGACATATTTTTAGTGATTATAAGCATTTCTTTGCAAGTAGCCATCATCAAACTCTTAAAGAAGTTTGTCTCTACTAACAAACGTAATTGGAGTGAGAAACTCGGTGAATGTTTGTGGGCTTACCGTACTACAGTTCGTAATGCTACTAAATGTACGCCTTTCTCTCTGGTGTATGGATGCGAAGCTGTTCTTCCATTAGAGATTCAAATTCCTTCTTTAAGGATAGCAATCGCTAATGAACTCACCACCGAGAATAATGATCGTCTTCGACTTCAGGAATACCAGAGATTCTGGGTTCGATCCCCAGCAGAGTCGCCAATTTGTTTTCCATAAATAAATTCACTTTATTTATTGTGTTTCTGGGAAAATTACAACTGTAGGAATCCGATCTAGAAGACGATCGCTTTATCCCTTGGACGATGCGAAGAAGAAAAGCTCTCAAAAATTTGCTCTCAAAAATTTGACAGTAATTTAGATAACTATGTATATGTACAATGAATGAGAAAAGAACCCTATTTATAGAGTCAAAAATAACTGAAAGGATAACTGTTTTCACAACCTGTGCATAGTTGAAAATCACGCAGGATTTAACATACGCAAAGTCATGAGCAGTTACTGGACGTGGCCTGTAACTGTTGGACACATGGCAATCATGCATGAGTCGTGTGCAAGTTACAGGACACGCAGGCGAGAGATCAGTGGCATGGCTACCACGTACTCCAATTTGATGAAATCCACGCAGACTTGTTGAAGACGAAATCCACGCAGACTTGGGTCAGAAAGCTTATGATGCAAGGATTTCACGATCACTGAAGACTGGTACGAGTTCAAAGCTGGAACTACCTTTAGCTCGTATGTGAGACAGAGCGGAAAGATTCTGTCAAGGAACGGTCATTTGGCCGGATTCTTATCTCTGTGGTTAAGAAGATTCATTGTTCCTGGCTCCAGCTCTCTGGACAGGATACATAGAGGCGTTATCTTTGCAGCGGTGCGCCTTATGTATGGTTACAAGTTAGACTTATTATCAGCGATGACCTGTAGGCTGAACGCAGGTCTTCGGAATGTTGTAACCAACATGCTATCTGATCAGAGGAGGATGACTGAGAAATTCCCACGGATAGAGATGCCCTTCACATATTTATATGGTTGGCTCCTCCTCCATCATGACGGTTTGATACCTCCAGGGGCAGGAGGGAGTGGCAGTCTTTTCCTGGAGAAGTACTCTGGAGAGACTTTCTGGAAGGTTCACACCCTTCCAGAATGCAGAAATATCTTGAATCGAGCTTCACATTGGTCCATTCAATGTGTCCCTCCACCATTGGGTTATGAAAGCATGCCCTTGAATATGACGGACGGAGATATGGGAAACAAGCTAGATGACGTAGCCTTCCAGTGGTTGCAGAGAATCCGGCCGTCTCATCTAGTATACCGTCATGAAGAAATGACGTATCTGGAGCCATATTTACCAAGCCGATTTGCCAGACAATTCGGATATGACCAACTTCACGTTGGGAATGCCACCACTTGCCTTTCTGCTCGTGGAGGGCTTATTGACGGAGCTCGAGCCTGGAGATACTTTGCGGCTAGAGATACAAAAGTTGTATTCTCTATGCCTAATCCTTTATCTAGCTCGGGGACGAAGATGCTTTACACATATGCTCGCTTTTATGTTTCGTCAAGCACCTTCAAGCCGAGTTTCAATCTGAAGACTTTTGTTGCGGAGGACGACCCAGTTCCATCGAAGAGGTCGAAGAAGAAAACTGTTATTCAACAATTTCCTCCGGAACCCGAAGATGAGACAACGGAGGTTGAGCCCCTATATGAATTATTTCAGGAGGAAAATTTTCCTGATGAAGTTCTTCCGCCCATATTTGTATCCCTGTCTAAGAGGAAGAGAAGTGATGAGTCTGAGACAGTCTCCAAGAAGAGTACTAAGTCTCCAACATCTAAGAAGAAGAAAAAGGGGGTCTCAGTAACTGCCACTTCGTCTTTAGGTGGCATCTCAGTTGATGAAGATGACGCCGCTGATAAAGACGAAGATGAAGACGATGCTCCTTTGATAACAAGGAGGTCGAGAGGCAAGTATGTTAAGAAGTCCGTCAGCAAAATGAAGGGCAATGAACTCCTAGAAACGATTATGAGTGGAGGAGTTTTGCCAGAAATCAATGAAGCGGCTTCTACTAAGAAGACAGAGTCTGATGATGTTCACCTACCGGCAGCTTCAACTGAACATACTGAGGTAGAGTCTATTCAAGCTCAGGAAATGACTGCTCCTACAACAAGTGGAGTAGCTATTGAACCCTCAGAGACGAGGATGATCCCATTTGAGCATGGGACAGAGGGCGTCATTCAGGCACTGGATGACCAAATTGATTATTCTGAAGAAGAACCTGCCCCAGCAGCAGTTACAGAACAGCCGGAAGTTCCTGAAACTCATGTTTAAGAAGACATTTCTTCGGCCAGAGGCGATGAAGACGTGCAAACGTCCGAGCTACCAGCTGCTGATGACTTGTTGAAGAATGTTTGTACAGACATCATTCTTCAAACTGATATTCCAGAGGAGACTGAACTGGCAGTCAATACTGAACTTGCTATCGTCACTGTTCCTGAGATTCATCCATCTCAAGGAATAGATGAAGATGTGAACATCATGGACTCCGGATCAGAGACTCATCTTGAAGCCGGGGATGAAAAACTCAAGTGCAACATTTTGGTAGACCTTAAAAATGAAAGTCACGCTGAGTTGATCAGGACAAAGTCCAAAAGTCACGCTGAGTTGATCAAGACAGAGTCTAAAAGTCACGCTGAGTTGATCAGGACAATATTTAAAAGTTACGCTGGGAGACAGCTCATCATTTGTCAGAGTGTCATTATGACTGACAGCACGACAGTCGAAGAAAGTCTCCTCGTATGCCACGTATGTACGGAACTCGAGAGATCACAGCCGACTATTGCGTGACTTTTTGAAATCTTCTTCAATAAGACTCAGCCTTCACCAAGTTGGCGTACCAAAAGAGCTTATTGTTATTTAATGCGACTGACAAGGCAATCACTGTCAGAGATTTTGTGTCAGTCGAGGCACGTCGAATCAAGACAGCTGGCAGTCCTGGCTCAAGTCTGCGTGTATTTTGAACTTCTATGTTCCTTCCTCAAGTCTGCGTGTATTTTGAGCTTTCTGTCTCAAGTTTGCGTGGATTCGGAAGCTTCCTGTCCCACGTCTGCGTGGATTTTGAAGCTTTCTGTCTCAAGTTTGCGTAGATTCTGAAGCTTTTTGCCCCAAGTCTGCGTGGATTCTGAAGCTTCTTGCCCCAAGTCTGCGTGGATTTTGAAGCTTTCTGACCCAAGTCTGCGTGGATTTCGTCTTCAACAAGTCTGCGTGGATTTCATCAAATTGGAGTACGTGGTAGCCATGCCACTGATCTCTCGCCTGCGTGTCCTGTAACTTGCACACGACTCATGCATGATTGCCATGTGTCCAACAGTTACAGGCCACGTCCAGTAACTGCTCATGACTTTGTGTATGTTAAATCCTGCGTGATTTTCGACTATGCACAGGTTGTGAAAACAGTTATCCTTTCAGTTATTTTTGACTCTATAAATAGGGTTCTTTTCTCATTCATTGTACAGATACATAGTTATCTAAATTACTGTCAAATTTTTGAGAGCTTTTCTTCTTCGCATCGTCCAAGGGATAAAACGATCGTCTTCTAGATCGGATTCCTACAGTTGTAATTTTCCCAGAAACACAATAAATAAAGTGAATTTATTTATGGAAAACAAATTGGCGACTCTGCTGGGGATTTTTCATTAAATTTAAAAGCAGTAGTATTTACATTGGAAGAAGGCTGAGCCTTAGAAATCTTACCCAAATCAATGACTAAAGGGGGAGAAGAAGAACAAGAAAAAGTTTTGTTTCGATTAAGATCGATAACAAATGGCTCAGAAGAGGTGAGCTCCCTTAAAGCCTGAGATGGAAGAGTAATCCGCCCTCCAACAGGGATTACCAGAGTATCCTGTTTTATATGTGAAGATACAGGAACTGTAGTACGCCCACTGACAGGAATGATCAGTGTATCGTGAGTAGACGACTGAGGTAATGGAGAGATCCGTCCGCTCACTGGAATAATGAAAGAACCTTCTCCAGAGGGTTTAGGAGATTGTTGCTGAGTAGTTCGACCTTTAACAGGAATTATCAAAGTCTCACTTTGCGGATCCTCTTTCTCCATAGCTTGTATCACCCTTGTATATTCTTCTTTGTACATTCGGGAATCATTGAAATAAGCTTCAACCCCATGGAAAGGATTTATATCAGCAACTTCCTTTTGTACTCTTCCATTGCTGTCAATGTATTTAAAACACTGATGAAGAGTAGAAGGCACCACATTATTTTCATGAAGAAAGGGCCTCCCCAGAAGAAGATTATAAGATCCCACGATCTCGATCACATAGAAAGTGACTTTGGATCTGAAATCGCCTATCTGAAGTTTCAGATGAATCTTTCCCAAAGGCTCGCTTCGGCTTTGATTGAATCCCAGGATAGTAGTAACCGTCTTGGAAAGCTTGTGAAGAGGAATTTTTAGTTCATCCAACAGACTCTTAGGCATTATGCTTATAGCAGACCCTGGATCAATGAGGATACGATCTATCTTCATTGTATCGATATAACCGGTGTAGTAGAGAGGCCGATCATGTCGATTATCCTCCAGTAGCATGTCGTCTTGTGTAAAGGTGATATTTGGGATAATCTCCAATACACTGTTGCAATGTAAGCAAGTGGCAGGTTCTTCATCTGGCTTCTTTAATTGTGCAAGACAAGAGTCAGCCTGAAGAAGTGCCTCACTTCAACGTCTCCCGAGTTTCTTTAGAAAGACGTAGAAGTTCAAAGAGAAAATGAAAAACTCAAGTGCCCTTCATAATCTGCTAGGGTAGGTGTCCACCGCCTGCAAGGGGTCCACGTGGTGTCGTGTCGTGTCAAAATGCGCGTGTCAGTGAGTGATTTCCGCGCGTGTGCACACAGTGCGTGTCCAGTGCGCGCGTGATTTCTCTTCGTGTGGTGAATCATATGCTCCCAAATTTTGGGAGCATAGTGTCAGTGAGTGCCCCAACAACTCCACAAAATTTCGTGTCCCCAAGTGTCCTACACAGTGAGTTATAGGACCCGAGATGCAGGACACTGCACGCTGTCCAGAACAGCAAGTTCGTGTCCCCGTGTGGACACGACACAGCACGAAAATCATAGATCAAAGACACGAAATCAAACACTACACCTAGCACTACAAATTCATTCAAACACATTTCAAAAATAATAATAAAAACACGAGTGTGGCATTTCATCAAACACTCTACTCAGTCTCTGATACGTGTCCAGAACGGACACGAAACCCATGATACCTGACACGAAACCTATACAGACACTTAGAGGACTCCTAGGGCTTCCTAATCATGAAGACAAAACGAAATTTCATGGAGAAACGAGAAAGTTACCTATTGTTGAACTTTCAAGAAAAACCCCTATTCAATGGCTCTTCTCTTGATGTCCCATTCCACTCAAATCACATCAAACTGAAATGGAACATTAACAACAGCAAGAATAGGCATATTAGGACCTAATGGAATAAATTAGAAAGAAAAAGGAAGAGGAATGGAGTTCTAGGAATTGAAATACCATAGGAAACTAACCTTTCTAAAACTTGAGCCTTCTTAAGAAAGAGGCAACCCTAAAAATAGGAGAGTATAAATAGGGTGGTGCTCCCAAGGAGGATATGGTGGCTGGCCAATAATGTCTAGGGCTTAGGGTTTCGAAATTCTTGGGCTTTGGGCCAAGTTACATAGGCTATGGCTAAGTTGTTTTATTAATGGCTCTAAATCATAAGCCATGACTTATGACTTTCTAATTCCTATTGCTAATTAGAGTCTAATGACCAAACCAAGGATTAGGCTAGGTTAGACTAGAGTCATATAACCTAACCAAGTCCATACTAACTAGGGTTAGCTCTTAGGTCGGTCTACAAGAGTCAAAACTAGTCAAAGTCAACCTAGTCCAAACAATTCCAAAATAATTCCTAAAAATTCTCATAAATTCAAATAAATTCTATTAAATCTAAATAATAATTATTAATTCCAAATAATTCTCAAAATTGCAAAATGACTAAAATACCCCTCAGTCCGGAAATGAACACTAGCAAGACACCAAATCATAAGTCATGAATTTAAATAGTTTAAAAAAATAATTAAAAATCATTAAAATGGATATCGGTAATTTCTTGGTATAACATTTTTCTTAATTAAAAATGTTATTATTTATGGATAAAAATGTCATTTACTCACCCACTAACCCAAATTTTCATATTAATCTAAAATCGTCCTAACCCCTCCCCTCTTTCTTTGTCTATATGGGTTTCTGAAAGTATTTTTTATTACAAAAAATTGGGATGGATTATTTTCCAACCGCCGCAATTGTCAATTTCTCGTATCCTACAAATCTAAAGCAATCATCAACCAAAAGAGAGAGCCAAAAAAAAAAAAATCTTGGTGTGCAACGAAGAAGGAGGCGGCTTGGGTGGCCGAGAAGCAGTTGTCCCCGTCGTAGTACACGTATTGGGTGAGGGAGACGAAGTCCGGCTCCGCTCCCGGTCCCCCCGCAAGATCGCAGCGGAGGATGCCTCCAAACCCAATGTCGCCATCCTCGACTCTGTCTGGAATCAGGTTATTGTTCAAATCCAAGGTTATACACTTCTCAACAAATTCTTTTTGTTTTTGAAGCCTACATTGGAAAGGTCGCAACTTTTTATTAATTGAGGATTTGATGAATTGTAAAAAAATCAATAGATGCAAAACTGCATTATTTTGTTATCATGCTAGCGAGAGCCAGGGCGTGCGGGTTAGTGTTTCATATAAATAGTAAGTTTTGTGACATTGTGCCGTGAATATACTCACCACTATGACTCACACCACTACAATTTACTCAGCAATGTAATTTGGTGTTTATTCACATAAAGAAGGGTTATATTCAATCAGGATCGGGTCAGGTTTTATTGAATGTCATTTTAACTCACTCAAGTTACGGATTCGGGTCTGGTTGAATTTACAGGTTCTATTCAAAATCATTATAAGTCACTTAAGTTACGGGTCCGGGTCGGATCGAGTTCACTTTCTGTCACCCTACCCGACCCATCCATAAATTTTTATAAAGGATCGGGTTTATAATGTTTCCCAAAATTCCAATTTCTCTTCATCAGTCTTCTCTCTCCCGATGAAGCGACAACGACGGGCGAACGATGGTGAAGAGCGGCGAACGATGGGGGCAAGTCAGCGACTTGCGCATTGGGCCAAGGTAGACACATATAGATCCGAATCCGACACGAATACGTCCGTGTCCCACACGAATTCGTGTCAGATTCGAATCCGATACGGATTCGCCGGCCATCTAGCCATGTCCGTGATTCCCAGCGTAACGCACAGAACAAACAGAGATGGAAAACAGGATTTTCCTGGTTGGATATACAAGAAAATTTGGGAGAGGATATGAGAATTAATTAAAAAAGGACAAGTGAGGAAGGAGGGAGAGAGATAACAGCAGCAGCAGGAGAAGAAAAAATAGTAAAATAGTGCAACAAATACAATGCACTTGAGAAATCCAGTCAATATGACATCTAGTTGCATTCAATCCCTAGGTTATTAGGTTTTCTGTTACACAAACAGTAACATCAAAACTTTGATCATTTTCTTCTATTAGTTGTTAGGGAACTACAAGATAGAACGTAATAGAACGACAGGATTGTCATACATAGGTGTCTTAGGTGAGGTTTAAAAAGGGACAAAGTACAAACATGACAACTTTCATTTAATCAAAGGCAACTCATAGTGAACCTGATCAAGCCGAATGTCTACATCAACAGAGAAGGAAACCAGGAATTGGATTTCCTGCTATAGTGACATACTTTAAAAGAATGCTAAACATGCTCTATCTGCCAGATGCAAAAACAAACAGGATCCTACCCTCTGTGTTCTTGATATTTTACATCCATGCCACGGATGGAGAAGGGGGGAAAAAAGTCCAACCATGAAAACAACTTGCAAACATTTCTGAACCAATTAAACTTTCTGCACATTTCATTTCATTTCAAGCGTACATGTTAGTGTAAACTAACATAAGATTCGGATTGTCACTAAGGATATTTAGATCACTATTTAACGTAAAACTAACATGTTTATAAAAATCTAATTACTAAGCTGTGTTGCATGGATAGTCCTCCAGAGGACCGTGTCCGAGATACGAAACTTCCTTGAGTGTCATGCATGCGCATGTCTAGGGTCTAAAGAGATCCAAAATAGGTTGAAAATGATTTCGCATGATCGTGATCTTGCTCAATATATTTGAGATATGAGACGGTAACTTTTTATGTATCAAATCCTTCGTAGAACATTCTGAAACATATATATATATATATATATATATATATATATATATATATATATATATATATATATGTTTTCATGTGTATATACAACCGTATCCATATCATACTTGTATCCCCATTTCCTAAAAATACAGTATCGTGTCCTCTGCATCAGTGTCCGTGTCGTTGCAACCTAGTTGATAAGTAATAAACATAAACGATCCTTTAAGTTTCAGTATTCAACGCCAAACACCAAGTAAAGCACAGGAGCCTATAAACATTTTTGAAAGCATTACAGCATTAAATGATAGAACTTTGAGCTTGTATAGTACTCTTATGGCAAAAAAAACACATGATTATATGTTATGTTAATGTATTTGAACTCAACATACAACATCTAAGAACTATTCTACAGTTTACAGAAAAAGTAAACTCAAATTTGTCATCTCCTACACTAGTAGAAGTATAAATTAGCTGGTGAATCACTTACATCTTGGCAACTTCAATAAGACCTTCCCTACAAGTCATTTCAGAGAGCTTCAGCTTCTCTATCTCCCTGTATGACACCAACAATAAGACACTCAATAGATATTATACAAAGAATGATGTGCGTGTGCAAAATTTATCAGATCACTTGTTTAGGTAGGATTTCTTGTATAGAACTCAAAAATACAGTATGGTGTAACATAATACTAACAAATATCGAAGTCCCACTAAGTAGGCAACTTTTTGTACATTAACACGTTTTGGAATGTAATGTATTATTAGATTGAAATTTGGTTGCATTACGAAACATGGGGTGCAACAGTGTCTGGCAGCGAAAGTGCATGCCTTAGTATGGGGCTATTTGGTTGGGTGCAGGTGCAGCTGCACTGCAGGTTTACTTGCAGCATGCTTACCTATCCAATGTGTAAGTGCATCTTTA
Source organism: Iris pallida (assembly GCA_029216955.1). Lineage (NCBI taxonomy): Eukaryota > Viridiplantae > Streptophyta > Magnoliopsida > Asparagales > Iridaceae > Iris > Iris pallida. The sequence goes on from JANAVB010020397.1 coordinate 4,283,405, forward strand.
CTCGAAGGTGGTCACACCTTTTGTAGCAAAACTTGCAACTAAAGCTGTGGTAAAATCAGCTTCCTGTGCAGGCTATACCAGGCTCTAACCTTGTTTAGCCCAGCATTAAAACCCTTCCTACATACAATTGGAATCTGCTGCACTGTTTCATCTATCATAAACCCTCATCCAACTAATTCTTCTCGCGATCACTAAGCTGTCAGTTGTTGCAATTTCTCACGCAGGCAACCAAACAGACACTACAAGTGACTGTCTATTGCTGTCCTTCAAAACCCACAGAACTTCAAGAAAAGGAAGGATGCATCACTCATCCAGGGTGGAAGAGAATACAAGAAAACATTATTGGAACCAATACCATGAACAATTCATTGCAGACATATCTTGAGAACAAACAAGTGTAGCCAAGAACACTGTGGAACTGCTTAGGATAACTGTAAAAGTTACTGAGTGATAAATAAAGCACAAAAGTAGTTCATACTTCTGTAGGGCATCAAAAAAAAAAAAAAAAACTGCATATGTATCGTACATCCTATAGGCTAAATGAAGTATTAAAAAAGCAAATAAAAAGTACACAAGTAATCATCAACTCACGTTTTTGCAGCTTGTCTTCCCTTCCCAATTGCAGCACCAAAATACCTCTGCTCACATGCATCATTAAATAAAGGTTATGAATTGCAAATATCTAAAGAACTTAAAAAGAAAAAAATTCAAGAGAACCCTGATGATCATGTACATGCACTCACACAAAAATGTTCAATAGCATTTTTATATGCACCAACCACCACCACATGAAGGCATGTATACAGAAACAATTAACTGTTTTCAGATCTCTTTATAGCCTAAATAGTTCATGCTTTGGTAAGAAACTCACATATGAAACCCCTGAAGGCTCGACCATGTATAGTTGTGGTCCATCTCTGTCATAACCTCCAAGAATAACTCCGCAACCGAATGGTCTACAGAACCAAACATATAAAAACAATCACATCTATCTTAAGTCATTTGACAGAAATGGATAACAACGAAAATTCTACAACCAATTTTCCTACCTTAGCCACCAATAAAGTGTACAAAGATGAACATAACTAGCTACACGATCTGCAAGTTCTTTCACAGGCATGGGCTCGCCGTAAGTTCTGTATATAACAAAACCAACATAACATACAACTCTTTATTCTGAAAATAGCATGTCTTAATAGTATAGTATAGTATAGACATTTACTCTTCTGTTATTAAGACATGCTATTTGAGAAATAAGCTTCCCATAGGTGAAAAGCAAGAGTTAAAATACCAACTTTTCGTAGCTAGTTGCTTCAGACTTTGCTCGTGCAACAATTTGCCTTCCATCTGCTGCTAAGCCAGCCACAGCCTACAATTGATGACAAACAACAACAAATAGAAGTTGAACCCTGGCAGAAAGGATGGAAGATTTATACAAATACTCTGCATCAGTTCATAACATGGACATTCGTGGACAGTATGATGCTTCAGTACAGTAAGTACCATTTCTCACAAGAAAATAGTATATGGTTAGTATCTGGTAAGTGATACCTAAACAAGACAAGGTTTTCCAGTTCCGCCTAGCATGCTTCATGAGTTATTTAGCAAAACTAAAACTAACACGTAGATTAATTTCATAGATGAAGTTTCCTGCTTCAAAGGGAATGCTTTCCACGGTTAAGAAAACCTTATTCACCGCCGAATAAAGGGCTGTCATGGGCTCCCACTTATGCAGGGTCTAGGAAGGATCAAGATGTAGACAGTCTTACCCCAATATATGTGGAGATGCTGTTTCTGTAACCCAAACACTCGTCATCCGCATCCTCCAGGATGCAAGCAACAAGTCTTACCGTCGAGCCAATCAACGCCCTCTTCTTATCAACCACCGCTCAATGTATAACCATATATTACCATTGAGAATTAAAACTCAAATGTACATTTTTTTCTTCGGAGGTATCTTGTAAGCAAAGAGGGCCGACGCCCCTCCTTGATCATTATTCAAGCTTGTATATACATTCTCCGCAGCATCAATCACAGAAAACAGCATCTAGAGCAGAATATGAGACTTGATCTTCAAGGCAATGGTTCTATATAGACTTAGTTAGTATATATTTGACACTGGGAAATTAGCATATACATCCCTGACGTCAAATTATCAAACAAGACAAACTAGCAATATATGAAAAATCAGATGTTGGGTTCATGTCAGATTGGGGTTTCGCATGTCAGACATCGATGCCATACAACATACGGAGGACATATTAAAATAGGACATCAAGGATCTTCGTGTGTGTGTGTGTGTGTGTGTGTGTGTGTGTGTGTGTGTGTGTGTGTGTGTGTAAGCATTGATGAAAATAGTCTATATAAATTATTTCAAATGTCGTGAATGGCTTAAATAATACATATATAATCGTATTAAGAAATTCCATCGAACAATCTTATTGTACAAAGGCATGAAAGCAACAAAATGAAGAATCATACCAACGAAATAACCCCAAATTCAACATAGGCGAGATTTAATCGACATAGAAGGGAATAAGCACAGGGTAAGGAAGAACATGATTAAAAGTATTACAAGAAAAAAGTAGTAAAATTAGAACAATAAGAAAGCACATAATGACTTTGGTGTCGACCGTCAGTGGCCGTTGGATACTTTGATGACACTGTTATCGTCTTCATTGTCTGTTATTGCAGTCATTGGGTTGTTGCCGTGAACAATGACAGAGGACCGAGGAGACGATAGTGGTGGCATCGAAGAAGACGAGACACAAGAGATGGTTGTTTCAGTGAACAATGAGAGAGAGGACTGAGGAGAAGATAGTGGTGGAATCAAAGAAGATGAGACACGAGAGCATTATTGTTTCAGTCGCTTGCTACTGCAGTTGACGGGTTGCTTTCTGAAGTTGTTGAGAGAATTACTAAAGAGGAGAAATAAAAATACTAGAACTTCTAAATTTTTAATCTTCTAATATGGGGAGTTAGTAGTTTTACAATGAGTGAGGAGCATATATATTATGGTACTGAAGGCAATAAGCGGGCTTCGGTAAAATTTGACAACATTTTACCATCTTGAAGGCCTGCCAATATTTCGCCCCAAGTCCTATATGTTGGCCGATCTATTCCAAACTGACATGGAGGAAAAAAGATGCATTGCAGTGTCATTTTCCTCCCCAAAATGCCATGTTGGACACCTCGATGACATTTAAACAATGTTAGATAAACGCTAACAACTCAATCTTTCTTATTGACCAATTTACTCCCAACTAGTAAAAAAACGCATGAAATAAAATTCCTATGCATAAGAAAGTCATTTACTATATATATATATATATATATATATATATATATATAGGAAGGGATATAAAAATGGCTGCTCCATCAGGCAAATTAGGGTTAGGGTCGGTGTTGGCTTGGGACCCTGGCATGCAAGGGGGAGAGGGAGGGAGCGGGGGACAGATGCTGCAGGCAGGGGTGGCGGATGGTGGTGGTTGGACGACGGTGAGAAGGCGGAGGAGTCTGCGTATGGTGGAGGGCGTGCGACATGATAAGATGGGACGCGTGGGGAGCCAGAACCCTATAGAGGCGACCCCAGTTGGTTCTCTGAGGGATACAACAATTGTTCATCCTCCCCCCGGGGAACAGGACGGCAGGCAGCAGGCAGGGAATAGCACTACTGCGACGGGTGACATCAGCAGAGAAAGGCAAGCAGCCAATGGTGGAGAGGGGGATTAGCAAGTCATGGGCGGATTGCTGCCAATCCGGTTTGCGAGGAGGCGAGGGCTACATGAAGTTTGCACCACCAAAGAAAGTTGGCACAAGCGAACGTGTTGTGTTTCACGGAAGAAGACCTCGAGGAGATGGCAGAGTATTGGACTAATACGATTGTGTTGTACGTATTGGGAAATAGACCATTCTTTGGGCAGATTCGTGCATATGCCAATCGAGTGTGGCGCACCAAAGGAAATATTGAATTCTTCGCTCGGGACAACGGATTCTATTATGTTCGATTCGCCATGAAGGAAGATATGGAAAGAGTACTCCAAGGCGGCCCGTGGACGTTTGATGGCAGATTAATCATCATGAAAGCGTGGACGCAAGATCATCGATGCGAGAGAGAGGTGTTGCACTCGGTTCCTGTCTGGATTCGATTTTCAGAACTTCCGATTGCCTACTTGAGTATAGGGATGATGACTAAGCTAGCAAGTATGGTGGGAAAACCTATCAAAGCTGATGCAGCTACTGCGTATAGGACTCGATTGGGTTATGCACGAGTATTTGTTGAGATTTCTACGGACAAGGAACTCCAACGGCTATTGGAGTATGAGGTGCCATCGGGGGCAGTGGACAAGCAGCGAGTGGATTATGAATGGGTACCTTCAATGTGCCATCCTACCACTGCTTTGGGTATCCCCCAAAGGAATACAAGGTGGGAATACCTGGAGCGGGAGGGGATTCTTCGATCGCGGACCATGCTGTGGGAGACGGAGCGGGTGGGGACTCAAGCCTGGGTCCGATCCCAAACAGGGGGGGGGGGTTTACTTGCACGACACAGAATATGCAAGGTATAGATATCGAAATTGACATCGGGCTGCACACGGCTGTGTCTAATGGCGCAAAATACTCGACCGCAGATGCAAACGCTGTCACGAACCAGGTGGTGCAGATGGATGGTAGCGGAGTAGGGAATGCACTAGTGTTCCAGGCGGTCGAGGAGACGGTGCAACATTGCACTGGCGTGACTAGAGGGGCTCAGCAGAAGGATGTGTCGGGGACTGCTAGGGGAGTATCACGGCGGACCAGTGGGCGGAGTACTACTCAGAAGAGTTTCATGAAGACTTCTTTTGCGGGTACCTCGAGCCGGAAACGGCTTGCCACGGCTCCGCGGGATGATGCGGGCCTCTCTGCTCATAATGTTCAAGGGGACGGGAGGCATTATGCATAGATAACGCGTGATGGCAGGAGGTCCATGAGGAAGCACAGATAGTATGAGGAGGGGAGGATGAAGACATGTCGTTCAATGAGCATGTAAAGTGTGCCGGTGCCTCAGCCGGCAGTCTTGGTGTCAATACCGGGGATGATGACAATATCTCATGTCAGTAATCTCTTGGAATGTTAGGGGGATTTGTTCTATTGGTAGATGGAATAAGTGTAGTGCGGCTATAGCAAGGGAACAGTGTAGTGTGGTAGATTGAGTGACTTCAACGCCTATAAGGGTGACTTCAACGCCTTGGTGCTTCAACGCCTATAAGGGTGACTTCAACGCCTATAAGGGTGACATCGAATTCCTCTGCTTATTATGGGTGACTTCAACGCCTTGGTGCATCAACATGAGAAAGGAGGTAGATTGATATCCCTTGGGAGAACGGAGCATATGTGGACTTGGCACAATAAGGCCACTCACAAGCGGATTGCATGTCAACTGGATTGTGCCCTAGTTAACCCAGCGTGGGTGACTGTTTCTCCTACGGTTGCGGAGGGACTAGCGGTGGACACGAGTGACCACAACCCGGTTTGTGCCCGCCTGGTGGAGAGGACAAACCCCTATGGTTGTCCATTCCGTTTCAATAACAAGTGGCATCTTATGGCATGGTATGCGGGGGTGGTGCAGGTTGGTTTGGCACTTACGGTCGCTGGGAATCCTCATATCAGATTGGTCTCTCGTCTGAAGAAGGTTAAGCCGGGCCTGAAGGAATGGTTGAAGGCCACTCCCGTAAGCCAGGTAGAAGACGAGGAGCAAAGGCTTCGGGAGCTCTAGGGTCGTCTGCAGGCGGACATCCTTAATCCTCAGCTGGCAGCAGAAGAGAGGCAACTTGGGCATCTGGTTGGACGGTTGCGGTTGCAAGAGCAGGTTGGGTTGGCCCAACGTGCTAAATGTTCATGGTTGCTCGAGGGGGGCAGGTGTTCCAGATTCTTCTATAATGTTGTCCGGTCACGTAATCACCGAAACCACATAGGACGGCTACTTGGACCTGATGGCTCTCCAGTTACGAGCGCACTGGACATACAAAGGCCAGCGGTCAAGTATTATACTAATCTATATAATCAATATGATTATCTGACAGTGTTTCCTGAACTTGTGTGCAAGAGAAAGGTTACCTTTGTTGGCAATCAGGCTCTCATGGCTTCTGTGATGATGGAAGAAATTGAGGCAATCGTCATGCAGGCGGATCCTAATAAAGCTCCTGGTCCGGATGGTTTTGGAAGCAAATTTTACAAGTTACATTGGCAGTAGTTGAAGTATGCAGTTTTGGAGGTGATAGTGGACTTCTTCAGGCACGGGCGACTTCTTCGGGAACTAAATCATACCTTCTTGGTTCTTCTTCCGAATAAGGAAGGGGCTACATCGCTTTTTGACTTAAGGCCCATCGCATGTTGCAACTATTTGTATAAACTTATCACGCATCTGATGTGTCGACGCATGACGAATATTATGCAGGAGTTGATATCCCCGAATCAGGCAGCCTTTATTAAAGGCCGGGACATTGTGGAGAATAGTCTACTCGCTCATGAGCTTGTTCGTAACTTCAACAAGCCGGTGGAGACAAATCGTGCATCAAGCTGGATTTATGCAAGGCTTATGATACGGTCAACTGCGAGTTTGTCTGTCAGATCATGCGAGAGATGGGATTTGATGGTACTTGGGTCGAAATGGTACGAGAATGCATCTCGACGCCTAAATTCTCGGTGCTTATTGATGGTCAACCCCATGGGTAAGGAGTAATAGGGGATTACGTCAGGGAGATCCACTCTCTCTGTACCTATTTATTATCGTCATGGAGTACTTCTTATGTCTAATGGATTCAGCGGTGCTCGGGAAGCGAATTACGCCCTTGTTTAAGCAGGTTCAACCTCATGTTACACATTTGATCTATGCGGACGACTTGCTGGTGTTCCTGGTTCCGTCCTGGAGAGGACTGCGAGAATTAGCAGGCATCTTGGAGACCTTTGGGGAGTTAAAGGAGCTCCACCTGAATCAAGATAAGAGTACGGTCTATTTCAATTCCCACTGTTCACTCCAAATTAAACGGGTTGTTATGTTGGGCATTGACCGTGGGAATCTGCCAGTTAAATACTTTGGCATCTCATTGTCAGTGAATTATGCTCGAGAAATGGAGTGTCAAGAGCCTGGTGGATTACACTCAGAGGCGTGTGGAGGGTTGGCAGACGCATGGTCTATCCTTCGTTGGGCGTATTGAACTGTTCGGACAGTTATGACTTCTATTGTTCGTTTTTGGCTCCAGTCGATACTACTTCCCATTACTAGTGTCCGGCGGATAGAGCGAATCTGTGCGAATTTCATCTAGAGAGGCGGACTCCATGCGATTGGATGGGACACTTTATGTCGTCCTAAGGAGGAAGGAGGGTGGGCTTAAGAGATCTGTGCACGCTGCAGGAGGCGACGGGGGTCAAGTTGGCGTGGAAAGCATTGTTATCGGGTGGCCTCTGGGGACATGGATGCGCTCCAGGTATGTGAAAGAAGTTTTTGGAGTGTGGATGCGAACAGTAATGACTCGGTTGTCTTCAAGAGCATGTCACTACCGAGCAAAAATGAAGTCGATGATCCACCGGGTCATCAAAGACGGGGAGGGCACGGATGTGTGGCAGGATTCGTGGTTCGCGCATTATTCATTGGGGGGCTCTCGTCGGATCTATGGCGACAGGATGGGAGAACCGACGAGAGGTTGTTAGTCGGATACTACGGTGCGACCAATGGATTCCTGAGACACATGGCTACACCAGGAGATTTTGCAGGGAGATTCAGAGGGTGAAAATCGATGTGAGTCTCAAGGACTCGTGGATGTGGGATAGTACGGGGACTACTGGATTTGACGCAAGTGCAGTATACAAAGTTTGCCGAGAGGGACAACCAAGATGGGAATGGGAGGAGTTCGTTTGGGCGAAGGGTATGGCTCGCAAGTTCCAGATGTGCCTTTACAAGCTGTGTCGAGGGAGGCTCCCTACCCTTGATAGGCTTGAGAGACTGGGGATACATATAGAGGGGCAGAAGTGTATGATGTGCGGGCAGAGGTTGGAGACTATAGGGCATTTATTTTTCTCATGCAAGGTGATCTGGAGCCTATGGAGGGAGCAGGGTATCATTCTCCAGATGCAGATGGGTAGACCTCTAGAATGGTATGACGTCATGGCACAGATCAAGAGACTAAAAAGCAGAGGGAAGAAGTGGTACAATGAAGCACGTCTTAAGCTGGCAGCGGCTGTCTGGCATGTATAGAGGGAAAGGAACAATAGGATTTTTGAGGGTATTGAGATTCCATTGGTAGGCATTAGTAGAAACATTGAGTATGATGTAGCAGTGCTTGGACACCAACTCCAAAATATTGGATAATGTCGGTGGTTTTCTTGACGTATATATATATATATATATATATATATATATGAAGGAATCATGTAACATACAATTTGACATCTAAAATAACACGCGATCTCAGCCGCACGTCAATAGAAATTAATGGTTCAAATTTGACAACCATGCATGAAATTTTGTATGCATTGATTCAGGTTATTAATAGGTTGCATAGAAATTAAATAGTAAAGTTTTAATATAGTTAGTGGCCACATAAGTCAAATATGAACCATTAATTTCTATTGACGTGCGACTGAGATTGCGTGTTTTTTAATATGTTAAATTGTATGTGTCACATGATCCCTTCCACATATATATATATATATATATATATATATATATATATATTTGGAATAAGGGTGAATTTATTTCTCGCAAGTAACGGAAAAGGTATTACAATACATAATATCACAACTTCCCATGCCCAAAATTTTAATATTATGGGGCCATTACTGATACATCGAATTCTATGTTATGTAGAATTCCAATAGGGGGGTAGTCAAGCCCTCGAAAATACGTCTGTTCCGCTCCTTCCAGATGTGCCAAACGGACGCGGTGAGACGAACTCTTGCTCTTCTGGCCCACCCCGGATTCCGGCCTCTGTGATCTCGGATCCAGCTGAGAATGCTCCGGATGTCTCTATCCACCCCAACTCCTTCTCTCAGCTGCGCGCACTGCTCAGTCCAAATGTGCCAGGTCACCGGACATACAAAGAAGAGATGCCCCATAGATTCATCCTCCTCATTACATAGCACACATTTGGTATCCGGGATCTGCATCCCAAACCTAAGGAGTCTGTCTCTCGTCATCAGTCTACCCCGTAGAAGTCGGTATGCACATAATTGCATTTTTCGGACAACCCCCTGCCCCAAATGAAGTCCACCTCCTCAGCCCGGTCATGGTGGGTCCGAACCAAGTCGTAGCAGCTACGAAAGCAGACTAGGCCTGACCCGCCCCCCGTACCTGGGCCGGCCTAGCTCCAGGAATCCTCATGCTGGCTAGCGTCAATAGTAATAAGACGAATCTCCTCGGCAAGCGGAACAGTATATGGATATCCTTCTGGCCTCCAAACTCCATCTCTGATGATCCGACTGCATGTGAGTCCCCTGCCCGCTACTCTATCCAGCTGACCTCCCAATAGCTCGAGCAAGGATCTGGAACCCAACCAAGGGTCTAGCCAGAGGTCGGTAGTCGTCCCATCCTTCATGTTCCTGCAGATAGCGGTCTGAAGCACCGGTCGACACCTCAGAATGGCCTTAAACGTGACCGAGAAATTATTGTCTATCCTGCAGGCCCAGAAGTTAGTCCTTCTTAGATATCTGTTCGCCATCCATTCCGCCCAGAGCGACCCCCCTTTGATGAATCTCCAGGCCATCTTCACACAAGCTGCCTTCCTGACCGCATGGAGAGGCCTCAACCCCACTCCTCCTTCCTCCCGAGGCCGACATAGCTGGTCCCAGGAGATCGCATGCATCCCTCCCCTCCAGATGAAATCAGCACAGATGGCCTCCACTTTTCGAATAGTAGCCGTAGGGATCTGGATAAACTGGAGCCAGAACATCGTGATGCCCGCAATGACCGAACGCACCAACTCAATCCGTCCGCCAAATGATAGACCCGCAGCTTGCCAGCCTTCCACTCTCCTCTGAGCAAAATCCACCAAGCTGTGACAATCCTGCTCTCTGGCATAGTTGACCGTCAACGGGACCCCCAGGTATTTCACTGGAAGCTCACCTCTGTCCACTCCCAAGGCGAAGGCTCTCTCCTCCTGCTGTGTACACCGGGAGCTGAAGTAGACTCTGCTTTTCTCCCTGTTTAACTGGAGCCCAGATAGCCGCCCGAACTCCTCCATAATGTCAGAGAGCGCTCTCATTCCCCGCATGGAAGGCTGGAGGAGCACCAATAAGTCGTCAGCATAGATCAGATGAGATACAACCGGACTCACCAACCGAAAAAGGGGAACGATCCTCTTGCTATGCACTGCCGTATCCATCAAGCATGTAAAGTACTCCATCACCAAGGTAAATAGATACGGGAAAAGGGGGTCACCCTGCCTCAACTCCCTGTTGCTCCTGAAGTAGCCATGCGGCGTGCCCTGGATGAGGACTGAGAAAGTAGGGGAGCAAATGCACTCCCTCACCCTCGCAACCCACCTCTCTTCGAACCCCATGGCAAGCATCAAGTGACACAGGAAGTCCCGGTTGACCTTATCATAAGCTTTCCGGAGGTCAAGCTTCACACAAGCCTTCATCCCCCCTGGTTTGCTGAACTCCCTCACCATCTCATGAGCTAGCAGGCTGTGCTCCGCTATCGACCGGCCCTTGATGAACGCTGCTTGATTCTGGGACACCAATCCCTGCATAATCCCCTCCATACGCCTGCACATAAGATGAGTGATAATCTTGTAAAGAAAATAACAGCAAGCAATGGGCCGAAAATCTGCAAGTGAGGTCGCTCCCTCCTTCGTATGAACCAGCGTCAAGAATGTGTGGTTCATCTCCTTCAGAAGCCTTCCTTCCACAAAGAACTCCTGAACCGCCGCCAGAACCGGGACCTTAAGCACACCCCAGTGTCGCTTAAAGAACCCTGAAGAGAAGCCATCATGCCCGGGAGCTTTGTTGGGATTAGCCTTCATCACAATGTCTTCCACCTCCTCCATCCTCACTGGTGCCAAAAGCAGACTGTTCCCATGACGGGACACCAGTCTCTTCGTGACAAGGGCTGGGAACGTGCTAGTGTAGTCCGTCTGCTGGTATAAGTCCGTGTAAAATCTGACGGCCTCCTCCTGAATCTCCACCGGGTCCCCTACAAGACGTCCCTCAGCATTCAGAAGTCTGGGGATGCTGTTTCGGTGCTGACGGGTGCGGATCACATCATAGAAGAATTTGGTGCAGCGGTCTCCATCTTTGAGCCAGGTACATTTGTCCCTCTGTGCCGCACTAATCTCCTCCTGCAGTCTCATGGTGCTGACCTCCTCAATCAGGATCTTCTCCTTAGCCGCCAGCTCCCCATTCAGAATGTCAGCTTGAAGGGCCACCTGAGTGTCCCGAAGCTCGGCTTCCTTATCCGCCAGAGACGTCCGCGGTCTCGTCTTCACCCACCTCCTGATGGCCCGCTTGAGCTGCTTGAGTTTGTGAACCATTCGGAACTGAGCCGTGCCTTCCCGGAAGTGCTGCATCTCTCCCATAACCACCTCCTTATATCCAGCCGACAGATACCAGCTGTTGTTATACCGAAACGGCCTCGCCCTCAAAGTGGGTCTCTCACAGAAGCCAACCCGGATAGAAGAATGGTCGCTAGTACCCGCCGCAAGACCTTCCGCCACCGAGTTCGAAAAGCATCTGAACCAGTCACTATTGTCCAAGGCTCGATCCAACTGACAAGCAATCCGCTTATGAGTAGCCTTGTTGTGCCAGGTCCAAATATGTCCAGCTCGCTCCAGCCCTCGCATCCCTGACATAAGCAGACACCTCTGGAAGTCATATGAGATCGAGTCCGGAACAGGGCGACCTCCCACCTTCTCTTAACGAAGCAGCATAGCATTGAAGTCCCCCCATGATGAGCAAAGGGAGATGCATGTTGTCCGCCATAAGACCCAGATGCACAATGTCCTCCCACAAAGCCTTCCGGAGTCTCCGGTCATTGTGCCCATATACAGCACCCAGGATGAACCGGAACCCACCTTTGTTCTCGAAAGTAACGCCGATGAGTTGGTCTGATTTATGGATCTGCACCCCCTCCCAGCTACCTTTGTTCCACCTAACCCAGATCCTTGCCATACCGCAAAGATCTAAGTTGTGAATGTGATCCCAGTTTGCCGGAGTCCTACGCGAGAGCATAGCGGCCCCTCTAATCTTCGTCTCCAGCAGGATAGCAATGTCACACGACTCTCTCCTCAGAACCCCTCCAATCTCCCTCCATCGTCCAATGGAACACCTCCCCCTAATGTTCCATGCTAGGACCGACATCTAAATAATAGATGAGGGGTCCCCCTGAAACTCGTCTGGATCGACACTCGAGGGAAGTGTCTCATCCGCCTGATCAATGACCGCGTCTACCATGGAAGGAGCAAGATGGGCCTGAATCCTGCTAAGAGTAAGTGCCCAGTCAGGATTGTCTTCAGTCTGGTTATCCATATCCCTCGCCTGAGGGATATCCTCCCGTGTGGCCGGAGCGTGCCTTTTCCTGCTGCTGTATACCATGATCGCCGGGGAGGCCTCCATCACCATCTGACCACTACCAGCCGCGCTCATACCCCTGGTCACGATGGTCCTCTGTGGTCTGAACGGCACCAGTGCACCCTGCGTGCTCTCCTATCTCTGCGGTGATCCTGACTCCAGCCTCCTATCGACCTCCATCACTGTGTCCTCCTCCATATGTCTGTCTGGCTCCGTCTCCCCAGATAAGTGACTGGGGACCGTCTCCTTCCCCGGTGCCTCCGTCTGAACCGCCTGTGGCCTGGCAGTCCCCTTCCCCTTGTATTTGCACGCACTAGTAGTGTGCCCAAAGCACTCGCAGTAAGAACACATGGGAGGGACCCAGTCATACTCCACCGCCTGTGTCAGAACCTCCCCAGACGGTACCTGATACTCAAGCATACTCGGAAGCTCCGAGCCCGCCTTGATCTCCACGAAGACCCTGGCATACATCAGTCTGGTGCGAAAAGTAGTGGCCTCGTCAGCCTTGATCAGCTTCCCCACAAGGCTGGCAAGTCTCATGAGAAGTGGGATGCTCCAATACTTTACTGGGAACTCAGGGAATCTGACCCAGATGGGAATGGCGTTCAGCACCTCCTTCTCACACCTCAGCTCCGGCGTCCACTCCTTCAATATAATGAGTCTCCCATCAAATGACCAAGGCCCTCCCTGCAGGATCCTGGACACATCCTCCGCTAATCCAAATTTCACATAATAGAACCCGTTCTCCCGAGAGAAAAATTCCATGCTACCTTTGGGTCTCCAAACACGCTCCGCATAACCCCGAATTTGGCCATAGAACGGCTTGTTCCCTAACACATACAGCACCAGGGTGTTCTTCCAGAATTCAGAAACCACCGCTATTTCTTCGGCGGAAAAATACGCCCGAAGCCCTCCTCCAACCGACATCGGTGGGACAAACTCCATCGACATCGGGCTTTTCGTAACCACTGGCGTGCAGACCTTCTTCCACGACCGAGACCTCTGCTCCTCAACGTGCGTCCTGGTCAAGGGGTTCACAGGACCCGAGCCTGTCCTGCCGGTATCAGTAGCAATACCCTTAGCCTTCTCGGCCGCCGTCGCCTTCGGCCTCCAACCCGAAACAGAGCGCACCGTACCTCCCCCACGACGACGGGGATCCACTGTGCCGATCGAAGATCGGTTCCCATGATTACCTGGCCCCGCCCGTCCCGAAACTTGGGTTTGGGCCCCTCGCCGTCCTCCAGTCCGACGTCTCGTCACCGTCTGCCAGCCTGCATCACCAGTGTTGTCCCCCCCCGGGACCCGAACTCGAACACTGAAGCCGCTCCGCCGGAAGAAGAACCTCCCGTGCCGCCCGACCTCCCCCGCCCGTGGGGGTCCCCCTGCATCCGCCCACCCCCCGACCCCTCCCCGCCTGGGGGGGTCCCGCCGACGCCTCCCGACCCCCCCCCCCGATCGGGGGGGGGGGGGGGGGTCCCCCTCTTGCCGTTGCCGCCCAACCCCCCCCCCCCAGTCGGGGGGGTCCCCTTGTGGCCGCCGCTGCCGCCCGACCCCCCCCCCCCCCGAACGGGGGGTCCCACTGTTGCCGCACCCGCCCGCCCCCCCCCCATCGGGGGGGGGTCCCCATGTCGCCGCCGCCGCCACCCGACCCCCCCCCCCCCGATCGGGGGGGTCCCCTTGCCTCCGCCGCTGCCTATTCCTCCAACCCGCCGAACCCCCCCCCCCCCCCCCCCCCGCGCGAGCGGATCGGGGGGACGGGGGTAGGCGTGGTGGCCGCCATAGGGAAACCCTAGCAGAGCTCTCCATCTTTATATATATAGTTATATATATATATTCCACATATATATATATATATATATATATATATATATATATAAAGAAATGCCAATGACCCTCTAGCCTAGTGGTAGTGGTGAGGCATGCAGTCCGAGTCGTCAGGAGATTGATTCCCGGTGGGAGCGGTTGTCTCAATTACCATTTTCAATATATATATATATATATATATATATATATATATATATATATATATATATATATATATAAACTAACTATCCTTACTCAAATGGCTCTCAAACTACAGCAATAAATTGTAGCAACCTTGCATGTTATACACCTTACAGTTGGCACCAGCAGGTCTAATTGCACAAAAATACCTCCATTTTTTTCAAATTGGTCGTTTATGAAAAAAACGACTAATATCCTATAAGTTATGCTTTTCATTAACTACCATCATAACAGGTCACAGAATATACTCCTGTTATCACTTGATCTAAGCTCAAGAAATCGTGACCCGTCGGGTCGGCTGGTTCTCAAGATCCCAATGCGGATATTCCACAACATTTCCAATCGCAAGCTCAATAGTATCGTGCCATAACCGTGTCCATGCAACGCAAGAAAAACTAAAAGCACGCAGCTTTATGAGAAATTACCATCCCGGAGTGGCGGTGGACGGAGTGGATCCTCCGGTTGGACCCCGGCAGCATCATCTTCGAAGTAATCAGCTTCTCCACGCCCTAAACAAAACCCACCACGCGCAAATCAAGCCCCTCCTCCCCACCAAAACCAAAACCCTAAAAAAAATTGCACATTTGGGAAAAAAAAAACTTCTTCTTACCATGACGATCCCATCCTTGCATTTGATCCCGATGACGGTCCTGAAACCAAAACCCCAAAAAAAGGAAGAAAAAAAGCTCCAGTGTGATGAGTATTGGGGAGGAATGAGAGGAGGGGGGAGTGGAAAAAGTGACCGGACCCGCTGTTGTCGACGGCTTTCGCCGCGTACTCGATCTGGAAGACCCTCCCGTCGGGGGAGAAGGTCGTGACGGAGAGGTCGTAGCCGGTGCCGATGCTGCTCATGGCTTCCTGTTGTCCTTCTTCTGCGAATTTTCTAGGGTTCTAGGGATTTGTTGATTTGGGAAAAGACTGAGGGGAGGTGATTTGTAAATAGGGAATTCGTTGAGGGTTTCTTGGGAGTTAAGATATAGAAAAGACTAGTTGGGATGCAGAACTCGAAAGTGTGAAATTGAAAAAAACAAATATACATATATATATATATATATATATATATATATATATATATATATATATATATATATATATATATATATATGTTGTGTAAACCTTAGGCAAATGTTAAGGGCACCCCCAAATTACTAAGGGCAACCAACTTAAAACTTCAAATAAATTACAAGTTTGACATTTTGAAAACACTAAGGGCCACCCAATTCTGTCAAAGACGGACTGCAGGCCTTGCCTGCAGTCCAAAGTGAATATATGACTGCAGTGCTTGCCTGCAGTCCCCGAATGACGAATTTTTTTTTTTTAAAACTTGCAGTGACTGCAGGCCTCGTCTGCAGTCCAAATTGAAGACAGGACTGCAGGCAAGGCCTGCAGTCCGTCTCCATAGCCTCCTCCTCATCCTCCGCCGCCTCCCCCCGCCCGCCGGACTCCGAGATCTCCCCCCTCCCTCTCCTCCCTCACCGCCCTCACCAAGCTCTCCCTCCGCTCCGGCAGCAGCAGCTCCTAGCAGCAGCAGCAGCTGCTCGCAGGCTACGGCGGGGGAGCGGAGCCACTCGGGGAGGCGCTCGGGCGGGAAGACGTACTTGACGAGGGAGAGGCGGTCGACGGAGGAGACCGCGGAGAGGAGGACGCCGTCGGGGGAGAGGAGGTCGAAGAGGGTGGCGGAGACGTCCTGGTTTTCGGCGGCGACGTCGATCCAGGAGGCGGGGGAGGGGGAGGAGGAGGAGGAGTCGAAGCCACAGAGGTGGCAGATGAGGGAGGGGAAGGCGAGGGAGAAGAAGGAGCGGCTCTGGTCGGAGGGGTGCTTGCGGAGGAAGGAGGAGACGGAGGCGGCGGCGGCGGAGATCTGGGCCGGGGAGGAGGAGGAGAGGACGGCGGCGGTGAGGTCGGGGGGTGGCTGCGGAGGGCTGCACGAAGGAGGAGGAGGGCTGCTCGAAGGAGGAGGAGGGTTGCCCTTAGTAATTTGGAGAGGGTGGTGGTTGCTCTTAGTAAAAATGGGAGAGGATGGTGGTTGCCCTTAGTAGGGTGGTTGCCCTTAGTAATTTGGGGGTGGCCCTTAACATTTGCCAAACCTTATTATTCACCATTATGTCATGAATAACTCATGACCCTTGGGTCATGTAACTCATGACCTTTGGGTTGTCCCTTATCCCTATATATATGGCCCTTGCCATATGATGAATGAGAGGAATAAAAATACTTATTCTACGATATATAGTATCCCTTCAAACACGTTATCAGCACGATTGCTGAAGCAAGGAGAATCGACGTCCAGATCTCGACGTCATCCTTCCTTTTTCCCTAGTCGATTCGACCAAAGGCTGGTAACACTTCTTATTTTTTTTTAAAGTTTCATGTACTTTGCATGTAATTCTTGACGACATGTGGAGAATTTATAAACTTGGTGCAACTAAACTATACTTTTGCTAACAATTCAAATTTTCAGAGAAAAAGAAATAGACGATTGGCATTTACGCTATCAATTCACATCATTCTTTAGACCTAATTAGTTTCATGTTCTCCGATTTACCTGTCTCATCTAGAAATTGAATCACAGGTATTTTGGAGGCTCAGTCTCTTTGAAAGTTTGAATTTTATTTCAATGAATAGAACTAGCATGACAACAATCACGTGAAGCAAACATAAAATAGAACAAGATAGATAATGTTGAGAACTAAATTCAGCAAACTGTGAGACACCAATACTGGGCCATACATTTAACCACATTTTGTTTCTATGGAGAATTGTAACAACCCTAAAACAAACATGTGAATATTAAAACAAGTTCCAATATTCAGTATCAACAGTCCGTGGATTGGAACGAGATAGCACTAAATTTCATTTGCTATCGAATGGTTTGCAGTTACGACTTGACAATTTAAGATAACAAAATATTGGTCATATTACATCAGTCGGCTAGTACTTCAAAATTGACAGTTACTACATCGAATTGTAAAGAAAAACGACTTATAAAATTGACACTTCAAAATCGAAATTGTTTCACATTTGGCACAACATTCATATGAAGAACTTGAGGTAATAAGAATCTAGGGACTGACATTAAGACCTGATTTCGAAGTACTAGATGAAACTTTATGTGTCTCTGCTAGAAAAGTAGCATAAAGTCTATGCTACAAAACTACATTATCAAACTTACTATATTATCAATTATTATTCATTAAGCAATTGTATCTGGTTGATCTTTGTATAATCCATTGTAGTTACTTGGTTATACATTAAGTAAATTTGCTTCATTCTTAACAATTTTTTGAATATTCACAATGGTTGATCATTGTCATATATATTACTCTTTGGACAATTGATCTTATATAATTGTCATCTCTTAAGTAAATTATTGTTCAACTAATCTTGTTAGAATTGACACCGTAGCAATTTTTTTTTTCTCTATCAATTCTAGCTTCTTTTATTCAATATTTTAATTTAGGCTAAATCAAACAATTAATTAATTTAGTAAAAATTCCTTTAATTTTTAAGTTCTAAAGTTAAGATTTGTTTGGGAACAAGCCGAAAGGGCCCTTCTGTCAACAAGGCGAAATATCGTCTAAGCGACCAGTACTTAAGAGTTCCTAGTGAACCTCCGCTTGCTGGGATCCGGCCCCTACAGCTAACCCAACCTTATCAAAACTTGAAAAACTAAAAATTTAAAGGTTTATTACTAAAATTATTTTAATTGTTAATTTTAGCTTAAAACCATCTTATTGAGTAAATATAATTTTTCAGACCTTAGAAATATGACTTCCAAGGAAGAGACTTTCTCTGTAAAGCCTGCAAAATTCAATGGCACATATTTCAAGAGGTGGCAGAGCCAGATGAAATTTTGGCTTACCACCTTATAAATTATGCATTTTTGCAAGCAACTTATTGACCTCTCTATATCGACCCGTCGATCGATAATTTTTTTTTTTCATTAATCTATAGATGAAGTGTGAATGCCTTGTGGACAGCGCCTCGACGCACACAATCCTTCGAGAAAAAATCTATTTTTATAGCTTATATGATTATGACGGTCCCGTTATTACGATATCAGGACTATCAAACATAATAGAAGGATCTGGTGAAGCAATTATATTGCTCCCAAATAAAACAAGACTAATAATAAAAGATGCACTATTCTCTTCTAAATCAAATAGGAACCTCATAAGTTTCAAGGACATTCGTTTAAACGGATATCACTTAGAAACAAATGAAATAAATGAGGCAGAATATCTGTATGTTACTCGTCTAAAAGATGGTTCAAAAACTATCTTAGAACGATTCAAGGGACTCCCGTCGGGTCACTATCATACTCATATTCAATCAACAGAAGCTAACATGATTGTGCACCAGAAGTGTCATTCATCGCCAATATTTAAACTTTGGCATAATAGACTGGGTCACCCAGGATCAGCTATGATGAAACGAATCATGAGCCAATCCAGTGGACACAACCTGCAGAACCTGAAGATTCTTCAGAAGTATGATTACTCGTGTCTACCTTGTTTTCAAGGCAAACTTATAACGAGACCATCCATTTTGAAAGTGGGACTAGAGTCTCCTAGCTTCTTAGAGAGAATTCATGGAGATATTTGCGGACCTATTCACCCCGCAAGTGGTCCATTTAGGTACTTTATGGTACTTATAGATGCATCTACTAAATGGTCTTATGTGTGCCTTTTGTCCACCCGCAACTTAGCTTTTTCTAAGCTATTGGCACAAATAATTAAGTTGCGGGCTCATTTCCCCGATAACCATATCAAAAAATTAAGACTTGATAATGCGGGTGAATTTACTTCACAGGTTTTTCAAGACTATTGCCAAGCAACTGGCATCGAAGTTGAACATCCTGTAGCTCATGTTCACACCCAGAACGGGTTAGCAGAATCTCTTATTAAGAGATTACAATGGATTGCTCGTCCATTGTTGATGCAGTCACAGTTGACTGTGGAAGCTTGGGGTCATGCTATATTGCATGCCGCATCACTTATTAGAATACGGCCTTCTGGGGGTCATATTCTATCTCCGATGCAGCTCGCTTATGGTTCACCTCCAAATATCTCTCATTTGAGAGTTTTTGGTTGTGCTATTTACGTCCCCATTGCCCCCCCACAAAGGACCAAAATGGGTCCATAACGTCGATTAGGTATCTATGTTGGGTTTGACTCACCCTCTATAATTAGATACCTAGAACCCCTGACGGGTGACGTATTTAAGGCACGTCTTGATGACTGTGAGTTTGATGAAGGATTATTTCCTAAACTGGGCACACAGTCTAAGAAGCCATAAGCTTCTAAGACAATTTCTTGGGACACAAAAACTTTGTCTCATTTTGATCCACGTACAAGTCAATGTGAAGATGAGATCCTGAAGATATTACATCTTCGGAACACTGTACATCTACTTCCGGATACATTTACTGACAACCAGAAGATTGTCAGATCACACGTCCCTGCTGCCAACACGCCAGCTAGGATTCACATCCCCAAAGATGGATGCAATCCGCCGGCAACAGAAATGGCAATATCTCAATTAAAAAGAGGACGCCCACCAGGTTCGAGAGACAAAGTCCCTCGTAAAAGAAAAAATCCTGGAGAAATTAAGAAGATTCTAACACAGGATTCTGAGCTCAGATCAGCTACCTCTTCCCTCCTAGTTTCCCCTGAAGAGGAACAAACAGAAGAAATATCATTAAATTATGTACGTACTGGAGAGGTACTGAACAGAAAAAGCACAGTCGTCGACGACGATTTTACGTTCAATATTGCCGTTCACGTCACTGAAAATGACGATGACATCGATCCACGGTCTCTAGCGGAATGTAAACGCAGAGGCGATTGGCCAAAGTGGAACGAGGCAATAGGAGTAGAGCTGGACTCACTCTTGAAACGCGAAGTCTTTGGATCAGTAGTCCAAACACCTGAAGGTGTAAAACCTGTGGGATATAAATGGATCTTCACAAGAAAAAGAAATGAACACAACATAGTTGTGCGCTACAAAGCACGCCTTGTAGCACAAGGTTTCTCCCAGAAACCGGGAATAGATTATGAAGAAACATATTCTCCGGTCATGGATGGGAATACCTTCAGATTCCTGATCAGCCTCTCTTCTCTGAAAAGCCTAGAAATGCAGCTCATAGACGTTGTGACTGCATATCTTTATGGCAATATAGATAAAGATATCTATATGAAACTCCCTGAAGGATATAAAATTTCACCAGAGAAAACAGATAGACCTCGGGACACCTATTCTGTAAGGTTACAAAGATCATTGTACGGTCTTAAACAATCAGGAAAAATGTGGTATAACAGACTAAGTGAGTTTCTTGCTACGTAAGAATTTACTAATGATAAAGTCTGTTCGTGTATCTTTATAAAAAGATCGGGAACAGGATTTATTATAGTCGCCGTTTATGTCGACGACTTAAATATCATTGGATCTCCTGCAGAGATCACTGAGATATCTGAAAGCCTTAAGACAACTTTTGAAATGAAAGACCTAGGCAAAACAAAGTATTGTCTTGGCTTACAGATCGAACACCTAAAGGGTGGTATTCTGTTACACCAATCTACATATACACGAAGATTACTTAAACAATTCCACATGGATAAATGCCATCCCCTTAGTACATCAATGGTCGTTCGATCATTGGACGTAAAGAAGGACCCTTTCCGTCCACTGAAAGAGGGAGAGGAATCATTAGGTCCTGAAGTACCTTACCTAAGTGCCATTGGGGCACTACTCTATCTGGCTAACTGTACGCGTCCTGATATAGCGTTTTCAGTTAACTTATTAGCCAGATACAGTGCAGCGCCCACAAAGCGCCACTGGAATGGAGTGAAGCATCTTCTGCGCTACCTCCAAGGGTCTATAGACCTAGGACTATATTACCCGAATAGTGGGTCTTCCACTTTACTTGGTTATTCAGATGCAGGTTATAGATCAGATCCCCACACAGAGAAATCACAAACTGGATTTGTGTTTACTTTCGGTGGTACGGCTATCTCCTGGAGGTCCGTCAAACAGACCAGTGTGGCTATCTCATCCAACCATTCTGAGCTCCTGGCAATCCATGAAACAAGTAAGGAGTGTGTTTGGCTTCGCTCCGTCATTCAGCACATTTTGGCATCTACTGGCCTGAAGACTGGTGAACTTGAGCCTACTACCCTTTTTGAAGATAATGCAGCATGCGTAGCTCAACTTCAGAAATGATACATGAAGAGTGACAAGACGAAGCACATATCCCCCAAATTCTTCTGGACGCACGACCTTCAAGAGAAGGGAGAAGTCAAAGTACAACAAATTCAATCTTGTAATAACTTAGCAGATTTGTTTACCAAAACACTGCCACGATGTACTTTTGTAAAGCTTGTAAGAGGAATAGGGATGAGGCAACTAAAAGACCTGCAAGCCTGAAGCTTGTATAGATCAGGGGGAGTAAAACTATAGGATTGTACTCTTTTTCCTTAGGACTGATGGTTTTTCCTACTGGGTTTTCCACAGCCAAGGTTTTAACGAGGCAAACCAAGTTTACTCTGGATCCAGCAGTATCTACCCCATTAGCTTATTGAACCCTGAAGTATTTCATAAGTGGATCCAAGGAAATGGATGAATAAGGGGGAGTGTTGTGTAAACCTTATTATTCACCATTATGTCATGAGTTACACATGACCCTTGGGATTATGTAACTCATGACCCTTGGGTCATGTAACTCATGACCCTTGGGTTGTCCCTTATCCCTATATATATGGCCCTTGCCATATGATGAATGAGAGGAATAAAAATACTTATTCTATGATATATAGTATCCCTTCAAACAATATATATATATATATATATATATATATATATATATATATATATATATATATATATATATATATATATATATATATATATATATATATGACCTCTAGCCTAGTGGTTAAGAGAGATGCATGCGGCCCAAGTGGTCGGAGTTCGAATCCTAGTGAGAGGGATTCCAGAAACAATTTACCTTTTTCCAATATATATATATATATATATATATATATATATATATATATATATATATATATATATATATATATATATATATATATATATATATATATATATATAGTGAGAGGGATTGCAGAAACAATTTACCTTTTTCCAAAATATATATATATATATATATATATATATATATATATATATATATATATATATATATATATATATATATATATATATATGGGAGCAGATCAAAAGCCCCCCTTAGAAAACCTCCTAAAAATCCCCCTCACTCTAATTCGTAATATTAATGTTAATATTAATGTTAATGTTAATATTAAATTTTTTTTATATTTTTTATATATTAATGTTAATGTTAATATTAATGTTAATGTTAATGTTAATGTTAATGTTAATATTAATTTTAATGTTAAGTTTAATGTTAATTTTAGTATTTAATGTTAATATTAACATTAATATTAACATTAAATTACGGATTAGATTGAGGGGGGTTTTTAGGGGGTTTTCTAAAGGGGGCTTTTGATCCGCTTCCTATATATATATATATATATATATATATATATATATATATATATATATATATATATATATATATATATATATATATATATATATATATATATTATCCATGAGTTTTGAATTTATAATACGAGATACCCTACTTTTAAACTAAGGTAAACTACAACTTGATACTCTCAACTATTCGAGATTTCAACTTGATACCCCAACTTTGATAGACATCAAGTTGATACCCTCCCTCCATTCTTGACCTAATGGGGTTAAACAGAGACGAAAAATGACAAAATTACCCCTCCCTATTCTCTCTCTCCAGCCAACTCCCCGTCTCTTTCCGACGTCGGCAGTCCGGAGGGGGGGGCGCCGCAGCAGTGAGTAGTAGCAACGGGGAACGCGGGGGGCGAAGCGTTGGCCGGAGGGGGACGCGGGGGCGAGGGCGAGGCGCTGGCCGGAGGGGGACACGGGGGCGGGGGCGAGGGAGTGGCGCGGGGGCGAGGCGCTGGCCGGAGGGGGACGCGGGGGCGAGGCGGGACGCGCAACCTGAGAGGGGTGCGGCGGCGCGGGGGAGTGCAAGCGGGGCCAGGGAGGGGAGGTCGGTGCAGGAGGGGTGGGTGGATGGGGGGTTTGAATGGGGAGGGAAGAAGGAAACTGGTATTTTAGGAAGGAATTTTTTTTTTTATTGAAAATTGTAACGATGTCTTGACGGAGGGTACCAAAATAAAAAATATATTAGTTGGAAGAAGGTATTAAGTTAGGCCTCGTTTGGTTCACGGATTCAAGGAATCCGGAAAGGAAACTTGTTCCTTTCCTTTGTTTGGTAGCCACAAATTTGGGAAACACTTTCCTGACATGGGGGAAAATAGGAGGGAAAATGGTTCCTCTCATGACCCATGGTATTCATTTTCCCTCCTCCTTTCCCAACATTAATTACCAAACATTATGACAAAAGTAGCCTTGATTTATTACCTATTTTACCAATTAACTCTTCATTATAATTATGTTGACATTGGATATTGTTGGAACAATGATATATTTTTTCTTTCCTTTCCTACACCAACCAAACATAGGAAAGGAAATTTAATAGGAATTCTACTTTTCCATCCCCATGGAAAATACATGGGAATTGATTTCCTTTTCGTGAACCAAACGAGGCCTTAGTACCTATCAAAGTTGAGGGTATCAAGTTGAAAAACTTGAATAGTTGAGAGTATCGAGTTGTAATGTAGCATTTAAACTAATTATACTGATCACCCCTACCTCTGAAGAAAAAATAAATAAGAGTAGTTAGTGTTATAACTTTTTATTTTTATCTAAAGTAGTTGTACCACATGTAATAAACATAAAATATAGGGATGGTCAGTGTAATTAATTTGAAAGTAGGAGTACCCAGTGTTATAAACCCAAAACTTAGGGGTAGTTACTGTAAATAACCACACAAAAGGTTTGCGTATGTAATGCGTACGCATAAGTTTTGACTTTCAAAATGTGGTTTGGACGATGGAATCGGAAGATACGAAAGTGGAAAAAAAAATTTGATTTTTTGGATGGTTGTTGAAAGTGGATAAAAAATAAATTCGATTGTTTGAATGGTTGTTGAAAGTCAGAAAAAAAAAAGAAAAAAAAATTCAGTTGTTTTTTATGGTTGTTAAAAGTGGATGCTTGATTGGATTTCCACTTACACTTGGATTTTGATTGGATTTGGAGTGAACCTATGTTTGATTGGAATGGTAAATATTGGCTGGATAAAATTTATGACTTATTTATTTTCTATCCCTTTGGATTTGAGCTCTTCCACTCCTTTTTTTTTGGAGTAGATTTGGACAAATTTGAAGTTGAGCCTCTCTTCTGACATCTCCTTTTCTTGAAAGTTTTCGATAGATTTCCCATGGTTTATAATTGTCACGACCCGATCCTAATATAACGGGTCTAGTCGGATCATGCCCAGCCTGCACCGTTGTGAGACGGCGGTAGTAAGCTGTATCAAGCAGTGAAACACAACAGGCAAAATATCTAACAGAAATAAAACATTTTTATTTAAACTGAAACGGGTCTGAAATGGAAATAAGACAACAACACAAGTCATTTATTACAATTGTTCGAAAACAAATAAAGGAAAAGAAACTATGCCAACATCTATGGTTCTGGGGTTCCTGGTTCTGGTTCAGCCAAATCTGCGGGACCCAAGTCAGGCCCGTAGAAATAACAGTAAGCTAGCTCCTCCTCATCGCAATCACCTAAAAATGTTGGGTCTCCAGTCAGGAGTGAACAAGAAACATATTTCTTCCACATCTAGCATTTCTAAATTAACAATAAATAAAAATGCGAGACAGTTTAAGAAACTTTATATGTTTTTGTAAATAATAGTAAAAGACAACAAGCAATATGGTCTCAATGTCAAATATGATGCAATGCTAAGCTAGTGTTTTGAGTATATAACAGAGCCTGTGACCGACTGGGATAGGGCAATATGTATACTAATGTTTCGGCCGAAACGAATAGCATACGGTACGGCTTAACCCCCTGTGTGGTAGAGGTTAGCGCGAGAGAGACGAGCAAGAATTTTGGCGTTGGTCACAGACGTTATACTACTCCCCCAAGTAATCCCCGAGTCAATGAGTCAATAAGTCACTATATCAATCCAGCAATCCGTCAATCGATGTGGAGTCCGAGAGGGATCCACGGTGAATCAGTGTCACTATACTATATGAAATCAACTGATGCATACATTTAATTATTAAAGTAAAAACACAGACATGGAATATATATGAAACTTGCCTCAGATGTTTTTCTCGACGTGGACAGCAACAAGTAAGTAACCGCTAAGGTCTTAGGGATCAGAACCTACAAGATCGTAGTACCAAAATTTAGTAACTAGAAACTACGCTTTAACTCTAAGGAACAACAATAGAGGCTAAGTCTGGTAGGTTGGAAAAACCTATTTGGAAAATAATTATATTATTTAAGAATAGGTTTTATTAAGTAATAATAAGTGACAAAATAATCGTTTTTGAATAAAAGACATGTTTTGTCAAAATAATAAATATTAAGAAAATAACTTTTTAATAGTATTTTAGAGATTAATATTTTTAAGGAATTTAGGTTTTCCAAAACTAATTTTTTCAATAATATAGAAATTATTTACCGATCAATACTAATAAAACAATTTTTCTTAGAAATCCATTTTTAACCATTTTTCGTAATAAAAGAAAAAATAGCTTTTAATTTGCAAAAATAATACTTTATAAAAATACGATTTTTACCAAACTAACGATTTAAATTAATAGCAAAATATTTTCGGTTATTATTACTAAAACCATTTTATTTACCGAAATCAATTATTTTAGCAAGTAAAAATCATTTATAGAAATAATATCATTTATATTATTTATTCTAATTATTGAAAGCTTTTGGTATAAAACGTTTTAGGAAAATATATCTATAAGTTTCTAGTGACAAAATCAAATACTAATAATATTTTGGTGAAACTAATTAATAATAGACCATTTTTACTAATAAACTTATTTTCCATATTTCTTAATAAACTGAAAATTCATATAAAATACATTTTGTTATAAAACCTTCTATAGGCCAATATTTTACTTATAGAAAGTACTAATACTAATTAACCATTATAAATTCTAATCCCTATAGTTTTCTACACTAATAATTAATAACCAACACATTTAATTAAACTACACATTATTACACAATTAACCAAGCAATACAATTACTAATCTAAATATTCCAATTGGCAGAGCTTCATTCTGTCAATTGGCCGGAACATGGAAAAGGTTCTGTACATGGAACAGAAAGTTTCTGGGTCAAAGATATACCAAAATGGAGACGGAGCACCGAGGGGAGGCCTCGGGCTCGGATCGGAGCGTCGGAACGTCGACGAAACGGCGGACACGCGCGCGGGGTGTACGTGCGGGCTGGGGCCGGATGGTCGAGCGCGCGGGCGGTAGGGCGCTGTCGCGGGAGCGACGCGGGGACGGGCTTGGAAGTTTGGGGAGAGGGGTCTGGATTTGGAGAGGGCGACGAGGGGAGTTCGGTGGTGCCTTCGGATTTGGATTTGGTGGAGTAGATTGGGAGATGGAAGGGTTTTTGTGAAGGTGGAGAAATGGGAGTTTCCTTTTCTGTGAGAGATGGGTTTCTGCTTCTGAGAGAGATACTTAATGCAGAAGAGGGAAGGGGTACGTGGGGCGCTGGGTACGGATCTGAGAGGGAGAACCGGGAGGTGGGGAGAATGGGTAAGTTAAATGGGCTTGGGTTTGGGCTCCAAAGAGAGAACTAACCAAAAATTAATAAAAGAGGCCCAAGACAAACTCAATTAATTAATAACACAAATACAATTATCATATACAAATTGTAGGCTTCACAACCTTCCTTAGAAAATTTCGTCCTCGAAATTTCAAAGATGAGGGCCGGGATACAACCCTGCAATCATGCCTCCAACCAGTCAGGGTATTCTTGCTCAACAGCCTTATGCTTAACTAGGTTAACTGTCTCATAACAAATCCATCTAGTGCAACATCTTCATCAATCTTATCCACTATTCTCAAATAACATTCTTCCCTCCTTAGAAACATAGTCACTATCTACAATTATGAATTTCTACTTTCATCCCTGAATTGTCAATTACCGTCATAATCTTGGAAAAAAATTTCTTCCCACCTTTCTTACTAAACACATATAATATTTTCCGCTATATATTTTGTACTTCCTTCAGCTTGCTAATATATATACAAAATTTAACTCTATGTCATACCACTACATGTGTTCCAATCACATTCTTATACATCTTATTCGTACCTGACTCCATCTTGTCTTTATACTCTAGTATCATGCCTCAGTAATCCAATATTACCTTTAAAATCCAACATCACGTTTCAATACTCCAATTTGTCATGATCCGTAAAATTTTTATCATTCCTTGCTTATCTATTGTACTCATATGTGATCACTTTGTAATTTATTTAGACGCCTATTTTCACCAATATGTATATCTTGATTCCAAATCCTCATTTACCTATTTGATCCCGAGTTCTCAATAAAATTTAATTATCCTGTTTAAGCTCGAATCCTTCATCTTGATTTCACTGTATCATTTGACCAAACTTTTCTTTGTTAATAATATATCTTATTAAATCTCCCAACCTTGTATTATTTACAATCCTTCTATCTCTGGTTTCTAATTTATATATAATCTTTTGTACCTTTCAATTCATACGATTTGTCATCATTAATTAGTTACACCTTAAGTCCAAAATTTCTTGGCTCGGTCGTCTTTTATTTTGATTTATCGTGCATCTTCCAAAAATGCATGCTTATCATTTAGCAACCTCTAATCTACAATATCAATTTGCAAGGTATTCACATCATTAATTATCCCTTCCTTGATTCAAATCTCAAGTCACAAGTGTTCATATTTATCTCTTCTTCATCCCATAACTCATGTACTCTATAAATTCCTGCTATAAATCGTTCCAGATTTAAATCATCAGGCATGATCGAATTCTAGGCATGATCAATAGGTGCAATGATAAAATATAGGTACGATCAAAATTATCTAGATATAATATGAGATAGAGTTGGAATATTGTTGTGATCAAAATCAATTTAGGCAAGAGTAAAATCTAGGTACGATTAAAATATGATCAAATGATCATAAAATAGGGACAAATCAAATGAGGTCTCATGAAACAGAAAATGCAAGAAAGAAACGAACGTCAACAGTTTATTGAGAAGGCAGAAAGTAGTGAAATCTTCTGAGAAGAGTGATTAAAATTTTTAAATCAAATTGGAACGGGGTATAAGGGTTTGTGACTCAGGGAAAATCAACAAGTTATATGATAGTATGGCAAGGTGATTAGAATAATATAACTATGATAGGAATGTAATTGGATAAGATATTTCTATTGAGTACTGAGTGATGATCAAAGGAGATGGAAAGAATATCGTATCGTTGTTTCAACGGTCAGCAGAAAGGATATGCAGAAAAACTGACTTACAAGATAACCATATTATTAATACCAATACAAAAACCTATCTCTAACTCACTAAACTAGCTGAACTCCCAGTATCTAAAGAAAACTAAGGCAGCTGCCAAGGTATTAAAACTAATTCTATTTGGAAACATAAACCATCTAAATCAAATTTTCATCCGTCGTTGTATGTAACTCGTATGCCAAATGTATTTCAAATTTCAAGTATTTCTCTCGATAAAATTATTTTACAGACATCAATTTTCTATTGTCACTCATTCTTCCAAAACTGACTACATCAAAGTCACAATCCTCACTTGTCAGAGTAAATCCTTAGAAAGTCGATCCATGATCTATATTCGAGAATTTCCAATTCTTGAAATCAATTGACCAAATTATAATCACTAATCAAATTTTAATCTTTAACCATGCACCTGTAGTGCCCCGCTCCCGTTGGGGCGAAGCACTATATAATAGGCTCGTGGCAAGTCAGACATAGTCAAAAACATAGATGGCTAGTCTGACTCAGCGACAAGTTTGGTATACGAAAACCATGGCATCAATAAAATCGATTTGGACGAATGAGATGAGTACCGTTCCAACTAATGGATCGACTACTACTGAAATAAGTCCTAGTTACAGCAAACCGCGTCTTGGCGAATGAACTCTAAAGAGAGTGACGCAACCAGTCTGCTGTTGGTTTTGTTAGTTTTTTTTGGCTTTCTGAATGAATTGTTGCGTGGGTTTGATAAGTGTGCTTTCGCGTCGATTTCTGAATGCGTCTTTGGGAATTTCGAAGGAAGGATTGAAGGAAGGGTTCTAATTCGATGCTCGTGCCATTGCAAGAGTTCATATAACTGACGCTTGACCATCGTGAAGCATTCTCCCACTCTCGGCGCAATCTCTTTAGGTGGATGGTTCTTCGGCCCCTTCTTTTCTACTCCTTTCCGCCAACAAAATTCTTAAAGTTCAACGTTCAAATCGATGATGCTAACTGGGTGTATGCTTTGTGCCACTAAGATCAAGAACTCGGGATAATATAGCAACTTAGAGAAGTTAACTCCGAATTTATAAGTTTCACACTAAGTAGAGAAAAGATAAGTTCTAGGAAAGAGATAGAATTTATTTCATGCTCTGCAAAACACAACGAAGAAACCTTGGTTGCGGTATATTATGCCTCGGAGAATTTGGTGCCTACGGGATGCTAAATCAGAACGTACGGCTTCGGAGAAAAGAACCCTTGCACGAGTAGAAATGATTATGTGGTCTAATAATGTCTACGCTATGCAATTTACTTCATACATATTAAACTGTTCATACATTCGCATGGTCATGGACGACTTGTGCACAAGGTGAGCTTTCCTCGAGACGGTACCCGGGGCGCTGGGACCCAATCGGCCTAGGAAGAAATTATGGAATCGTGCTTCGGCGCGAGGCATTTCGAGACCTCCAGTTAGACTCGCAACCTGGACTGGTAGGGCGCGTCGCAATGCTACATAATCATCCTTCATGGTGTCGATATCACCAATGACCGCATATAGGATAGATTGCATGCTCACCTATTGTCTTGTGCAGGTGGTAAGTATTATGTATATTTTGTGCAGGAAAGGAGCACGGCCGTGGTAAGATAAGTTGAAATTGGTTATGTTGTTACTGTTTAAAATGTGCCCTCGATATGAACTGTAATGCATATAGTTCTAAATAAAAAGATCACTTCGTATGCTAGAATCCTTAATAAGCAGTGTCGGTTTAGACAAGTGGGTTCGTCCCATCCACTAGCAAGTGTGCTAACCCCCAACTTTCCACGTAACGAGCGCGCTGCGGGAGCTCGAGACTAGACTGAAGCTGAAGAACGGGAGGCGGCACGAAGCTCTCCTATTTTAAAGTATTTTGAAGCCCAATTCAGATCGAAGGCGTTTTGTTCAAATGTATAAAAGGGCATGAATGTATAGAACGACAAGAATTATTTTACGGCAGCTTGTCAAGAGTTTTCTTTTGTGTTCAAAGATATAGCCGCAACGGCATATGTAATGTAAAAATGACTTTGTACATACTTTGCAAGTTTTATGAATGAAAAACTAAATTTCTTCCTATTCTATGTCTTCAACTCTCTGTACTATTTAATTCAACGTGTCGTCTCAAAGAAAATTTTAAGTGCATATTCTTGCCTTGTACAAGTCCAATAAAGACATGTACAGCATCACGTCCCAACTCGTGGGATCGATTCATCTTGAGTCAAGGCGATGACAACCGATTGGGCGAGTCAGGGCGTGACAAGTTGGTATCAGAGCACGGTTCACACCTCGGACCTTTCAAAAATACTTTCTTTTAGATGTTGTAATTTTTCAAAAATTATGCTTTTCGACATATGCGACATGAAATAATCGTTCCATACATATAAGCCCGTAGATATTTCGAGAATACTAATGGGTTTGTTCAATTTTGTAGAAATGCCGAAGAGAACGGGTGTCCCCGCTGTCAACACCACGTTGATTAGCACGGATAGCACCGAAGACGCGACGCCTAGCGAATCTGCCATGGAGCGATTATTGCGCCTCATGGAAGTCCAACAGCGCCACGCGGAGATACAGCAGCGACAACTGCAAGAACAGATCCAGGCCCAAATCAGTGCCCAACAAAAGTAGATGGAGGCCCTGACCCGGATCGTGAGTACCATAGCGACCCAACAGAACTCGACGACCGCCATGTCAGAAGAAGAAGTGCAACCAGCAACGACGAAGCATATGTGTTCCTCCTCCCTGCTCAAGGCGACCAAATTCAAGAAGATGAACCCGCCTGAATTTAACGGTCGAGCAGAGCCTGACGAAGTCATGGGGTGGCTAGTGAAGATTGAGGGTCTGTTCAATCTCCTCAACATCAAGGGGTCCAAGAGAGTCGGGTGTGCAGCCTTGCAGCTAAACTTGAGGGCCTACAACTAGTGGGAGGCGAAGAAACAAGAGCTCCACGAGGCCAACCCCAATGCCAAGATCTCATGGGAGATGTTCAAACTGGCCTTCCTCGAGCAATACATTCCTCGTGCCGTTCGTCGACAGAAGGAAAAGGAATTCATGTCCTTGAAGCAAGAAAACA
Source organism: Iris pallida (assembly GCA_029216955.1). Taxonomy (NCBI): domain Eukaryota; kingdom Viridiplantae; phylum Streptophyta; class Magnoliopsida; order Asparagales; family Iridaceae; genus Iris; species Iris pallida. The sequence continues at coordinate 4,315,546 of JANAVB010020397.1, forward strand.
TGTCAGTTAAAGATTACGATGTGAAGTTCGCAAAGCTTGCGAAGTTTGTCGGGGCCTTTCTGTCGAACCAGAAGGCATGGTGCGAGCGCTTCCAACAAGGCCTGAATGACGATTTGCGTCGGGATGTCATGAACCAAAGATGCCAGACTTACAGGGAATCATATAATGTCGCCCTTGATAGCGAGCGGATCTTTGGTCGAGCTTCGCAAAGGACCGGGTCAGGCGTCCGTAACAACTTTAACAAGCGTCCTCATGACGCGGGAGGATCTGGTGTGCCAAAGCGTCAGAACACGTTCGAGTATCTGGGGCCTCACCCCGGCGTACGGTGCCATTGCTGCGGCAAAATGGGACATATGGCGGTTGATTGCCAAGGGGATGCTTCAAGTGTGGCTAGGTCACAAGGCAGTAGATTATCGAATGGGGAGGGCGAACCAATATCCACCAAGGAACGTCCAGAATCAGAACAGGGCGCCTCCCGCCCATGGCGCAAACGTAGTGTCCGTGAACCCACAAAATTGCCAAGGGGCGCAAGGCCGAGTCTATGCACTGACTCGAGACGAAGCGTTCGCGTGCAACATTGTCGTGACAGGTATATTACTCTATAAAAATATGCCTGCTAGAGTACTGTTCGATTCGGGTTCTACGCATAGTTTCATATCTGTCAACTTTATAGAAGAAAATAAATTATCCATACAACTTTTAGATATGAATCTTAGCGTTAGCACTCCATCGGAAGTAGATATGCCTGCCATTAAAATTTGTAGGGATGGTTACATCTGCATCGGAGGAAAAAATCTATCCTTGAAAGTTATCGTCCTCGACATCAAGGAATACGATATAATCCTCGGCATGGATTGGTTGGGTGCATGCCATACAACGATCGAATGCGCGGAGAAGAGAGTTGTGTTCCGCCTCCCGGACGAAATCGAGTTCTCCTATTCGTGCGGAGCAGCATCAAAGACAGCAATGATGATATTGGTGATTTCGGTAAGGCGTATGTTACATTCTGGTTGCAGCGGATACCTAGCATCAGTTCGAGACACGAGAACGGAGATTGCAAGCACGGCCCAGACTAAAGTCGTGGCAGAATTTCCTGATGTGTTCTCAGACGAGTTGCCAGGGATGCTGCCGGATCGAGATAGAATTCAGCATCGACACCTGTTACGACCCACACCCGCTTTTCGGATACGAGAAATGTCCAAGCCAGCCTACGCTGCAGAGTCGGCGGTAGAATGCTGTCACGGCCAAGATGCTCATAATCACAAAATATAGTATATATTGCTCATTCACATTACTAAATCAAGTTTACAAATTATAAGGTTTCACAACTTCACATTTGCTAGAAAATATAATGTCTCACAAAATATAAAAGACAGGTAATTCAACTATCTAGGTTGACCTCAACATACCCCTGCCTTCCCAATGCTAAGAGTGATCGCGGCTAAACCTAAAAAATATTGGTTTCCAGTCAGGAATGGAATGAGTACATTCTCACAACAGATTCAATAAATGACAAAATCTATAAATCTGTAAATAATAATGAAATACACGACGAAAAGATAAGCATGGAATCATGGCAAAAGCTGAGCATGGTGAAAATGATAAGTGAGTACTAAAACAGAGTAGACATATAGCTAGCAATGTATACTGTAGAACCAGAAACTGTATCTATCTAGTGAGTTGAAATACTACTTCGACATGTAAATGGCTAAGGGTAAATCCGGTACCCCGTACATGAAATATGCGACTGCTATAAGGCACGAATAAGATCCGGTACCCCGCACGTGAAGTGTGCGACTACTATCAAACACGAATAGTTTTGGATTTGTTTACATGTCTAGAGTATTTCCCCGCCCGACTAGTACTCATGGATCCAAACAGGTCACGAACACGGTAATAGATTGGTCACGAACAACATGTAAAGAATTCATAACTACCATCTCGTGTAACATCGTGTCAAGAACCAATAAAATATCAATGTAAAACACTACTACGTATATGATCCATAGAGATAATCAAATATGAAAGCTATCAGAGATGTACTCGCATGAGGTCCTGTGCTGGTGAAACTGATAGTACAACCACTCAGATGAGTCACAAAAGTCAACACATACGAAAGTCTCCGGATGCTGAAATAAACATTACCAACATTTTTAGAATAGTCAAATTAGCTAGAATTGCCTATCCTTAAGTCCAATTCTGGACACATGGACAAAACGGTAATTTCGGACCAAAATGGTGTCCGCCATTGGACACGCTTTGCACCAAAAAATGTGCTAAGACAAAGGTTATCCAAATTTGACAAATTATATATCAATTTGGGCCAGAATGTCGCCACGAGTCCAATGGTGGTGTCGGATTTGGAATCTGATGTCCCGGGTTCAAAAATCAAGATATAATTATTTCTTATTTATGTATACTTTTTTAATACCTTTACTAAACCTACCTACCTATTTGTCTATTAATTCTTAAGTAGTCTATTTGATTTAACGTGTCTGACTATCTATTAATGGACCAAGTTAACTTGGTTGACTAATTATTTTGTGTTCACTAAAGTATGGAGATTGAATTAAGAGAATAATATGGGTTAAAAAAAATCCTCTAACAGCATATTATACTTATCTTGGGAAGCTGTTATATCATTCAATAGTTTTATTCGAATTATAAGGAGATGGCTGCATGTCATACTTCCTTATATTGCATGCAGGACACATGGCATATGGCTTGTTCCTATACTTAAATCATATGATTAAGAGCATACCTTAAATATGGATTTCCTTCTTCTCCTATTGGAGAAGCTGGGTTCCCACGTCGATGCTTCCAATGCCACGGCCCACACTCCGGGATGGCTCGGAGGTCTCGAGTTGGAGAGGCTCTATCACAGGGTGATCGACCCTTTGATGCGGATAGCTCGGAGTTCTTGGGTCGACAGAGTTGGCAACCTCGCCACTTTGTAGAGTTGGAGGAACGGGTGTTTCCACGACTCGAACGGCCATGCTCAAGATAGTAGCCGGAGTGCGGTACCGAGGTGACACGCAGGGCCGAGGACTTACACAGCGTAGCTCAGGGCAGACGGCTCGTACGGCTAACCACACATGTACGGCTTCCTTTGTCGAACAGCAATAGTGCAGGTAGTGATCAGCCGGGGTGGCCTGGCAGTGCATGGGGCCCTATTATGCCGACGGCGATGACGAGTCGTCGGTGACAATCGTAGAGGATGCTGTCGCACGGTACCCGGAGTTACGGCGGCCACGAGCACCTGCCGCTGCCGTTGCCGTTGTGCGTTAGCCTCGTTGTTGCTCTTTCGTGTGCCTCGCCACGCCTGGCCGTGCCGTCCGACGGCGTGGCGGCCCGGTGATGGCAGCCTGGCTACCGCGGCTATGACGAGGGTCGATAGTCGACGGGTATCCGTAACTTAGTTGTAGGAGGAGCACGACATGCCTGGTGCACACGACGCTTGTCGATGGAGGGTAGCCCTTCATGGCACGGTGGTCGTTATCTTTTGGTTGGCCACGGTGGCGACAAGCTAGATGAAGCAGCGACTCTGCGGACCTATGGTGACGATGTCTACAGTGGGGGTGTTGGTGTGGGGAGGCTGCGTAGTGAAGGTGTTGCATCAGAGGGGTGGTCAAAGAGGAGGGAATTATGGCATGGAGGGGTGAGTAACATGGAGGAGGAAGAAGAAGATGTAATGTACATGGTAGGTTTCTGGTGAGAAGATATTAGAAGGGTGTTAAAGTAATCGGCTAGGGTTTTCTTTTCTCTCGTTTCTCTCGTTTATAAATAGCGTGAGTGAAGGGTTTTCCTATGTTCGGGGGAGGGGTCGGGGAGCCTGATTGGGCTGGCTCTGGGAAGCATGGGGCTCAGGCCTGGTATGGGTTGGGATCCCTATGGAGGTTTGCTGCTGTAGGGAAGTGTTTGGGTTTTAGTTTAATTCTTTTTATTTGCTATGTATATATGTTTGTATATTTATATGTATATATAATTTTATATATATATATATATATATATATATATATATATATATATATATATATATATATATATATATATATATATATTATATAGGGTATGTATTATCATATGGTTATTCACATATATATATATATATATATATATATATATATATATATATATATATATATATATATATATATATATATATATATATATATATATATATATATATATATATATATAACCATATGATAATACATACCTATATATATGAATAACCATATGATAATACATACCTATATATATAGGTATGTATTATCATATGGTTATTCATATATATAGGTATGTATTATCATATGGTTATATATATATATATATATATTTTTTTTTTATTTTTTTGGTTATATATATATATATATATATATATATATATATATATATATATATATATATATATATATATATATATATATATAACCAAAAAAATAATATATATATATATATATATATATATATATATATATATATATATATATATATATATATATATATATATATATATATATATATATATATATAACCAAAAAAATAAAAAAAAATATATATATATATATATATAACCATATGATAATACATACCTATATATATGAATAAATATTCCATACCCAAAAATCTTAATGATAATTTCCTTGTGTATGGTTTATAAAAATATGCACATATGTATATATAATTCATTTGGTAATGAATTATCAGAATAAACGAATACTAATGATATTATTTAAGAATAATATAATAATAATAATAATAATAATAATAATAATAATAATAATAATAACAACAACAATAACCAACTAAAATGACCAATAAGAATTTTTGGTGAACATATCATACCCTATCTTTATTTGGCCCTAGAAATTCGTACAAATATTCTGAAACACCATTTAAATATTAATAATGAACTATTAAATATTTAGAAAATATTTGTCAAGTCCTAAAAATAAATAAAAAATATTTGTACACACATAAAATATCTACATGGCCGTCTTTGGTCTTTCTACATGCCTACATGGGCTTGGATTTGGTTCGGGTCCAGTTTGGGCTAAATTGGCACAACCGGGTCTCCTAAAATCATAATCTTAATTAATATATAATTAATTAATCTATAGGAGTTAAGTCACAACATAGCCTGGTTTTCCTAGTTGGGACATACTTATGGCTCGGCCTTCCTTGCCATTGCTGAAACACTAGTCAAGACACACCACTACACTATCAGTGCCACGATTTCTAGTCGTCTGGTACTTCAAACTCAACCGTGACTAAAGTCATCTACCGTAATAATTATCTAATTAATTATTTATAAAATCCTAAACATCTTAATTCAAATAAATAAAATAAAATAAAAATATATTAAAATTTTGGGAAGGGGGATTACAACACCTTTTCGGACACCCGACCGATATCCAAAGCACCCTATCGAATGGCGCCGGCGGAGCTGAAGGAACTGAAAGCACAACTACAAGAGTTGCTAAATCGCGGATATATTCGCCCTAGTGTCTCCCCGTGGGGTGCTCCAGTGTTGTTTGTAAGGAAGTAGGATGGATCGATACGACGGTGCATCAACTATCGGGAACTTAACAAAGCCACAGTACGAAACAAGTACCCGTTGCCAAGGATAGACGATTTGTTTGACCAGTTGCAAGGGGCAACGGTATTTTCCAAGATTGATCTTCGCTCAGGCTACCATCAATTGAAGATCAAGTCCGAGGACGTGTCGAAGTCCGCCTTCCGAACTCGATAGGGTCACTACGAATTTCTAGTCATGCCTTTCGGCTTGACAAATGCTCCTGTCACTTTCATGGATCTGATGAACCGGGTGTTCCGACCGTTCATAGACAAATTTGTCATCGTATTCATCGATGACATTCTCATATATTCAAAAAGCAAGGATGAGCATGTGGAGTACTTGAAGATGGTACTACAAACTCTGCATGAACACCAATTTGCCAAATTAAGTAAATACGAGTTCTGGATGAGCATCGTGACGTTCCTTGGGCACGTTGTTTCAGCTGAAGGCGTCACGGTGGACCCAAAAAAATTGAAGCGATAGTTGAATGGAAGCGGCCTACGTCGGCAGGCGACATCCGAAGTTTTCTCGGCTTGGTAGGCTACTGTCACGACCCGCTACCCAAATTGTTGGGCCAGGCCGAGTCATGTCCAGCCTACGTTGAGATAAAACGTAGTAAGCTGTTCTAAAGACAACATGATAAGACTAAATGTGCTAACAGTTCTATAAGTGAAGAAGAATCATAAATGCTCCAAACACAAAAGTCGTCGTATATAGTAAAATATCCAAGTACAAGTAAACTGAAATGTAAAACTGGATACATGTCCAGTTACAAAATGATATAGTCTAATACATGTCTACTCTCAAAAGTCTAAGTAAACAAAAGACAACTAGGCGAGGTTCCCCGCAGGAACATCCTCGTAAAGCAGAGCCGGGTCCTCGGCAGTAATCCCATAATATGAGTCGCAGAGTAACTCCTCCTCAGTAAGGATACCTACAACGTTATCCTGTCAGGACGGGAGCAAGTACTAAATCTAGCAAACTAGCATATGAAACATGAAAATGAACATGAGAGGAATAACTGAAAAGCATGGCATCACATAGTCTATCATGGCAAGGATACATATGTCATAGAAACAGCTGTATATGTAATATTTAAAACTGTAGCAGGTACGTGATCGGTCAATAGATGTACAATGTGCGGGGGGGGGCACATAATAAAATGTACTTCTGTACAAGTAAAACGGTGACAGATGTACATACGTACAAATCCGCGTTGAGATAAAGCCTACGACAAGGTATACATATAAAATGTCAACCTTGCTCGGTACGTACGTACGGAGAAGGGGGCAAGATCACGTACTCAACTATCAGTTTCCCCATAACCCATATTCTAATCATGTGAGAGATACATCAAGACTATTCTAAGCATGGTAGTAACTGAAAGTATATCATGTAGAGATTCTAACTTGCTACCCCAAGGATCAGCATTCAACATGGTGGGGTTTGCAGTTCATTTATGTGACAATATGTAAAGTTCGTAGAAAGTACTTGCCTCTAGCAAAGCAAAACAAAACAAGCTGCGATAACAATGCTATGGATGTCCAGTAACTCGTCGCTGTAGAAGTAAAATATAATAACTTAGTTTTACACTAAGCTAAAACACTAGGACACTAATTGGTGAAACACGACTTGTGACTGGGCACTAGCCAAAATGATGACTTGGCATAGGAGACCAATGTGGGATGACACACTATGTTAACTAACTTTCTAGGGTCTTTATACTAGTGAGGGATGGGGTTCAACACGACTAAAACTCCAAATAACACAAAAAGCTACAAGTCGTAATTAATCAATAAATAAATCAAAAGATCATTGTGTTCTAACAATTTTTGAAGTAGACAAAAGCCTAGTTTTTCTTACAGTAAAGTACCAAGGTGATCCTTGTTAATCATAGAAATTTATTATAATTTTTTCTGGAATTTATTAACCAGTACAAATATTTTATAAAAATCAGTTTTCCTAAGTATACAGAAAATGAGTTTTGGTTTTATATGCCAAACTAGTGGCAAAACAGTAAATTAAATACTACAAAAATTATACTAAATTAGCCAACTTAACATAGTATCTAAAAACTATTTTTCCATAATTTTAGCAGTACTTTAAGTATTTTTAGGAAATCAAAACAGCAATGCACACAATAATTAATTATCTGCGTATTTTGTCCATGTATATAATTTGAACCAAAGTTCAAATACAGGACCCAAGGCCATGAATCAAGTCCAATATGACTTGTACTGGTCTTGAATGTGTGAAAACATATTTGAGCCCAAATACCCATGCTAGGCTTGGACACCAAATGGTTGCAGTAATTTAAATACAATAAAATACAATTTGGTAATAGTCAAAATAAATATTATTATTTTAATAAGGTAAAGTTTTACATAGTAACTATAAAAGTATGAACATTATTTTATATAAATAATTTACACTAAGCTAAGTAAAATACATATAGGAAATAATATATATATATATATATATATATATATATATATATATATATATATATATATATATATATATATATATATATATATATATATATATATATATATAGGGATATTTATATATATAGGAAAATGCTCAACTATATATTATATATATATACAAATATATGTATATATACATACATATAAGAAAATACTCAACTATATAATATATATATATATATATATATATATATATATATATATATATATATATATATATATATATATATATATACAAAATTAATGTATACATATACATATAATAGTATATATACGATAATATATATACACAAAGAAATATATATACATAAATATATATGTATACATAAGACATATATATATATATATATATATATATATATATATATATATATATATATATATATATATATATATATATATATATATATATATATATAAACAGCACTATATATACCTAAATATAGTATATATATTAATACATATATATATACAAAAATATGTATATACATATATATATAAATAGATATATATATAAAAGAAAAAGGAAAAAAGGAAAAGAAAAAGAAAAGAAAAAGAATACAGCAGTGGCAGGGTTCGAACCCAGGCCAGAGAAGCGCGCGGGGGGGGGGGGGGGGGGGTTTAATTACTGCGCGCTGGCCAATGGGCCAGTTGGCCCGTTTGTTAGGAATAGGGTTTTAGTTCATTTTATTTAGGTTTTGATTAATATAAACATAAAAAAATAATAAACACGAGCCTGTGTCCGGACAGTTAGGGACACAGGTATCAGCGTGTCCTTGCTTAGCACGATACGTACGAGCTTCGATTTACGTGTCCAAGTACTGGACTAAGGTCCCCGTGTCCTGGCGAGTCTCGTGCGTGAAAACGAGACACGCACGACACGACTGAGTCATGATACCTACGTGTCCGGTCGTCGAAGGGTGATTCGAAGGTCGGGGACGGCGGCTTGGGGCGTCGTGGCGGTGGCGGAGTGGTGGCGCTGGGGTCGGCTCGTCGAGGCGAGTCGAACGGTGGTGGTGGCGACTGGCGACGATGGACGGTGGGGCGGCGCTAGGGTGTAGCCGGAGATAGGGTTCCGGCGGGGGAAAAGTGGAGGTGATGGTGGCGTGGGCGGTCGTGGTGGGGTGTAGAGCTAGGGCTTTGGTCAGGGGAGAGTGGGGGTTTATTTATAGGCAATTTGAGGCGGTCGGGGAGCTGTGCGCTGGCCGGAAATGGCGGGGGCAGTCGCCGATCAGCCGTCGGTCGTCGGGCAGGGGGGTGGTAGGAAATTAGCATTTAGGTCCTTAGGAATTTAGGATTTACAAATTAGTCCCTACTGTGTCTAAATGCAAATAGAAATTTGCATAACAGAAATAAAATAATTCCTAAATTGCAAACTGCTATAATAACAATTCAATAAATTGCATATTGATATTAAAATAATTCTAATAATTACAAAATGATATTAAAACATTTAAATAAATTACAAATTAATATTTTTAATATATAAAACTTATTTAAAAATCATTTAAAATTCTAGAAAAATTCTTAAAAATCTAAATAATTATTTTAATGCTAATTTGTCACTAAAAATTAATTAACACTAATTAAAAATGAATTTTGAAAAACAGGGGCTTACAAGTCTTCCCTCCTTAAAAAATTTCGTCCTCGAAATTAACAAGGATTGAAGACCCGACAATATTCTAACATAGCAAGTATTACAATCAAAATGACTAAGGCTGCGATCGAAACTAACCTCTAGGGTATCAAGCGGGAACGGGTGGTTCCCTCGCAGCGGTTGGATCGAACAAGTAAGGGTATCTCTCCCTCATGTCCGACTCCCTCTCCCAAGTAGATTCACCTGGGGAATGACGGCTCCAAGCTACTCGCACTAGGGGTATAACCTTGTTCGTCAGCCTCTTCTCTCTCCGGTCTAATATCTCCACTGGCTGCTCAAAAACTGTAAGGCTCGGTCCGACCTCCAACTCTGAATGATCTAGCACATGACTGGGGTCTGGAACATATCTCCTCAGCTGAGATACGTGAAAGACGTCGTGAACTCCTGCTAGGTTGGGTGGAAGTACAACCCTGTAAGCTACCTCTCCGATCCTGCCAAGTACCTCGAACGGCCCGATGTATCTGGGGCTCAGCTTCCCTCCTCGTCCGAACCGGATCGTCCCTCGAGTAGGTGATATCTTCACTAGCACCATATCACCGTCTGCGAACTCCATCGGCCTGCGACTAGCGTCAGCCCAGTGTTTCTGCCTGTCCTGAGCTACTCTGAGCCTGTCTCTGATCATCCCGACTTTCTCTGCTGCATCCGTGATCATCTCTGGCCCAAGCATAACTCTGTCTCCGACATCATCCCAAAAGAGCGGTGTGCGGCATCGTCGTCCATATAGCACCTCGAAAGGAGACATACCAATACTGGCCTGGTAGCTGTTGTTGTATGAAAACTCTACCAAGTACAGATGGCTCTCCCATGATCCTCCGAAGTCCAGCACGCAAGTCCTCAGCATATCCTCCAGCGTCTGTATCGTCCTCTCGGACTGCCCATCTGTCTGTGGGTGGTACGCCGTACTGAACTTGAGCCTATTGCCCAACTCCTCCTGCAAGCTCCTCCAGTAGTGGGATGTAAATCTGCTGTCTCTGTCTGACACGATGCTCACCGGCACTCCGTGTAGGCGAACTATCTGCTGCATGTATAGCCCCGCCAACTTCTCGGTAGAAAGCCCCACCTTGAAGGGTATGAAGTGTGCACACTTCGTCAGCCTGTCTACGATGACCCAGATGGCATCCTTCCTTCCTTGGGAACGAGGAAGCCCTGAAACGAAGTCCATCGTAATATGTTCCCACTTCCACTCGAAAATGGGTAACGGCTGCAACAAACCAGCTGGCCTCTGGCGCTCCGCCTTGACCTGCTGGCAAACTAGGCATCTCGAGATGAAACGTGATACATCCCTCTTCATCCCGTGCCACCAAAGATGTTTCCGTAAGTCACGGTACATCTTGTTAGCACCAGGGTGAATAGAATATCTCGATCGGTGTGCCTCCTGCAAGACTGCCTCTACCAGCTCTCCCTTCGGTACGCACAATCGGCTGCCATGCCTCAGGGATCCATCTTCTGCTATAGTGAAGTCATCCAGCAATCCAGCTAATGCCTGGGGTCGAAGTCTGCGAAGGCTCTCATCTGTAGACTGTGCCTCCCAGATCTGCTCTATCAAACCTGACTGAATGTCAAGCGCCATCATCTGTATCACTGATCCTGGCCGAACTAGCTCAATACCGAGCTTCTCCAGATCCTCCCGCAAATGCCGATCAATCATCAGGTACCATGCCATCGGATGCCTGCTCAGCGCATCCGCCACCATATTTGCCTTCCCGGGTGATACTGTAAATCGATGTCGAAGTCCTTCATCAACTCCAACCATCGTCTTTGCCTCATGTTCAGCTCTTTCTGCATGAACACATACTTCAAGATTTTGTGGTCAGTAAAGATTTCCACACGCTCTCCGTATAAGTAATGTTTCCATAACTTGAGTGCAAAGATCACCGCAGCTAACTCTAGGTCATGGGTAGGATAATTCCTCTCATGAGTCCGCAACTGCCTAGATGCATAAGCAATTACTTTCCCATGCTGCTGTAGAACACATCCTAGCCCCTTCCCAGAAGCATCACTGTATATGGTGAAACCTCCAGAACCTGAAGGTAAAGTCAGAACTGGAGCGGTCGTCAGCCTCCTCTTCAGCTCCTCAAATGCCGCCTGGCAGTCCTCTGACCAGATGTACTCTGCGTCCTTCCGCGTCAGCTTCGTCATGGGTTCAGCTATCCTAGCAAAGTCCTGGACGAACTTTCTGTAATAGCCTGCTAAACCCAGAAAGCTCCTGATCTCTGAAACTGACGTCGGAGCCTTCCACGTCTCAACTACAGCAATCTTCCTAGGATCCATCGAGATTCCATCTCCAGTGACTACATGGCCGAGAAACTCCACTCGGTCTAAAAAGAACTCGCACTTCGGCAATTTGGCAAACAATCTCTCCTGCCTCAGAATCCCCAAAACTATCCGCAAGTGCTCTGCATGCTCCTCCGGCGTCTTCGAGTATATCAGGATGTCGTCGATAAACACCACGACGAACTTATCCAGATATTGGTGAAATGTCTTATTCATCAAGTTCATAAAGACAGCTGGCACATTTGTGAGACCAAATGGCATCACCAGAAACTCGTACTGCCCGTACTTCGTGTTGAACGCCGTCTTCTGGATGTCTGCTGGCCTAACCTTCACCTGGTGGTACCCGGATCTCAAGTCTATCCTGGAAAACACCTTCGCCCCGCTCAATTGGTCGAACAAATCATCTATCCTGGGCAGAGGATATTTGTTCTTGATGGTGATGGCATTCAAGGCCCGATAGTCAATACACAACCGGACTGTACCATCCTTCTTGGGCACAAAGAGCACTGGTGCTCCCCATGGAGAAGCACTGGATCGAATGAAACCCTTTTTCAACAGGTCATCAATCTGCTCTTTCATCTCTATGGCCTCCTTGGGATTCACTCTATAGCAAGCCCGGGATACTGGTGATGAACCCGGCACTAAATCTATAGTGAACTCCACATCTCTGTCAGGCAGAAGTCCTGGAAGATCCTCTGGGAATACATCCATAAACTCCCTAATGATAGGGTGTGGCGGTGCTGCGTCTCCGACTGTCGCACAACAGTTCGGCTCTAGGCTGATCTCCGGCCCTGTCCTCCTGACACTGAATGGTGCTGTGCCTGGGGGACTGAACAAAATACTACCCTCATGGCAATCTATAGATGCATGGGCATAGCTAAGCCAGTCCATCCCCAATATGATATCATAACCGGGGAGTGGCATCACAAAGAATCGCCCTCTGAACTCTCTCCCGGCTATAAAAATAGAACATCTATAGATAGATCTAATAGGCACTGGTCCTCCTCCCGTCATCACTCTACTAATCTCCGCAGTAGGTGTAGCTACTAGATGATGTTTATGCATAAACTCTAATGATAGGAAGCTATGAGATGCACCAGAATCAAACAAACATACAGCTAGAAAAGTATGCAAATAAACATGACCTGTGATGACGTCAGCTAAGTAATCCGGCTCCGAAACCTGCTCCGGCTCAATGGCTAGACTATAAACCCTCCCCTGAGGTCCCTTCTGCTGCTGCAGATGCTGCCCGAACCTCTGCTGCTGAGTCGGGAGCGGTCCTCTAGTCTTCGCTACTGGGTACTCTCGAATCTGATGGGTGGCAGACCCACAAGCTAAACACTGCTTCAACCTCTTCCTGCAGACGGTGTGATCATGCCCTGGTCTTCCGCAGAAAGAATATATAGCTCCCCTCTGCTGCTGCTGCTGCTGCTGATGCCGGGGTCCCGGGGCTCTAACTGGCAGGGTCTGATGATGTGGTGTAGGGGGACGGTAAGTCTGCTGGGGTGGCGTCGGCGCTCTCTGCTGGAAAGCCTGACGCTTGGACGGTCCCTCATGATGTACAGAAGCTGGCCTCTTGCATGACAGAAGACGTTCCTCGATGCTCCGGGCTAACTCTAGGCTCTGGTAGTAGTCAGTCGTACCGTTCGCCACTATAAGGATGCCAATGTCTGGAACTAGACCATGGCAAAACCTACGGGTCATCTCCTCTGGATCAGCAACCAGACTAGGAGCAAAACGGCTCAAGCGACTAAACTCTCCCGCATAGTCATCAACAGAACGGTTCTCCTGCTGGATGTTCTGGAATCGTAGCCCCATGGCTACTCTAGCAGTGGTCGAGAAGAATTTCTTCTTGAACTGGGTCTTGAACTGGTCCCAGGTGGCTCTACCTCTCGCAAACAACGGCTCATTCCTGAACCAGACTCCGGCTAAGTCTATCAGCAGAAATCCTGCTGCCTCGACCTGAAGGTCATCCGGCATCCTAACTCCCAGAAGCTTCCTCTCTACAGAATCTAGCTAGTCATCAGCTACTACTATGCCCTCAGTCCCTGAGAACTCCTTGGGATTCAGACCCATGAAGTCCTTGACCGTCCCCGCTCTCTGTCGCGGCTCTACATATGGTGGGACCACGGGACGTCCCTCAGAACGCTCCATGCTCTGGCGGAGTAGGGTAGTCTGCTCCTGATGGGTTGTTAGGAACCCCTGGATCAGTGTGAGCAGTTGGGTCCCGTCGAGTGTGACGGAAGCCTGGGTGGGTATAGTGATAGGGGGTGGTGGAAGTATCGGGGCCTGCTGGGACTGGGATGTGGAAGGTGGTATATGGGTCTGTGGATCTGTGGAGTGGGGGAATGTGGTAGGTGGAGGTGTATCAGTCAACTGGTCAGCTGACTGGATATGAAGGGCCCCATTCTCGGGGGTAACATACTGGGACGAACGAGTAAGCACCATCTAAATTACACATAAAAAGACTTATAAGGACTTGTTTAAAGTAAGAAATCATATGCAAGAGAATCTAATTATAATAGCAAACATGTGACATATTTCCTATGTTGCAATCCTAGCATTCCTCTAGGTGTTCTAAGCGTCCTTCCTAATGTTGTCTAATTACCTTAAGTTCCTAATTGCAGGCATGCTTGGTACAATAACGTAACCAAACAGTTTAGTTAGGACCTGCGTGGGCCACCACTAAAAACACATGTCACGACCCGCTACCCAAATTGTTGGGCCAGGCCGAGTCATGTCCAGCCTACATTGAGATAAAACGTAGTAAGCTGTTCTAAAGACAACATGATAAGCCTAAATGTGCTAACAGTTCTATAAGTGAAGAAGAATCATAAATGCTCCAAACACAAAAGTCGTCGTATATAGTAAAATATCCAAGTACAAGTAAACTGAAATGTAAAACTGGATACATGTCCAGTTACAAAATGATATAGTCTAATACTTGTCTACTCTCAAAAGTCTAAGTAAACAAAAGACAACTAGGCGAGGTTCCCCGCAGGAACATCCTCGTAAAGCAGAGCCGGGTCCTCGGCAGTAATCCCATAATATGAGTCGCAGAGTAACTCCTCCTCAGTAAGGACACCTACAACGTTATCCTGTCAGGACGGGAGCAAGTACTAAATCTAGCAAACTAGCATATGAAACATGGAAATGAACATGAGAGGAATAACTGGAAAGCATGGCATCACATAGTCTATCATGGCAAGGATACATATGTCATAGAAACAGCTGTATATGTAATGTTTAAAACTGTAGCAGGTACGTGATCGGTCAATAGATGTACAATGTACGGGGGGGCACATAATGAAATACTTTCGTACAAGTGAAATGGCGACAGATGTACATACGTACAAATTTGCGTTGAGATAAAGCCTACGACAAGGTATACATATAAAATGTCAACCTTGCTCGGTACGTACGTACGGAGAAGGGGGCAAGATCACGTACTCAACTATCAGTTTCCCCATAACCCATATTCTAATCATGTGAGAGATATATCAAGACTATTCTAAGCATGGTAGTAACTGAAAGTATATCATGTAGAGATTCTAACTTGCTACCCCAAGGATCAGCATTCAACATGGTGGGGTTTGCAGTTCATTTATGTGACAATATGTAAAGTTCGTAGAAAGTACTTGCCTCTAGCAAAGCAAAACAAAATAAGCTGCGATAACAATGCTATGGATGTCCAGTAACTCGTCGCTGTAGAAGTAAAATATAATAACTTAGTTTTACACTAAGCTAAAACACTAGGACACTAATTGGTGAAACACGACTTGTGACTGGGCACCTAGCCAAAATGATGACTTGGCATAGGAGACCAATGTGGGGTGACACACTATGTTAACTAACTTTCTAGGGTCTTTATACTAGTGAGGGATGGGGTTCAACACGACTAAAACTCCAAATAACACAAAAAGCTACAAGTCGTAATTAATCAATAAATAAATCAAAAGATCATTGTGTTCTAACAATTTTTGAAGTAGACAAAAAGCCTAGTTTTTCTTACAGTAAAGTACCAAGATGATCCTTGTTAATCATAGAAATTTATTATAATTTTTTCTGGAATTTATTAACCAGTACAAATATTTTATAAAAATCAATTTTCCTAAGTATACAGAAAATGAGTTTTGGTTTTATATGCCAAACTAGTGGCAAAACAGTAAATTAAATACTATAAAAATTATACTAAATTAGCCAACTTAACATAGTATCTAAAAACTATTTTTTCATAATTTTAGCAGTACTTTAAGTATTTTTAGGAAATAAAAAACAGCAATGCACACAATAATTAATTATCTGCGTATTTTGTCCATGTATATAATTTGAACCAAAGTTCAAATACAGGACCCAAGGCCATGAATCAAGTCCAGTATGACTTGTACAGGTCTTGAATGTGTGAAAATACATTTGAGCCCAAATACCCATGCTAGGCTTGGACACCAAATGGTTGCAGTAATTTAAATACAATAAAAATACAATTTGGTAATAGTCAAAATAAATATTATTATTTTAATAAGGTAAAGTTTTACATAGTAACTATAAAAGTATGAACATTATTTTATATAATAATTTACACTAAGCTAAGTAAAATACATATAGGAAATAATATATATATATATAAATATAGGGATATTTATATATATAGGAAAATGCTCAACTATATATTATATATATACAAATATATGTATATATACATACATATAAGAAAATACTCAACTATATAATATATATATATATATATATATATATATATATATATACAAAATTAATGTATACATATACATATAATAGTATATATATGATAATATATATACACAAAGAAATATATATACATAAATATATATGTACACATAAGACATATATATATATATATATATATATATATATATATATATATATATATATATATATATATATATATATATATATATATATATATATATTTATATATATCTATATATATATATATATATATATATATATATATATATATATATATACATACATAAAATAATATATACTTTATTATTTTATGTATATATATATATATATATATATATATATATATATATATATATATATATATATATATATATATATATATATATATATATATATATATATATATATATATATATATATAAACAGCACTATATATACCTAAATATAGTATATATATTAATACATATATATATACAAAAATATGTATATACATATATATATATATATATATATATATATATATATATAAATAGATATATATATAAAAGAAAAGGGAAAAAGGAAAAGAAAAAGAAAAGAAAAAGAATACAGCAGTGGCAGGGTTCGAACCCAGGCCAGAGAAGCGCGGGGGGGGGGGGGGTTTAATTACTGTGCGCTGGCCAGTGGGCCAGTTGGCCCGTTTGTTAGGAATAGGGTTTTAGTTCATTTTATTTAGGTTTTGATTAATATAAACATAAAAAAAATAATAAACACGAGCCTGTGTCCGGACAGTTAGGGACACAGGTATCAGCGTGTCCTTGCTTAGCACGATACGTACGAGCTTCGATTTACGTGTCCAAGTACTGGACTAAGGTCCCCGTGTCCTGGCGAGTCTCGTACGTGAAAACGAGACACGCACGACACGACTGAGTCATGATACCTACGTGTCCGGTCGTCGAAGGGTGATTCGAAGGTCGGGGACGGCGGCTTGGGGCGTCGTGGCGGTGGCGGAGTGGTGGCTCTGGGGTCGGCTCGTCGAGGCGAGTCGAACGGTGGTGGTGGCCACTGGCGACGATGGACGGTGGGGCGGCGCTAGGGTGTAGCCGAAGATAGGATTCCGATGGGGGAAAAGTGGAGGTGATGGTGGCGTGGGCGGTCGTGGTGGGGTGTAGAGCTAGGGCTTTGGTCAGGGGAGAGTGGGGGTTTATTTATAGGCAATTTGAGGCGGTCGGGGAGCTGTGCGCTGGCCGGAAATGGCGGGGGCAGTCGCCGGTCAGCCGTCGGTCGTCGGGCAGGGGGTGGGTAGGAAATTAGCATTTAGGTCCTTAGGAATTTAGGATTTACAAATTAGTCCCTACTGTGTCTAAATGCAAATAGAAATTTGCATAACAGAAATAAAACAATTCCTAAATTGCAAACTGCTATAATAACAATTCAACAAATTGCATATTGATATTAAAATAATTCTAATAATTGCAAAATGATATTAAAACATTTAAATAAATTACAAATTGATATTTTTAATATATAAAAGTTATTTAAAAATCATTTAAAAATTCTAGAAAAATTTCTAAAAATCTAAATAATTATTTTAAGGCTAATTTGTCACTAAAAATTAATTAACACTAATTAAAAATAAAATTTGAAAAACAGGGGCTTACAGCTACTACCGAAGATTTGTGAAAGACTTTGCCAAGATTGCGTTGCCTCTGACTCGTCTCACCCAGAAGGGAGTCGTATTCGAGTGGAACGATGCCTGTGAATCTAGCTTTCAGGAGTTAAAGAAACGGCTCATCTCAGCTCCAATCCTTGCACTTTCGGACGGACCAGAAGGGTTTCAAATATTTAGCGATGCATCGCAAACTGGTTTGGGATGCGTGCTTATACAAAGGGATAAGGTGATTTCGTTTGCATCGTGACAATTGAAGCAACACGAAAAGAACTACCCTACGCGTGATCTTGAGCTAGCGACAATTTTGTTCGCATTAAAGCTATGGCGCCACTATCTTTATGGTGTGGCTTGCAGCATCTATACGGTTCATAAAAGCCTCAAATATATCTTTACCCAACGGGACTTGAACTTACGGAAGCGGCGTTGGCTCGAACTCATCAAAGATTATGATCTGACTATCGAGTACACGCCGGGTAAGGGAAACGTCATAGCGGATGCTCTGAGTAGAATGTTTGCAGGATACCTGGCCATCAACCGTGACATACAACGAGACTTGGCAGAAATGGGTATCGAACTCCGAATTCGCTACCGTGGAGCACAATTGGCCCAATTGCACCTTGAGTCGAGCTTGCACAACAAGATAAAGACCGCACAGGAGGACGACCCATTCCTGAAGAAGATGCGCGAGCTGATTTTGACAGGAAAGGCGGCCGATTTTGTGGTGGACGAGGGCGGAATGACGCGGATGAAAGGGAGAATATGCGTGCCGGACCATGCCGAACTTAGAAAAGAGATTCTGACGGAGGCCCACTATGCGAAGTACTCATTGCATTCCGGGAGTACCAAAATATACAAGGACTTGCGCATGACCTTTTGGTGGCACGGCATGAAGAAAGACGTGGCAACTTTTGTGTCACAGCGCATGGCCTGTCAACAGGTGAAGGCCGAGCATCAAAGACCAGGTGGGGAGCTACAGAACCTCGATATTTTAGTATGGAAGTGGAACAACATCTCTATAGATTTTATCATGGCCTTCCAAAGACGTCGCGGGGAAATAATACGATTTGGGTCATTGTCGATCGATTGACCAAATCCGCTCATTTCATCGCTATCAAAGCATCATGGAGCGTCGATCGGTTAGCTCAGATCTATATCAATGAGATTGTCTGACTGCACGGGGTACCTACCACAATTATTTTGGACAGAGATGGATGATTCTTGTCGTATTTCTAGACGAGTCTACAAGCGACGATGGACACTATGCTGAACCTTAGCTCCACGTATCACCCGCAAATCGATGGCCAGACAGAAAGTGTGAATCAGATCCTGGAAGATATGTTGCGTCTGTGTGCAATAGATTTAAAGACTAGTTGGGACACGCACTTGCCGCTCGCGGAGTTTGCGTACAACAACAGTTATCAATCGAGCATCCAGATGGCTCCCTACGAGGCACTTTACGGGAGGAAGTGCTGATCTCCGATTTGCTGGGATAAAGTCCGGGAGCGACAGGTGCTCGGGCTAGAACTAGTCGAACAAGCCGTTGAGAAGGTCTGCATGATTCGAGATAGGCTCCGTATTGCTCAGAGTCGACAGAAGAGTTATGCAGATACTCGTCGATGACCGCTAGAGTTCTTGGTTGGGGACCATGTGTTCCTGAAGGTGACGCCGATACGGGACGTCATGCGATTTGGGATAAAGGACAAACTGAGTCCGAGATTTGTAGGGCCCTTCGAGATTCTCGAAAGAGTGGCGACAGTTGCTTACCGGATTGCGCTATCTCCTGCCCTGGCTGAAGTGTACGATTTCTTCCATGTCTCCCAACTTCAGAAGTACGTGCATGACCCAAGTCATGTGGTTAGCTTCGATCAGTTGAAGCTGCGCGCCGATCTATCATACTCGGAGGAGCCCGTACAAATTTTGGACCGTAAAAAAAAGATCCTACGGAGCCGATCGATGTCCTTAGTTCGCGTACTCTGGCGTAACCACTCAGTTGAGGAGTCGACGTGGAAACTAGAGGCAGAGATGAAGGAAAAGTACCCTTCACTCTTTGCCGACGAAGGTCAGACCCTTGTTCTTAAGTTTCGGAACGAAACTTTTTCTTAGTGGTATATTATGTAGTGCTCCGCTCCCGTTGGGGCGAAGCACTATGTAATAGGCTCGTGGCAAGTTAGACATGGTCGGAAACATAGATGGCTAGTCTGACTCAGCGACGAGTTTTGTATACGAAAACCATGGCATCAATAAAATTGATTTGGACGAATGAGATGAGTACCGTTCCAACTAATGGATCGGCTACTGCTGAAATAAGTCCTAGATGCGGAAGACCGCATCTTGGCGAATGAACTCTAAAGAGAGTGACGCAACCAGTCTGCTATTGGTTTTGTTGGTTTTTTTGGCTTTATGAATGAATCATTGCGTGGGTTTGATAAGTGTGCTTTTGCGTCGATTTCTGAATACGTCTTTGGGAATTTCGAAGGAAGGGTTCTAATTCGATGCTCGTGCCATTGCAGTAGTTCGTATAACTGACGCTTGACCGTCACGAAGCATTCTCCTACTCTCGGCACAATCTCTTTAGGGTGGTTCTTCGGCCCCTTCTTTTCTACTCCTTTCCGCCAACAAAATTCTTAAAGTTCAACGTTCAAATCGATGATGCTAAATGGGTGTTTGCTTTGCCACTAAGATCAAGAACTCGGGATAATATAGCAACTTAGAGAAGTTAACTCCGAATTTATAAGTTTCACACTAAGTAGAGAAAAGATAAGTTCTAGGAAAGAGATAGAATTTATTTCATGCTCTGCAAAACACAACGAAGAAACCTTGGTTGCGGTATATTACGCCTCGGAGAATTTGGTGCCTACGGGATGCTAAATCAAAACGTACGACTTCGGAGAAAAGAACCCTTGTACGAGTAGAAATGATTATGTGGTTTAATAATGTCTACGTTATATAATTTACTTCATACATATTAAACTGTTCATACATTCGCATGGTCATGGATGACTTGTGCACAAGGTGAGCTTTCCTCGAGACGGTACCCGGGGCGCTGGGACCCAATCGACCTAGAAAGAAATTATGGAATCGTGCTTCGGTACGAGGCATTACGAGACCTCCAGTTAGGCTCGCAACCTGGACTGGTAGGACGCGTCGCAATGCTACGTAATCGTCCTTCATGGTGTCGATATCACCAATGATCGCATATAGGATAGATTGCATGCTCACCTATTGTCTTGTGCAGGTAGTAAGTATTATGTATATTTTATGCAAGAAAGGAGCACGACCGTGGTAAGATAAGTTAAAATTGGTTATGTTGTTACTGTTTAAAATGTGCCCTCGATATGAACTGCAATTCATATAGTTCTAAATAGAAAGATCACTTCGTATGCTAGAATCCTTAATAAGCAGTATCGGTTTAGACGAGTGGGTTCGTCCCATCCACTAGCAAGTGTGCTAACCCCCAACTCCCCAGGTAACGAGCGCGCTGCGGGAGCTCGAGACTAGACTAAAGCTGAAGAACGGGAGGCGGCATGAAGCTCTCCTATTTTGAGTATTTTGATGCCCAATTCAGATCGAAGGCATTTTGTTCAAATATATAAAGGGGCATGAATGTATGGAACGACAAGGATTATTTTATGGCAACTTGTCGAGAGTTTTCTTTTGTGTTCAAAGATGTAGCCGTAACGGCATATGTAATGTAAAAATGACCTTGCACATACTTTGCAAGTTTTATGAATGAAAAGCTAAATTTCTTCCTATTCTATGTCTTCAACTCTCTGTACTATTTAATTTCAACGTGTCGTCTCAAAGGAAATTTCAAGTCCACATTCTTGCCTTGTACAAGTCCAATAAAGACAGGTACGACATTATGTCCTGACTCGTAGGATCGATTCATCTCGAGTCAAGGCGATGACGACCGATTGGGCGAGTCGAGGCGTGACAAGTTGGTATCAGAGCATGGTTCACACCTCGGACCTTTCAAAAATACTTTCTTTTAGATGCTGTTACAATTTTTCAAAAATTATGCTTTTCGACATATGCGGCATGAAATAATCTTTCCATACATATAAGCCCGTAGATATTTCGAGAATACTAACGGGTTTGTTTAATTTTGTAGGAATGCCGAAGAGAACGGGTGTCCCCGCTGTCAACGCCACGTTGATTAGCACGGATAGCACCGAAGACGCGATGCCTAGCGAATCTGCCATGGAGCAACTATTACGCCTCATGGAAGTCCAACAGTGCCACACAGAGATGCAGCAGCGACAACTGCAAGAACAGATCCAGGTCCAAATTATTGCCCAACAAAAGTAGATGGAGGCCCTGACCCGGATCGTGAGCACCATAGCGACCCAACAAAACTCGACGACCGCCATGTCAGAAGAAGAAGTGCAACCAGCGACGATGAAGCATATGTCTTCCTCCTTCCTGCTCAAGGCGACCAAATTCAAGAAGAAGAACCCGCCTGAATTTAACTGCCGAGCAAAGCCTGAGGAAGTCATGGGATGGCTAATGAAGATGGAGGGTCTGTTCAATCTCCTCAACATCAAGGTGTAGGGCCTAAAAATCAAGTTGCATCATGCATTTACTACTCAACAATTAAGTTGCGCTTCAAAAATCAAGCTGCGCCATTACTATGAAGCTCAGAGATTAAATTGCGCCATTGATTAGGTTGCGCCATATATCAGACTGCGCCCAGTCATATTGGGCCAAAGTCTACGTGGCATCTGACATTTAATGGCCATCATTACCTGACAGTATCGACAACTGACAGCACAGTAAACGAAGAAAATCTCTTCGAATCTCTCGAATTGTGCCGCTCGAGGAGATTGGATTGACAGCTGTCCTGTACATCTTATGAGTTGCGTCTAGGCACAATCTGAACAAACTACTTTTTAAGCTGCCACGTGTCTATCCATTCAGTTGCGCCTAGGTGCAACCCAATCAGGCGCAGTTTGACTTGTTGACCGAAGCTCGCGCAACCTGATGAAGTTGAGACAACTTACATTCTAAAACAGGATGACGTAGCGCATATGCCACTAATCTCTTAAGACGTGTCTACTATTCTGTATACGACTATGCGCATCTCAATCACATGATGCCACGCATCTAATTACAGTTAGTACACGATTGGTTAACTGAATAAAAGTTGGCACAACATCAGGTTGGCGCAACCCAATGTGGCGTAAGCCAGTGTCACTCCCCATTCCCGGAATACGTAAATTTTTGATTTTTCCTGTATATGGTATCTGGCACCTATATCTTGAATGTATGTATCATGTATTTATAACTAGCCATGGCATGGGACAGTATCTCGTCGCGGATTAGTGTGCCACCCCTTGTCCTTATTTGGTTGTAGGCGTGGTTCACTATTTCGATGATAGGATTTCTGAACCGTGTTGTGGTTAGGATTTTATTTAATTAATTTAATTAGTTGTATCATATAGCAATTAACATGTCATTAGTCACATGGTTGGAGCATGTTTAGGGCTTAGGGTTTTCTTAAGCCAACCCTTATATATATTCTCTTCCTCACTCTCTCTCCTCATTCATTCACTCTTTTTCATTTCTTTTCCTCCCAACGTTTAGGCAAGTACATCTTGCACCAAATGGAGAGATTCTTGCATTTTTCATTTCTTGATTTTTCTTTGATATGATTTGTCTATATTGTTCTTCTCATCATCCTCTACAAGTTTAGTTCTTGGAGTTTTTTGATTTTAATGGCTAGTTGTGTGTAGATCTAAGTTTGTGCCATTTTCGGTTTTTTTGGGTTTTGATCTATCAAACTTCTTTATTTTCGAAATCTAGTTGTTCTATGTTGTAGAAAATTTTATTCTACCCCATTTTGACCTATGGAAGTCCAAATTTGGACTTAGAGTGAAGGTTTTATGGAGCTTGGAAGCTGTGGATTCCATGGCCATCCTTCTCAGATTTTCGGAGAAGATGGGTACCCACTTACCCAGCCGCATGAGATCCATTCACCCAGCCGCATAGATGGGTACCCACTTACCCAGCCGCATAGATGAGTACCCATCTACTGCCGCTCATAGTGCCTATTTTGGCTGTTTTTGTATGTTTTATGTCCTATTTGGCCATAATTTCTCCCAACTCCCAACATAAAAGTTGTAGATCTTTGTCTTGGCTTCAAGGACCTTCATGTCTCACTTTAACCTGAATTCATATGTGACTTTTATGTTACGAGGGGTCCACGTGACTTCCTGACTTGACCGTGTTCCTGACCTGATTACCTGTATACGTGCTGGTACCTATTCTAAGTATGTATTGAGATGTAATATTAGTATGCACTGCGGTACTATTTAATAAGTGCACTGAGGTGTGACTCTACGTGCTAAGTGATCATTCGTGTTATATGTCAATACATGTGTACCTTCCAGCACAGTCATGGTAATTGGTCAGTAATAGTATCGTGGTAAAATAATTGTTGTTTGAAGCATTACACTAAGCATGGATCTAGATTGAGCCGATGTGGATTCATACTTAGGGTACACGTACTATGGTACGACATATAGGAGGATGACCATGTGACCACGACATGTGATTCCAATATCAAGATAGGGTTAATCTAAGAAACTTAAATTGGTAGAAGCATTGGGAGGGAACAGAATCTCGAGATCGTACGTTACCAGCCGCCCTGGGTCCCGTCCTGGCACGTCGGGTTGGCCGCCTCGGATACTGTATAGTCATCCGCACTAGTGGAGTACAGTATCTGATTTATGACTGCCGAGCCAGCTCTTCCTATAGGAGAGCTGGAACCGTTACTGCTTATTCTAGCACGGTGGCCTTTCGAGGGACCGGTGCATTTCGTGCTTGCTTGTATATAATGGTTTGGCTAGCCCTGCTGGAATACGATACGATCTGAGTATTCCTATATATATATTGCATTACTGGGATAATCCAGACAAATCATAGAAAGCCGTAGGATTGATTGGCCGCTTGTAAGCTGACTTGTTTGTGATATGTTTTCTTCTGTTAGCAACTGAGGAACATGGACTATCGTGGTGCGTGGTCCAACCCATGTCCTTGTTTGGTTGTTGGGTTGGGCTATTGTGCTGCGATAGGCTATAGACCGAAGTCGCGATCAGAAGCCCTTTTACCTGCCCATGGTTATAGGATATATCTTATCTCGGCACGATATTGGCACCGTTTGTCCTTGTTTGGTTGTAAGGGTGCCGTATTGTCTCGATGATATGGTATAAGCCTATAACTCGTGAATCAGGTCTTATTTAACTCATTGGATTTGTCTCACTATTTTGTGCTCCCTTGTGGTACTTGCTATTCGGGGCCTGACCCCGCTGGTTTTGTTTGGCCAGATCCCGTAGCGGCTCCCGAGGATCCAGCTTTCTACCCGAACAATGGTGCACACCAGGAGTATGGGCACCAGGGACCATGAGTGGGTTTCTTCTTCACCGCTCTGATATCTTCTATTTTGTACTTGGCGTTTAGCCACCGACACTTGTTTAGCCGGCAGTTCTGGACACTAGTTTCCTTTGCATAATTGTAATTAAATCAGACTGCAGCTGACTATAGTTATGTACTATCGACTCTCCGAACTAGCTCATCATTTTGTATAGCTAAACTCATGAATCATTTTGATGAAGCGTCGGGGACGCCTTACTGCTTTGTCTTATATGATCATTATTTACTGCTTCTTGTTTTGATTGATTGAGACATAGATGCTCTGTGGGACCATAGGAGACCTGATTGTAGCATGCACCCCCTAGTCTCTTGACATCCACGATCGCCGTATGACATTTATATACCTCATACGGTGTAGCTGGCCTAGTCCGTCTCAGTATTTCGGTACTGGGGCGTGACAGCCAGTCTCGCGCACATCAGAATAACTGCTAAAACAGTTATTTCCAGAACTCTATAAGTTTCCGATCATTGTTAAAGCACCACAGAGATCAAGAAATCTTGCAAAATTGCTGTTGCATTCTACAGAGGCTCTAGTCTTCAAGTTCACATAGTCCAAGGGATAAAGTGATCGTCTTCTGATCAGATTCCTACAGTTGTACTTTTCCAGAATTCAAATTGTACTCTTGTATTCTTTTCAAAAGTTTGTAATATAACAACTTTTTGTTTTTTGCAAACAAAATGGAGACTCTGTTGTGGACGACTTTCTCCTCCGATGAGAAGGTGACAACTCAATGTGATGTTGCGTCGATCGACAAGACGTAGAAGACTCTGGTTGTTCAAGTCAACCAGACAGCCTATGAAGATATGATCAACAAGAAGAGCAACAAGCGCACGGTGGCTATCACCAAGAACAAAACTGTGTGCACTCCTAAGTCCTCT
Organism: Iris pallida; assembly: GCA_029216955.1. NCBI lineage: Eukaryota > Viridiplantae > Streptophyta > Magnoliopsida > Asparagales > Iridaceae > Iris > Iris pallida. The sequence goes on from JANAVB010020397.1 coordinate 4,342,236, forward strand.
ATGGTTGCTGTTGCCCTGGTGCAATCTGCTTCTATTGCCAAGGCGCAATCTGCCTCTATGGCTCCGGCGCAGTATGTTTCTACTACCTGCACACAGTCCACTCTCACTGCTGCCCGCGTGCAATTTACTCCTCCTGCTGCCCGTGCGCAGTCCACTACTCTTTTTGCTGCCAAAGCACAATATGTTCAAGCTGTTGCTAAGGGACAGTCTACCCATGTTGATGCCAAGGCGCAACCCGTAGCCTATATTGCTAGGGTGCAACCAGTAGCCCATAGCACTGTGGCGCAACCCAAGCAATCAGTTGTTCAGGCGCAGTCTGCTGCTCTGGCGCAACCCAAGGGAACTAGTCTTTTGGCTATTCCCTCTTCCAATTCTCCAGTTCTGAACTTGGAGAAACAATGTTCTAGTGCCAAAACTAGACAGAACAAAGGGAAGGGTCCTTTAACATTTTCTCAACTGGCGCAACCTGTGCCTAAAGTGGTCCCACAATAAAACAGAGGAAAACGCTTCTTAGCTAACCCTCTACAAAATAAAGGAAAGCACCCTTTGGTCTTTTCTAAAACTTCCCTAGTTTATGACTCAGAAGAAGATGTTTCAGATTCCACTCCTTTAAACAGAGGTCTTCAGATCTCTGCTATGGGAAGGAATACTGATCAAAGAGGTGTCTTGCCAACCCCTATGGGGACTAGTCAAGATCTTCCAACCTTGCAAATTTCAAGATCCAAGCAAGGAAAGTTGATGGTATCTCAAACAGAGACACCTAGAGCAGAATTCTCTGATTTACATGCTTATTTCAATAGGCATCCATCAATATCAACTTCGGTGAAACGCAAGAATTCTATGCCTGTTTCACTTAACAAAATGCCCTTAAGGCTTTTGAAAGAAAACGAGAGAAAATGTACAAAAGTACAAGTAAATTCTGGGAAGTATTGCTATGGAAGTCTGATCTGAGAGCGATCACTTTGTTCCTTGGACCACACGATGATGATGAAGAAAACTGCTTGGAGATGAACAACTGGAAGAACTAAGTCACCAGAAAGGTATCGACACAATTGGCACTGATGGCACAGTCGAATGCTTTCCTGCTTTGCTTCACTCTGTTCTTGAGAAAAAGTTGAAAAGAAATACTCTGGAAAATCACTTTGCTCTGAAAGTATCTGGTCTCCAAAATCTTGTACTTCTTTATTAAAAAAGAAGTCTTTATATATGCTTGTCTTCTGTACGTAAAAAGCATCAATATTGGGTCTCTACGCAGGCTATTAGGATAACTGTCATCCACGTACAGAAATTGGCCTCTACGCCTGTTGACACATGTCCCATAATCCAACAAAATAAGGAGAGCACGTACACACGTTCTTCGAGAAGTGTGGCATGAAGACCACGTCAGAAAACCACGTTCCCACATAATCAGGACAAACTATGCATAAAAGATGTTATTTAAACATGTTCGAGCGTAAAATAGCTTAAAGTAAGCTTCCTGCATAAAGTGGCTAAAAATAGACTTGAGCGTAAAGGCTCAAATAAACTCTACGCGCAAAAAAGAGTAGCTGAGATAGCCTTGAGCGTAAAAAGCTCAAATAACTCTTTATGCGTAAAGAAGAAGCTATTCCTCAAGCGTAAAGCAGCTCATCGACACGCTAAACAACAAACTCCTTGGCTTCTGTGCAGTTATTTTGTCAGAAAATCAATCTGTCAGAACAGAATCTTCGTGCATTTAATGCAGCATGGACAGCTCATTCTTCGCGTAGAAAGTAAAACTGCTCTCCGCGTAAAGTCTGAATTTAATGCTTGCATAGAGTTTTGAGTTTGATTCAGTTTGACCTTTGCGTAAAGTCTAATCTGGAACTGTCTTTGCGTAAATATCTCAACTTCCTTGACTTAATCTTCGAAATTTATTTACGCTTCTACAATACCAAAGGCCACTCTGTACCACAAACTAAAGTTTGAAAAGAAGGACCCAATCACTTATGCTAATGAGTTAAGTACCTCTTTGTACACTCAGGGAACTAAACATTTGAAGAATAGGAGGCATGTTCCTAACATCATTAAGGAATATGTTCCTCCGACTTCTTCTCGTCCTGTAGTGGTAACTGATCTCCGAGAACGTCTTACACAAAGACGGAAGATTACAGGAATATCTCCTTCACCTCCAAATCACTCTTAAGATCGCCATTGCCTTCATGAAGTGGTCATCAAATGTTGTTGCCAATCAGCTAGATGATCTGTCTTCGATCGTTTGAACTATGTTTCAACTACTGAACCTGTAACAGAAGATAAAAATGAGCCGTTATATGCTTCTGCTAACATGACTTCTCAAGGCACTGGGGGTGGAAAACGTCCAAGATGTAATGCATCCCGTAATCGCAGTCAGCAATACTTGGATCGGATTCATGCATCCAGTGAAGGGGTTTTTCAATACACCCGATCAAGAAATCAAAATTTGAACCAATGTGTCTTTAATCAAGAAGATCTCCCCATCACGCATCTAGGAGAGGACTCTTTATCTGAGTTTGATGCAGATAGTAAAAGTTCTGAACAAACTATCTCGTCAATAGCAGCAAGATAGATGACGGCATATACCGTTACAGAAGATCAAGATGCCTCTACTTTAGCCAGTCAGGAGTAACGAATTGTTGCACTAGAAGACAAATTGAAGACCATGGCTGAGATGGTCGCAAGTATGCACACTATAATCGTGGCTTAACATACAGTGCCACCAGTTATAAACCCTGCTACAAATCCAGAGCTTATAGCTTCTTCTGTACCTGTCAATGTCAGTCTGGGGGTACCACCTCCTCAGGTTGCTTCTGTACCAATTCAAGCTGATCCCAGTCAGTCTAGTGCTGGAGGTGGTAGTTACCATGCTGTTCCTCCTCCCAATAATTCTAATCAGCCCACCAATTCCCAAATATTAGGAGATGCTAATGAGGCTGTGAAACTCTTATGCACTCAGTTTGAGGCCTTCAAGCAGAAGGATGGCCTACAAAGACTTGGCATAAAGCAACCGTACCCTACAGAATAGAAGGAGGTTCCATTCCCTCCTAAATACAAGCTTCCAACCATTATGTTATTTGATGGCAGCACCTCTCCAAGTCAGTACATCAATCACTTTGAAGTAATGACTGACCAATTACAGCCAAATGATGCTCTTCTTACCAGAGTATTCGTCGGTTGTTTAGCCGGCGCAGCATACGACTGGTATCGTAGTTTGCCAGATGCCTGCATAACTTCTTTTGCTGGTTTCAAGCAGATGTTCTTGGAACGGTTCTACGAGGGAGTCAATGATATGACAATGTCTGCCCTCATTAAGATCAAACAAAGACACAATGAATATACGGAGAGTTTCATTGAAAGATTCTGCCGGAAGGCACTTAAAATACCTTTAGGAACTCCATCTGGTGTAACAATAGACACCTGTAAATCAAACTTGTTGCCTATTATCAGTATGTGGACGGGATCTACATAATTCCAGGATTGGCCTTCTTTCATTGTGAATGCCAAGGCGGCAGAAGTCAGTGTCAAAAAGTTCAAACAGTTAGGAGTTCAAATGACTCATCCTAACCAAGATGAACATTCTACACCCGTGGGTAATAATCGCCAGAATAACCGCAACGGTAAAGAAATATTGGCTATCAATCTCAAGGGCAAGGAGTCATTGGCTGTTAATGTTGCCCAGACAGCACCTATTCCATCAGCACCACCACAAAAAATACCTCGTCCAAAAGAAGAGTATTCTTTCGACGAAGATGATACTTTGAGCATCTTCGATTGCTTGATCAAAAGCAATAAGCTTCAATTGCCAGAGGCAAAATGACCAGAAGAAGTGGGTAAAACTGATCACCATAAATACTGTGTTTATCACAGATTTATAGGGCATCCAACCAGAGCATGCTACGTGCTTAAAGGCAAAATCCAGGAGTTGGTCAACTCTGGGGCAATTACTCTGCAGCAGGATGAGAAGACTGTGACAACTAATGTTGTCTCTGTACAGTTTGGTGACTTTCCACCACAACTTGTACAAGATGGTGTTATCCCCATTCCAAGGACTACTCTCGAGATCGTGAATCTCCTACCTCCTCAAAATGAAGGTCTTGTTCCACTATCAACTGACAGAGGAGAGATTATGTGGATTCACCCAGACCTGGTAGCAGATTTCAAAATGCCTTCTTCTTCTAAGCAAAAGAAGCACACCAAAACTAAATCCAAGAACTGCAACATGGTATCTTTTGAACCAGTAGCAGAAGAAGAAATTCTAATTGGCACTAGATCTGGAAAACCCTACCTTCGGAAATACCCCAAAACTCAAGAGAATTCTGCCTCATCTCCTGATGATCCTCCTACATCATCTTCTCCTGCTGAGAATATACCATCTACATCTCTGCCAGTGGTTGAACCAACTCCTCCTAAACCGACATCAGCAGACAAAGGAAAGCAACCTGTTCATTTTGACAAAGCACTAAAGAATTCCTCATCTTTTGGACTCGAAAAGCCATATAATTTTGATATATTGGCTCAATTAGCCAATACTCCAGCAAGATTGTCAATCTTTGAACTCTTACGTCTCTCAAAAGAAACTCGAGAGACGTTAAGTGAAGCTATGAGACAGGCTGATGCTTGTCTTACTCTTCTCAAAAAGCTTGAAAAGGAGCCAGTCAGCTGTGCACATTGCCATAGTGTGTTTGAGTTAATGCCCAATATTACTTTTACACAAGATGACATGTTGTTAGAAGACAATCGTCATGATCGTCCTCTCTATTTCATGGGTATGTGGACACCATGAAAGTCGATCGTATTCTGATTGATCCAAGGTCTGCTCTTAGTATCATGCCGAAGTCTTTACTAGATGCTTTGAAGATCCCGGTGCATAACCTGTCTACAACCATCACAACTATTTTGGGGTTCAATCAAGGAAGAAGTGAACCTTTGGGGAAGATACGCCTAAAACTTCAAATTGGCAATCTTCGTACAAAGGTGACTTTCTATGTAATTGACAATCATGGCTCATACAATACTTTATTAGTGTCACGACCCGCACCCACTGTGAGGGTACGAGTGCGTAACAACGCCCAGCCTACGCCGTAGTGTCGGCGGTAGAACGCTGTCCTAGGTTACTATCTAACCAACAACTCACACAATTATAATGTACTTGTCAAATCTCAACACCGAACGGAGGACAAGTATAAGATATCGAAAGTCAATCACAGTCTAAGCACGATAAGATAACACAGAAGAAATAACTAAGTAATAGAAAGACAACTACTAAAATAATAACAACTCTCAGCAATCTTAAATACTACACAAGTCTCAAAACAACTACAACAAGTTTAACATGAAAAACAGATGCTAGTCTACTAACTAAATCCCGATCACTCCTGAGTGTCGGGGTCAAAGGTAGCCATCCCGTCTCCGGGTCCATAATATGTAGGGCATGTGTCCTCAGGGCAATCATCTGTAAAATTTTCAATAGGTCCAGTCAGGACAGGAACGAGTACAACTCATCAAGAAATCCCAAGTAAATGACAGAGAACTATAAGGCAGTTATAGACAGTTATATTGATGAAGCATGGCAGTTTTATACAGGTAGTGATGTAGAGAAACAGTTAAGGTACATAGAAAGTAAAGTAACTAAACAAGAAGAAAAACATGGCAATGAAGGCTGTAAAATATAATCTAGCTGAACTAGAGTAGCATGATATAAGTCCAGACAGTATAGTAAGAGTCATGTGTGAGTCCAGACAATGTAATCTAATACCAGGTGATTCCAGCACAAGATGAGTCCGGTATAAGGTGAGTCCAGTCAGTGATCAAAGATTCCAGGATGAGTCCAGACTATACTCTAACAGTGTGTTTTTAAAATATCGGGATCGACATGTGAACGGCTGTAGGTAATACGGCACACCGCACACTCGGCCAAGTATGGGGTGGCTATCATTCCAGTATAATTCCAAGGGAGTGGTTCCAGTATTTGGGTATGTTTACATGCCTATTCCAATATTTCCCCGCCCAGCAAGTACAAGTGAATCCATAACCCGATACGAAAATAAGTATAAGTCCAGCCAGTACACGAATGATTCCAGTAAATGATTCCAGAGTGATTCCAGTAGGTGATTCCAGAAATAGAGGCCAGACATGAATAAGTGAGTGTCACATGAAATAGATCCAGTAATAACAAATCGTGTTTGAAACAGAGAATCAGATAGAACTAGCTACAACTGAAATACAGTAAACGACAAGTAAATGGAAGAACTATCAGAGAATGTACTCGCCTGCTACTCTAAAAAGAGTAGTGTAATATCAGATGTCTGCACCGGAGTCACAATATCCTAAACAGAGTAATATGGGTTATAATATGTTCAAAATAAGGTAAATGAAGTTTATGATGCAATCTACGTAATTTCTAGGTCAATCTAGGTCAAAGTCAACTCTAAGTCAAACCTGGTCAACTATCTAGGTCAAACTAGGTCAAACCAAGTCAAACTAAGTCATATTAGGTCATACTAGGCCATAGCAAGTCAAACTAGGTCAAGCTAGGTCAGGGGTTGACTTATAGTTGACTTTTGGGTCAACTGGTCAACTCTGGTCAAATTTGGTCAACAATGAGTTAAACTTGGGTTAAGCTCTAGTCTATCTAGGCATTAACCTATAGCAAGACATCTATAATCCTACCACTTATATAATACATCTAAATACCTATATCACAATTTACAAGTAAAACCTATACAATGGCATATATATATATATATATATATATATATATATATATATATATATATATATATATATATATATGAGATACTATACCTATATCATATCACAATTATGTAGATGGCTTCTCTAATCTAGTGCAAACATATCTTACATATGTAGGTATCTCAAAATCTTCCACCAAAATACATATCCTATATCATAGATACATCAACATCTCATATAATATAATATATACATACATACATGCCTTTTACACACACACTTGCATTACCTACATGCATACCTATATGCATTCATGCCTATCTACCAATATAATTGATTACCTACAACATACATGTTTACAAAAGCATACAATTAGATATCATACATGTCCCTATACATGTATTATATTTCAATTAGGAGGAAACAATGGAAAACAAAACTGGAAGGAAAGGGGAGGACTGGGATGTAGGTTCAGTTCAAGTGTCTATGGGCAATGTGTGTGTGTGTGTAGTGTTCTCAAGAACAAATCAGTCCATGTGTGTAAATCTGAAAGAAAAACAGTGTGTGTGTTTCATGACAGTGAACAATAGGTTTGCAGGAATATGAAAATCAATGACAGTTATGCTACTAGGGTGTGTTGTGTCAATGGTGTACAGGGCTATGTTCTCAGGTTATGGGTGTGCGTGTGGCATGGTGCATCACACTCAAGATTTCAGTTATCTTGTATTAATCCAATTCACAGTTCTTCAAGGTATTGAACTCATATCAGTTCAACCTCCAAATCTCAATTCCAAAATTGAACCAAAACCATAAGACTGAACAATGGTGATGAGTGGAATGCAAGAAATGATTTGGTGAAGTGCAGTAAAGGAAATTCTCAGGATTTCAAATGAAATGACAGTTCAAACATCAATATCAGTCTCACCCATTCAAGCCAAAATCCAAATTCGAAAACCCTATTCTAACACCTATCATAAACCATCATTCAAGTAATATAATTACACATGTAATTGAATTTACCTAGTACTAAACATCAAAGAAAAATCAGCTTTAAATAGGGACTCAAGTTCAGGATTCAAACAGTAAAAAAGAAGAAGAGAAACTAGCAGTCTACAGCCCATTCCAATATCGAATCCCATTTCTCAAGTGAAAAACCTAATCTAACTTGCAAAACCAACTTAGTAGGAACTAATACACATGTAGGAATCAATGTGGCAATTTAAAACATCATTTAAATCAGATTAAAAATGAAATCAATTCAGGATTTTTGAAACAGACACATGGTATCAGTAATTAAATGGAAAATGCACATTTCGAAATCAAATCATGTTAATATACTAAATTAAAGGTTGGTAATTAATCTAGAACATGTGTACGTGTCACAGGGGGTGTTTGTGTCCAACCAAGGGGTGTTTGTGTCCAACCAAGTGGACACAAACGTGTCCAAACGACCACACATACACATACACGAAACTGGGTACAGGCAGTGTCGTGCACGCGTGCACATCACTCGTGGACACGACACAGTGCACCACGTGTCACATGCACCTGCCTATGTGTTCGCCTAGGGTAGGGCTAGGTCCTAGGGTGCCTGAAACGTGTCCACGTTACGTGTCGTATCGGATTTTAAGCCGTGTCAGTGGCTAAAATCGCGAGTGCACAGCACGCACGCGCGGCCAGTGCGGCCAGTGCGAGGAGGAGAACTCCTCACACACTGCTCCAAATGGCCTCAAATTTTGGGAGGATGATGTCAGTCAGTGCCCTGACATCCTCCCAAAATTTGACGTGTCCTCGTGTCCGACATAGTGAGATATCCAGCCCGTGATGCAGGATAGTGCACGCGTGTCGTGCGCCCGTGTCCAACACCAAAAACTGACACAAGATGACACAGAAATACCTAACACCCTTCACAAAAATTAATGTACATACTTAGATCTAAAAATTCATGTAATTACGTTTACAAAAATCGAAAATAAATTCCAATGTGACATTTCATCGAACACCTATACGTACACTATGACACGTGTCCGATACGGACACCAAACGGACACGAAATTGACCCAAACTTCAGGGACAGCTAGAGGACTCCTAGATCTAGCCCTAAATGCAAAGGAAATAGAATATTAGATCAATTTATGGAATTTTACCTATAGGTGCAAAAAGCTTAAAAAAGCTACAAATGGGGGATTCCTCCTTTCTAGCCAAATGCTCCCAAATGACAACAAAACTGAGATGATCCTCCAAAAACAGTAGGTAACCAGAAATTAGATCCTAATGCAAAAGACTAGGGTTAAAAAGGAATTAAAATGAATTTATAGGAATTTTTGGAAGGGAAAAAAAAACCTTTTCTTCAATTTCTAGGTCAAGCTCTAAAAGAGGCAAGAACACCTCAACATGACATTAAATAGGGAGGGGTTCTTCTATGGCTGGTCATGAGTTGAATAATTAGGATTAGGGTTTCCTAAATTGGCCCATGGGCTTAAGTCATGATTAATTAAGTCATGAAGTCATAAGCCATTTCATAAAACCATAAGTCATGACTTAAATTCACTAAACCAAATCCCCTCATTCTAAAACTAATCTCTAATGACTAAAATGGGTTAACTCAAGTTAGACTAGGGTTACCATGGCTAGGGTTAGGTTCTAGGCTAGTCCACTAGGTCTCAACAAGTCAAAGTCAAACTAGAATTCACCAATTCAATAATCAATCAAATAATTCAAATAAGCCAAAATGACCAAATTACGCCTAGGCTAAAAATGATAATTAAATATCCCTAATCACATGGTTAGGCTCTAGGTCATGCATTCTCTAGGGTTTCACTAGCAGCACATCAAAATCACAAGTCATGACTTAAAACAGTTTTTAAATAATTTAAAAATGATTAAAAATCACCAAAAATCATAATGTGAAATAAATATCAATAAATAATAATAATTATTATAAAATTTCAAAATTAATCTCATCTGGAAAACTGGGTGTTACAATTAGGAAGACCATTCCTTCATGAACACAATATTGTACCTTCTACTCTCCACCAATGTTTCAAATATGTGGATGGTAATGGAGAAGTCCAAAAAGAGGTTGCAGATCTGAATCCTTTCAAAGGAGTTGAAGCATACTGCAACGATTCTCGCATGTATAAGGAAGAATTCATGAAGGTGGTATTGGCAATGGACACAGATGAAGAACAGAAGTGTATACCAAATGATACTCTGGTGATTCCTGTTAAAGTGTATACTTCTTGTTCTCAGTCGTCCAAACCACTGACTATCTATCTTCCTTCCCATGAGAAGCAGCTTTCTGGTGATAGTCAGGAACAAAGGGAGCTCACCTCTTCTGAGCCGCTTATAATCGACCTTCGTCGTAAAAAGCCCCCTCCTCCTTCTCGTTCTTCTTCTACCCCTATTGTCATCAATCTGACTAAGCCTGCTAAGGCTAAAGTTCCTGTTGTAAATGATGGTGTAAAAATCAATAAAGCATCTCCTTTGCAGTATACTAATGTCTCTTATTATACTCAATGTTACTTGGATATGCTAGATAGCTTTAAACCACTTACAATAGAAGTCGTATCATCTCTACGAAATGTGGTATCATTGGATTCAATACAAGGGTCGTACTTCTTAGTACCGTCTCGAAAGAAAGATGAAAGGCCTATATTCTTCAACAAAAGAGAGGAACAAAAAGTCATACTCTATAATGATAATAGAGATGATACAGGAAGGCTACAATTACGTCGCTATAGTCCACAATCCAAAGCAATCATCTGGAAAATGGGCTATAATTTCAGAACAGGCCTCAACAACGGTAAAGGAAGACGAACTCCTATTCGTATTTCTTTTCCAAAAGGAAAATCACAACAATACCACAGTAAAACGAAGCGGGGACTAGGTTATGCCTCACCACTTCCAACTCTAGAACCTTCTGAATCTGATAAAGAAGAACGATCTAACTCTTCTGATTCTATCTCATGGAATTCTGATACCAGCATTGGTCATGTTCATAGAGTAATAGTATCTTCTAACATGGTATCTGCCGAATTCTCGGAAGATGATGAAGATGACATTGAAGAAGCTCCTGAAGTGGACCCTTGGGCACAAAGGATGGACAATCAGTGGGAACTTCGTTTTGAACAACGAGAACCACCTACTGAGGATCAACTAGTCCAAATCGATATTGGAGAGAAGGGCGTATCACGACCAATCTTCATTAGCAAAAATCTTTCAGAGGATGATAAACAAGAATTAATTCACCTTATTCGTGAATATATTGATGTCTTCGCCTGAAGTTATGAAGATATGCCAGGATTATATCCTCAAGTTGTAACTCACAAACTTAATATCTTGCCGAATGCCAAGCCGGTCAAATAATAACAACGATGATTCAAACCTAAAATGATGGATGCAATTGATGATGAAGTCAAAAAGCTTATAGCTTGCGGTTTTATCATAGAAGAACAGCATCCTGACTGGGTAGCCAACGTTGTACCAGTTTTGAAGAAGATCGAAAAAGTTCGAGTTTGCATTGACTTTCGGGATCTCAATGATGCTTGCCCTAAAGACAAATTTTCTCTCCCAATTACTGATGTCATGATCGACAATACATGTGGATTCGAACGAATTTCTTTCATGGATGGGTTTTTCGGATATAATCAAATTCGAATGAACCCTGAAGATGAAAAATATACTTCGTTTCGTACTCCTCGTGGAGTGTACTGTTATACAGTCATGCCATTTGGTCTTAAGAACGCAGGTACAACTTACCAGTGAGCTATGAGTACTATCTTTCGAGATTATCTGTGAAAGACTGTCGAATGCTATGTTGACGATATTGCTGTCAAAAGTTGTCTAAAGGAAGATCACATTCAAGATTTAAGACCTATTTTTAATCTAATGTGCCAGCATCAACTCAAAATGAACTCCACCAAGTCTTTCTTAGGTGTCTCTAGTGGCAAATTTCTCGGCTTCGTCATTACCTCTAAGGGTATACACGTTGATTCCGAGAAGATCAAAACCATTCAAGAGATGCGTCCTCCACACAACCTAAAAGAGCTACGAGGATTCCAAGGTCGACTTACGTACATCAGGCGGTTCATTTCAAATTTATCTGGACGTTGCAGACCATTTACTCAATTAATAAAGAAAGGTGTATCTTTCTTTTGGACAGAAGAGTGTCAACGAGCATTTGATGACATAAAGCGGTATTTAATGAGTCCACCGGTTCTTGTACCACCGATCTCAGAAATACTATTTTTAATGTATGTCCGGACAATAGATCATTCATTGGGAGCTTTGCTAGCTCAGAAGAACAAGGAAGGTCATGAACAAGCCATCTACTACCTTAGTCGAACGATGATTGGAGCTGAACATCGTTATAGTTCGGTGGAGAAGGAATGTTTAGCCTTAATGTTTGCTGTCCAGAAGACAAGACATTACATCATAGGCCAAACTATTCATGTCATATTCCGAGCCAATCCTCTTCGAGTCTTAATGAAGAAGCCAAGTACACTCAATTCTAGGCTTGCTACATGGGCCATATTGTTAGCACAATATGATATGGTTTATATTACTCAAAAGTTTGTGAAAGGTCAAGCATTTGCCGACTTCTTAGCAGCTCATCCTGTCCCTGAAACATCTAAACTATATGACGAGATTCCAGACGAAACATTGGAATCAAATACGATCCCAGAAGAGTTTTCTACTTGGCGGTTGTTCTTTGATAGAGTTTCTAGAATTGGACCTGGAGGTACTCTTGTTGCTGGAGTGGAAATTGTTCTCGTTTCACCAGATGGATTAGCTATTCAAAGGGCTTATTCTTTAGACGAATCATGCTCTAACAATGTAGCAGAATACAATGCCTTGTTCATTGGACTCCAATTAGCCAAACAATTAAATATTGAATATCTCAAAGTATATGGTGACTCTAAGCTGATTGTTAATCAGGTTAGAGGCATATATGAAGTTCGACATCAAGATTTGGTACCTTACCATGAAGCAGCAACCAAAATAGCTTCTTCGTTCAAAGGGTTCTTCATCGAACATGTACGTCGCGCATGCAATACAGAAGCTGATGCCATAGCTATCCTAGCTGCGGTATTGGCAGTGCCAGTCAAAAGACAATAAATGGTTGTTATCTCTAATAGAGAACTATTTTGTGTTAAAAATAACCACAACATTGAATTTAACAATATAACTGAAGTCAATGTCATTAGCGAGGACTAGAGAGCACCTTTCATTGATTTTGCAGTACATGACATATTGCCAGAAGATCCTAAAAAAGCTACAAGTATTCGTCGTCGATCGCTTCGATTCTATTATAATCATATTACTAAAACTCTCTATCGAAGAACTTTTGATGGGTTACTTTTGAGATATCTCGCTGGTGATGAAGCAAAACAGATATTATGCGAAGCTCATGATGGCATTTGTGGAGCACACCAGCCTGGTCCTAAACTACAGGATCGTATTCGACGTATGAGCTACTACTGGCCCTCTATGGTATCAGATGCTATTGACTATACAAAGAAATGCCGTGCATGTTAAATTTATGCAGATTTTATTCACCAACCGTCAGAATTTCTTCATCCGACTGTTGCCTCATGGCCTTTCGAAGCTTGGGGCATGGATATAATTGGCCCTATCAATCCTCCTTCATCTAAAGGACATCGGTTCATCTTGGTTATAACCGATTATTTCTCCAAGCGGGCAGAAGCTATACCTTTGACTGAAGTAAAGACTAGTAGTGTTATCAACTTCATCAAACATCATGTGATATACATATTTGGTGTCCCTCGCCGAATCATCTATGATAATGGGCCACAATTCGTCAGCCAGAAATTTAATAGGTTCTGTAATGACAACAGAATCAATAATGTTGCTTCTACAGCCTATAATCCCGTAGCTAACGGGTTAGCTGAATCATTCAACAAAACCATTATCAAACTCCTTAAAAAGTTTGTCTCTATTAACAAACATAATTGGAGTGATAAACTTGGAGAATGTCTATGGGCATATCGCACTACTGTCCGTAACCCCACAGGTTGTACACCTTTTTCGCTAGTATATAGATGTGAAGCTGTCTTACCATTGGAAATTCAAATTCCTTCATTGAGAATCGCCATCGCTAGTGAACTTACTACAGAGAATAATGATCGTTTTTGACTTCAAGAATTAGAAGCGCTCGACGAGAAAAGGTTGCTGGCTCAACAACACATTAAACTTTATCAAGCCCAGATTTCAAAAGCTTTCAATCGCAAAGTCAGAGTGCGAACATTTCAGGAAGGTGAGCTAGTTCTTACAGTCAGACGTCCTATGACTATGACTCATATGAGCAAAGGCAAGTTCGAGGCAAAATAGGAAGGTCTATATATGGTAAATAAGGTTTTCTCAAATGGAGCCTATCAATTAACAGATATGGATGGCAGAGTTGCTATGATGCCTATCAATGGCAAATTTCTCAAGAAATATTATGTGTAAAGACAAAATGTACTTTATTTTAGAGACATGATGTAAATAAAAGTTCATTTTATTCAAAAGCAGAATGGATTTACATAATATTAAGGACGGGGAGGAGGCCCTGATCCTTCATGATTAATACATAATTTGCCAACAGTTCAAACATCTCATTGTCTAAACTCACAAAAAATTCACAAGCAGCCATCCTCAATGCCTCTTCTTCGGCAGTCTTCCCAGGCTCCACTAGATTGGCAATCAAGTCCTGTCCTGGTACAGGATTAATTGAGCCTTTACCCCTTTCTTTCTGAGGAGGCACTGGAGGCTCAGCAAGGGGCATCTCGGTCTTTTCTTCAATCTACGGAGTGAGCAAATCCTTGGAAGACATTTTGTACAGAAAGAAAAGAAATAGACAATATCTACGAAAGTTTTATTCTATTTATAGACAGAACAACTAGATAGTCAACCTCGAGAACTGATGCGACTTTTTGAAAGAAGCACAATTGTTCATTCATTTATAACTGATTGTTCATTTTATTTTCTTCAAAAACTGATGCGATCGTTCATTTGTTTATTCTCTTCCTTGAGAGTCGAAATGACTATTCATTCATTGTCTCTTCCTCGAAAATCAAAATGACTGTTCACTTTTCATAACGGGAGTCCACGTTCTCCACACCTTTGAATTCTGATTATTTACATTCAACAACTTGTCACATCCATATTTTTTTTGGATTCTATTTTCTATATCGTCACATTAAAATCAAATCATAAGGAAGAAAAAATCATTCTTTATTCCTTCTTTAAAAACATAGGTACATCTTGATGGAAATCTACTACATCTTAGATTTTCATTCTAAATATAACAAATGAAGGTCTATTACATCTTTGGATCTTCTTATTTGTTGGTGCCAGTTCCTTGTCATCTCGTCCAGAAGAAGCGAGCCAGACAATGGGATCGACTCTGGTCTTCTCTCTCAAACGAGAGGAGAACCACATAGTACAGCAGCCCAAAGATAAGCTACTGTCAATATAACTGGTGGAGAGAAGATGACCCGCCAGGAGAATTAAGAATAAAATCACACTTGTGATACGATTCCTAATTTTGTCTCTCCACCATCCAACTCTCATGTATAAAGGCTCTTCCTACCATCTGAGGAAGACCCTTTTGGAACACAGAGAGTTCTGAGCTGTCTGATTTGAGTGTCAGAATCACATGAGTTGTCTGATGTGGGTGTCAGAAGAATGCTCTTCATAGCATCCAGGTCGTCGATGCCAGTTTTTAAGAAGCTTGCCAACCAAACTTCTATAAAGATTAGCACGGAAAGAAAAGTCAGTAAAATCTATCAAAACTGCGCACTGATCAACAGGCGCATATAAACTGTGCGTCGATCAACATACGTATATCAATAGTGTGCATCGATCAACAAACGCATATCAATAGTGTGCGCCAATTAACAGGCGCATATCAAAGCTGTGTGCCTATTCTCAGAAGAACAGGCGCATATCAACAGTGTGCACCGATCAACATACGCATATCAACAGTGTGCGCCGATCAACAGGCACATATCAACAGTGTGTGCCAATTTAACAGGCGCATATCAAAACTGTATGCCAATCAACAGACGCATATCGACAGTGTGCGTTGATCAAACAGGCGCATATTAATAGTGTGTGCTTCTGATCAAAGTCAGACACTGATTGCAGTGCGTGCTTCTTCTCAGAATTTCAAGCGCGCATCTACAACCTGCACTTTATTTCTACGAATTAACATCTATTTTCACAAAAAAATGGCGCAAAGTAAAAACACTTATGTGTGAAAACCATTGGTTCTTTTCTGGAACTTACCAACTTCTGAAGGTGCAGCATACAAAAGAATAGCATCATGTTGAAGTGGCGCAAGTGAACTTGTGGATGTTGGATTTTTGCTGAACAGTGGGACCTTGTGAGAAGTCATCCTCTAATAAAAATGAGAGAGCATGAATGTCTCTTTTCTTTCGTTTTGGCTATCCTTTTAAAAATGTTGAAGATGAAAATGGGCGCGTCATTCTAGGAGCCTATTTCGAGAAAGAATTAAACAATATGCGCTTAAAACCACGTGATGGCTGCCATGTGTCTCTCAATAAAACAGTAAACATTGAATTGGTCAACATAGCACATCTACATGCGCCGTTTGAAATTACAGCCACACAATATATCAGAAATTATAAATTTCATTTTCATAAAGATGGGAGGACCCCTACAGACAAGGAGATAGAAAAAGAAGATAAAAGCTGGCACGCTTAACATTATTTTTTTTTCTCGTCCTCATTGGTCTGACGAAGAACAGCGTCCAATTCTTGTATGTTGCGGATCCCCGAGCGACGCATCAGATTAAGGAATCTCTCCGAATCGCCGTGCTCTTCAGAGGAAAGTGATGGCCCACCACTTGAATGATTGAAGACTGTTGGATTTAAACCAAAACAATCTAAAAAGTTCACCGCCCTCAGTGACGGGTCAGCCTCCAACAAATAAGTCGTAGGCATAACGTCAGGTTTCACTTCAGGGGACTTGATTTCAGTATCAACATTGGTCTCCATCTCCTTTTTCTTAGGCGCCGTCAAAGTACAGAAGTAAGTATAAGGACCAGCCCCTATATATACAACTAAACTGTGAGACCAGTCTCACTGTATCGGTATTTTATACGGATACGTGTTTATTTGAGCCGTATTTCGTATTTATCGATTTGCGTGATATTTTAAAATTTTCCTAAGTATAGGATTTTCATGACTTGGTTTAACTTGGATTTGGTTTTATTTGGTTCGGTTCCACTTTGATTTTGACTTGGTTTGGTTTAGTTTGGTTCTTTATGAGATGAGGTGTATGGTTTAGATTGAGTGGAGAGGGATGAGTGGTGGAGATTGCTTGGGCTTGTTATATAAGCCACCTACCACTCTCTCTCCTCCATTATTTTTATTTCAACTTCATCTTCTTCCTCCAGCCCAAGGCAAGTACACCTTGCCGAATGTTGGACGATCTTAATTTTGTTTGTTCCATTCCCTTCCTTGTTATATTCTAAGCTTGTTTAGAACTTGGAGTTTTCCATTTTGATGGTTCGATTGTTGTAGATCTAGCTTTGAAGTAATTCTAGTTTTCATGTGTTTTGATCTATTTAATCTCATTATTTCCGAGTTTTGATGGTTCTATGTCGTAGAGCATTTCATTCTGCCCTATTTTGACCCAAGGAAGTTTGGATTTGGACTCTGGATGAAGGTTTTATGAAGCTTGAGAACTTGGCTTCCATGGTGTTCTTCTTCTCAAAATTTTGGAGAAGAAGAACTGTGCCTGACTTGACCGCATGAACATTTCATGCGGCAAGTGTTTTCCCAGCCGCATGCATAATCAAGCCGTATGAGATCCTGAAACCCCGTAGCCGCATGCGCCCCCTTGCTGTCAGCCGCATGTGCACCCATCACTTCTAGCCACGTGAATACGAATTATTGACCGCATAAGTCCTTAGTCCCTTCCAGCCGTATGGGGTCCAACTCGCCCTCAGCCGCATAGACCCACTTCTCTCTTGGCCGCATAGGCTGAGTCTCATTCCAGCCGCATGAATGATCTAGCTCAGTCTCATGCGCCCCCTCTTTCCGCTAGCCGCATAAGACTTTACTTGACCCAGCCGCATGAGAACTTCTTCCCAGCCGCATAAGACTCACTGAGCGCAGCCGCATAAGATCCCTTTATTCCCTGGCCGTATGGAACTCGACTCGGTTCTGCCGTATAGCCCTTGCTCTGCGAGCCGCATGAACACAAGTCCATTCCAGCCGCATGAGAACCCTTTCCCCGTGAGCCGCATGGCGTTGTATCCCTTGTAACCGCATAGCGCCTATCTTCCTGGCCGTATAGAATCCAGCAATCTCGAGCCGCATGAGTTTCTCCTTTCAGCCGCATACACCCTGACCTGTCCTGAGCCGCATGAATTCATCCCCTGAGCCGCATGGACTTCCCTTGCCTTGTTATATTATTATTATTACTCTATTATTATTAGTATGATAACTAGGCACGTGATTTATTGTGTATTTTTACGCCTTTTATCCTGAATTTGATAAATTACGATTTGATTGACATGATTGAAATGACAATTGTACATGACATGGTGTGACAAGGAACTAGCATGACTTGATAGTGACCCTGAGCCGCAGGGCTCCTTCCTGTGCCTTGTCCAGCTATTTAATTATTGTTATTATTATTATTTTTCTATTGTTATTTGATCTTTACTGATGATTTGTGTCTTGTAACCTCAGCATAACTTGAGTCTCCTGATTGAATGCTTGCACTATACTGTCCGGCACATGTACCCTAAATACGACAGTGACCCGTAGTGGTGCACTCCTGATTAATGACCTGACATGACCTGATGGTGGCCCGTCGTGGCGCACTCTTGACCAGTAAACTTGACATGATAATGACATGATAGTGGCCCGTCGTGGCGCACTCCTGACAAGTAGACCTGACATGATATATCTTCATAAGCTGTTGTGACGGCTACCTGACATGACATGACCAGTATAAATAACCCGGACACCGTGGGTGATTGTGCTTGTACAACTAATCCAGTCATATCTTGCATCATGTCTAGGAGGGGACTCCTGAGTACCACGGTCAGAAGTACCTATTGAAATGGACTAAGGCTAAAAAACTAGATTAATACATTAGTCATAAAGAGATCTCCCAGCTACAGGCAATCCCGTTACCTGGGCACGCCTTGGGATCTGTAGCCTGCCGTCGAGTAGGGCACATTTCCAGCACACTGTCATGTGTTGCACCCTTCAAGCTACCTAAGGGTACATTCATTTCCTGGACGATGTACCCACCTGAATTCAACTCTAAATCTTTTAACCCGGGTAACCTGGATGGTCTGCAGGGCTTGTGGCTGTAGAGTAATCTCACTGCATCTTGTTAGTAACTAGGATTGTGATAACCCTAGTTAGTTAATGTAGAAAGCCGTAGGCAATGATTGGCCGTGATTGATTGGATGGAGTCTAGTCCAGTATAGTATTGTCTAGAAGTGATTGATTGCAAGATTGTACCAGAATGATTGAATGATTGTCACTCCAGATTGTTACTATAATGATTGTACTCTGTATTGTCACTCTCTCACTGTTACTTAATGATTGTCACCTCTAGCAATAAATGATCAGAGACCAAGTTCTGTTCAGGCGAAGGGTTACAATCTCGGTCCTTGTTTGGTTTAAGGATTGTAACCTGGCTTCTGGAACAGTGCCTTCGTCCTCTCTTCGTATATTACCTGGCTCTATTTATTTAACATGTTCTCCAGTTTACTTTATGTCAAATGATGATTTACTTACTGTCTTCCTACGTTCGGGATAAGTGCATTGGTACTGCATGAATCTCGATCCTCTTTTACTTATTGCTTTCTCTCCTTGTTGAATGCTAATGATTGCTGGTTTTAAGTTCATAGTTCGGCCTCCTTGTGGTACTTGCTATTTGGGGTCTGACCCCACTGGTTTTGCATGGCCAGGTTCTAATAGAAGAGCTCGAAGGATCTACCGCACCATTTACTCGACGGTGACCAGCCGGAGCACCAGAGTGCCTCAGTGGGTTTCTTTTTCATTCTCTCACTGATATGTAAATTCTCCTCTTGTAACGTTTAGCCTCGAGCACGTGTTTAGCTCGTGTTTTAGTATTTTCCTTGATATTGTAGCCTACGGGCATAAACATGATATATGTATTCTAGACTATAGCTAGTTCTTATCATGTACGATTAATACTCTAGCTAGTCCTCAGTTCTGTAGTACTGGCTTCATGATCATTCATGTATATATGGTTCGGGATGCCTTACTATTGTATGTATGATGATCGTACTCCTTGCTCTTGTATAATTGCCTGTGATTGAGATACCTAGGATTGTTAAACCGTAGGATTGACTGATGGCTTGTAGAGTAACCCCCATGTCTTGACAGCTTATACGTAATTTCAGAGTATTAACGTACTTTGGGATTGCGTAGCTGGCTATGTCTGCCCCCGCTCTCCGGTATTCCGGTTCTGGGGCGTGACATAAACTGACTCTTCATATTCCTCATGGGAAATTGAAAATCATCAATGAAACTCGGGAAGACGAAGAGGAGATCGAGTGTTTTCGGGAAAGAAATTTAATTATGACGGCTGGGCATTGACTAGCGCAACTTGACTCAGTCAAAACTTTTATAAATTCAAAGTATTTCAAAACTTTGAAATGTTTTTAAGTTTTGAAAACTTTGAAGGGGGTCTTGTAGGGCCTAAAAATCAAGTTGCGCCATGCATTTACTACTCAACAATTAAGTTGCGCTTCAAAGATCAAGCTGCGCCATTGATATGAAGCTCATAGATCAAATTGTGCCATTGATTAGGTTGCGCCATATATCAGACTGCGCCCAGTCATATTGCACCAAACTCTACGTGGCATCTGACATTTAATGGCCATCATTACCTGACAGCACTGACAACTGACAACACAGTAAACGAAGAAAATCTCTTCGAATCCCTCGAATTGTGCCGCTCGAGGAGATTGGATTGACAGCTGTCCTGCACATCTTATGAGTTGCGCCTAGGCACAATCTAAACAAATTCCTTAGTTACGCCTAGGTGCAATCTGAACAAACTTCTTTTTAAGCTTCCACGTGCCTATCCATTCAGTTACGCCTAGGCGCAACCCAATCAGGCGCAGTTTGACTTGTTGACCGAAGCTTGCGCAACTTGATGAAGTTGAGACAACTTACATTCTAAAATAGGATGACGTGGCACACATGCCACTAATCTCTCAAGACGTGTCTACTATTCTGTACACGACCACGCGCATCTCAATCACATGATGCCACACGTCTAAATACAGTTAGTACACGATTGGTTAACTGAATGAAAGTTGGCGCAACATCAGGTTGGCGCAACCCAATGTGGCGCAACCCAGTCTCGTGCACATCAGAATAACTGCTAAAACAGTTATTTCTAGAACTCTATAAATAGAGTTTCCAATCATTGTTAAAGCACCACAGAGATCAAGAACTCTTGCAAAATTGCTGCTGCATTCTACAGAGGCTCTAGTCTTCAAGTTCACATAGTCCACGGAATAAAGTGATCGTCTTCTGATCAGATTCCTACAGTTGTACTTCCCCAGAATTCAAATTGTACTCTTGTATTCTTTTCAAAAGTTTGTAATAGAACAACTTTTAATTTTTTGCAAACACAAGGGGTCCAAGAGAGTCGGGTGTACAGCCTTGCAGCTAAACTTGAGGGCCTACGACTGGTAGGAGACGAAGAAACAAGAGCTCCACGAGGCCAACCCCAACGCCAAGATCTCGTGGGAGACGTTCAAACTGGCCTTCCTCGAGCAATACATTTCTCGTGCCGTTCGTCGACAGAAGGAAGAGGAATTCATGTCCTTGAAGCAATGATACATGTCAGTTGAAGATTACGATGCGAAGTTCGTAAAGCTTGCGAAATTTGTCGGGGCCTTTCTGCCGAACAAGAAGGCATGGTGCGAGCGCTTCCAACAAGGTAAATGACGATTTGCGTCGGGACACCATGAACCAAAGATGCCAGACTTATAGGGATCATATAATGCCGCCCTTGATAGCGAGCGGATCTTTGGTCGAGCTTCGCAAAGGACCGGGTCAGGCGTCCGTAACAATTTCAACAAGTGTCCTCACGACGCGGGAGGATCTGGTGTGCCAAAGCGTCAGAACACGTTCGAGGCATTGCGAGACCTCCAGTTAGGCTCGCAACCTGGACTGGTAGGGCACGTCGCAATGCTACGTAATTGTCCTTCATGGTGTCGATATCACCAATGACCGCATATAGGATAGATTGCATGCTCACCTATTGTCTTGTGCAGGTGGTAAGTATTATGTATATTTTGTGCAGGAAATGAGCACGGCCGTGGTAAGATAAGTTAAAATTGGTTATATTGTTACTGTTTAAAATGTGCCCTCGATATGAACTGCAATTCATATAGTTCTAAATAGAAAGATCACTTCGTATGCTAGAATCCTTAATAAGCAGTGTCGATTTAGACGAGTGGGTTCGTCCCATCCACTAGCAAGTGTGCTAACCCCCAACTCCCCAAGTAACGAACGCGCTGCGGGAGCTTGAGACTAGACTGAAGCTGAAGAACGGAAGGCGACGCAAAGCTCTCATATTTTAAAGTATTTTGAAGCCCAATTCAGATCGAAGGCATTTTGTTCAAATATATAAAGGGGCATGAATGTATGAACGACAATGATTATTTCATGGCAGCTTGTCGAGAGTTTTCTTTTGTGTTCAAAGATGTAGCCGTAACGACATATGTAATATAAAAATAACCTTGTATACTTTGCAAGTTTTATGAATGAAAAGCTAAATTTCTTCCTATTCTATGTCTTCAACTCTCTGTACTGTTTAATTTCAACGTGTCGTCTCAAAAGAAATTTTAAGTGCACATTCTTGCCTTGTACAAGTCCAATAAAGACATATACAGCATCACGTCCCGACTCGTGGGATCGATTCATCTCGAGTCAAGGCGATAACGACCGATTGGGCAAGTCGGGGCGTGACAGCACCTAACAATCGTTCTCATCCAAACACATTAGCAAAATATCACAAAATCTCAATCATTCTTATCATAACTAATATGAGTCTCCAATGTTTGGTAAAAATTTTAAACCCTTGTCCCTTTTCAAAGTTACATGCCAATGGTCTTATCTCAATTCCTCACTGCTTATTCACTATCATTTCATTGCTCGTGATATTCCTTCCATGGTTATAGCCATCCCTTCTGAGTACAGTAGTCGTCTGATCATAAAAGTTGATCCTCGTCAAGTGTTCATTTACTTGATCATCATATTCTCATGTTTATATATATTATCCAAATTCACTTCCTCTTTGGGAAAACCTTACCAAATTCTAGACTTTCCTTGCTAACTCTACCTATGTTTTCCTCTATCTTCCATAACTCTTCCATTAATCATAAAATTCAAGATCGTCAATTATATCCATTTGTTCAAATCCAATACCCAAGCACTAGTAATGTAACGTCCCAGTCCCAAAATACGTAGGACTAAGTAAATAGACATGTCAGCTGTATACATACGAAGTGTACTCCAATATATGAAAACCTCGTATGAATACATAAGCTGTAAAATGCAGTAAACCAAGAGTGATCTAATCTCATCCACAAATGTAAGAATAAAAGATATCATATAATCAACTGTAATAAGTCTTTGTACAATACGTTGGGCGGAGACAAATCCACTACCAACAAGTAAGGAAAAATATACATGGAAACGGAAATGATTTGGCGGGAGTAGCAAAGAAAGACCCAAGACACGTCATCTCCAAATGAATAGAGAAGATCGCGACCTCGACTAGAACACCTGCAATATCACAGAAGCACACACCTAGAGAGATAACCAGGTCCTCAGAGGGACGTAACAAGATACAAAAAAACATCATGCCATATAAACTGTGATATATAGTAGAAAATAAGGGATGCATGCAATAGGGTACCTAACCGTACTATAGTGAATATACAATAAAGAACAATCCTTCACATATGGACACTCAGGCTGTATAGCAGTGGCATCGTCCCTCTCATCGGAAATCAGTACAATCCGTCCATAACGTTGGATGAACGTCAGAGGGAATCAGTAAGAAAACGTCCATAACGTTTTATGAACGTCAGAGGAAATCAGTACAATAGGGTGAACCTGCGTCTCCAACGGAGCTTCAGGTACAATAGCAGTATGTAAATTTGGCCCATACATCAAGGAACAGTTCTTCCCTTCCAATGCCTACTGGAGTCACATCCATGACTCATATGAAACTCTAGTAACTGCCAAGTCCACTAGCATGCAATTCTATTGGCAGTTACTCCTAACCGTCGCATGCCTCATACGTATCGGTGACCGGCCGACTACGCGAGTACGTGTCCTATATGTGACTCACAATATGTGGTAAAGTATGTGTCAAGGCCGTATGGGATATACTAATACCTCATTATCCAATGGGTGGTCACTAAGCTAAGTTAATGCAAAATAATTTAAAAGCAATTAGAACGACCGATATAGTCGCTTGCACCCAAGTGTGACTTGGACGCACAACAATATAAAATATAGAGCAAATATATGAAACTAAAAATAAATAACTGAAAATAAAGTAAAGTAATCACATAGTAAGGTGGCAAGGTATCTTGTCTGAGGTTATGTGCAAAAGAGAATAATCCAGTAGCTCGAACAGACAAATAAACGAAACAAGAAAAGCCAAATCCTGAAGATAACTCCGGATGCTGCAACAAACATGACGAATGAGTTTGGAATATAAGATATGCCTAGTAAACGCCTGTTCAAAAGTTAAATTCTGGAACAGGGGCAAATTCGTAATTTTGGGTCAAAATGATGTCCACCGTTGGACCCGTTTTACACCGAAATATGTGCCAATATCTACGATCTCTAAAGTCGTCAAACTACATGTCTACAGATTTATTTTGATGAGACGAACCCAACAGTATGTCCAATTTTGGATTCCGGTGGGTCGTGCACAAAATCGCCCGTTGAGTAGGATTGTGGGCCCGCTAAAATGGCGTCCCGATCAACCTTCTCAGAATTGAACCAAACTTGGCTCACAGGACCAGAAAAATATTTCGAGTCCAATGGTGCAAGTTTCGTCACGATTTGATGTGTGTACACGAAGTTGTGACTTAATTTGCAAAGGGTCGATACGGGGGTATCTCGACGGATACGCACTGATTTCGTCACGAACATGCAACAAAATCGGGTTCCGTCAGTTCCCACACGTCGACAACATCCATACGCATCTTTCGATGCGTATAGTACGCGACCACGTCGTCCGATTTGTCGGGGCGCACGCCGTATCGGGAAAAATTTCCGTATTTTTAATGTTTCAAAAACAGTTTTTCACACAAGTTCATCGATCCATAACTTTCTGTACGATGCGTTAAATCTGATTTTACAAATTGCGTTGTAGTCTCGGTTATGTTGTTATTCTTTGCCTTCAATTAGTTTCTATGAAAGTTTAATGGACATCGAGAAAGTGCCCGACAAGTTGTCATTTTAATTCAGTTTTTAACAGTTCAAAATTCTGATTTTTCTCTAACTTTATCTCGATTTTTCGAGTCAGTTAGATGGTTAGATCGAAATCCATCTGGAAGATCTTGAAGAGGATCATGGGGGCTACGCATAGAAATTCGTAGATCGAAAAACGATCGAACGAGATGGCAAGAAACTAGGAGAGAAGGTGAGTACCTCGCTGTTCCGTTACTGCTGCTGTTGTCGATGGTTCCTTTGTCTTCTTCGCGAGCACGGCTTCGTTGTGGTGCGTCCGAGCTTCGCCGTGGAGTAGGGAGGAGGAAGGAGGAGAGGAAGGATTCGGATTAGGGTTTTGGGTTTATTTTTGAGCCAAATGTATATATATATGTGCTTATATATATAAAGGTCAAGGGGGGTCGGCCTAGAGATGTTGTTGACAAAGGGGTCGGCCCCTCTTTGTTGCAGCTGCTGCTGCTATTGGGCGGCCAACAATTGCTTCTTTGTTGGTGTTGTGCTTGGGTGGTCGGTTCCCACTTGTGGGGCCGACCACCATACATATAGTTTCTTTTTCTTTTTCTTTTTCTTATCAAATCTTTTCAAATAAGTATCTATATATGTGTATATCTACTACACACAATAAATTATCCATAACAATTTAATATTATATATCTAAACTATTTAATGTATTTAAACACACACACACACACACACACACACACACACATATATATATATATATATATATATATATATATATATATATATATATATATATATATATATATATATATATATATATATATGTATATACATATATAAATTTACTTTACAATAAATTTAATAATAATAACCTATAAGTAGAGTGAACATATATATTTATTTAAAAATAACTTTAATGATAATAAAATAATAAATTTGCTCAAGGGTGGTTTTGATGAACCCATACCACACTTCCAAATTCGGGTCCAGAACAATTTGTACAGTGTTGCAAAATATTATTTAATAACAAAATACCAATATTTTGTACAAATAATTAAATAATCACAAATTGTACATAAAATTCTAAAATAATTTAGAAATATTTGTACATACCTAAAATATGCCTATATGGTCACATTTGGTCACACTACATACTTACTTAGGCTTGGGTTCGGTCCGGGCTCAGTTCGGGCTGAATTGGACAAACCGGGTCATCTAAAAATCAATATATAAAATAATTTAAATAAGTCCATTCACAACTTGGCCTGGTTTTCCTAGTTTGGACATCACCATGGCTAGGCTTCTCCTGGCATGGTTAATATACTAGTGAAGGCACACTGCTACAACTTCCGTGCCAAGGTTCATGGTCGTCTAGCGCTCCAAAACTAAAAAATGGCTAAAGTCATCTTTAATAATTAATAAAATCCATAAATTGCATAAATTCATTTTTAAGTCTAATAAAATAATAATTAAAAAATAGGGATTTTATATCCTACCCAACTTACAAGAATTTCGTCCTCAAAATTTAGGATTAATAGGGTAGATAGAGTTGAGGGAAGAGTTCGCCAATACCAAAATACAATTAAATTTTGGAGGAGGCGATAAAACGGCGTTCAACACAACTATGCATTTAGGAACTTGTTAATTCGACACACACAAAATTCCTCAGGGTTACGGGATTGATTGAGGGTCGCTAGTGAAGGTAACAAACTTGGTTAACACGAATTAAAGATTAGCAAAGAATTCGGTAGTTCAGGGAAAATAATTTGACGATTGGGATATGTGGTTCCCTGAGAGAAAACTGGATACTAATCGTCTTGGTTGAGAGTTGGTTTTAAGTGAACGATTGGAATCATTCTCGAGTGCTCAAGAATAATTGGGAGGGCACGATAACAATTCTAGGGTTGAGGAATGAGAAGTAGTTAAAGGCGAGGGTACAGCCACATGAGTCGGTCGGTGGCTATCTACATTTGTGTATAAATAAATGATAGGGCAACCGAAGATGATACCTTGAGTCTATCTAGCAAGTACAGTGCCTTGTCTTTCAAAAATAAGTAAAAGACAAGAACAACAAAGGTTTCAAAGACGGTGCTATTGAGTACGAATGCGGGGTTCATAGGCGACAAAAATAATTCAAAAGAGAATTGCCAAGGCTGTCGCGGATGAGACTCTAAGGCAAGTTTAACTATGTCTCCATCCACGTAGAATAATACATGAAAAACGAACCAAAGTGCAATAGGTTGATCAGACCATCATGCACCGGTTCTGATTAGACAATATGTTAGTGGGTGCACCCAATAAAATATGTCATGATCAAGCTTGATAACGAAATAAGCTTGCAAAACTGAAGCTACATTAGCAGCATGAGATAGTCAAAATATGAGCAAGGGAGGTACTGATGAAGGAAATTTTAAATAGTCTAAGATCCTTTAAAATCAAGACTCGTCCGAAGTTTGGGCCTATACAGTTGTCCTAGTGTTTCTTCATTTATGGCTTGGTAGACTAGATAAGGTAGGGTCCTCTGAATTTATAGTCTAAGTGAACTTACCAACATGATTCATAAAGACAAAGGATTTGTTTGGTTGTGAGGTATTCTACCCAACTTACAAGAGTTAAACTAGTAGTGTGATGGGACAATGGTCAAGCAATCACGGTAAGGCACAAGGTTCAGCATTAAGTGATTTAGTAGAACATATTCACATATCGGGTTAAAGGATTGAGTCAAAGTTGGATCTCTTAATTGAAGTCGGAAAGTATTTTAGTGCCATGGTAGAGGTTATAGTTTGGTCATCTTGACCATAAACTCATATCAAGAAATAGAGTACAAGGAGACATGTTTTAGTAGGACATGATATATCTACATGAAGGTGTGCCCGTCTAGGTCTTACATATGAAATTTGTTGGAAGGAAAAGTCTAGTGTTGTACTCCAAATATCCAAGTCACGGTAAGGGACGCCAAAATATCAAAAATAGAAAGTGGGAGTTCACGAGGTGATAATTAATGCACGAAAAATAAAGAAGATCAAGTTAAAGCATAAAATAAAATTAATTAAGGAATCCAGTAAAAATAATTTAGGAACACAATTCCGAAGAGAAGATAGTCTTCTAGATGAATACAGTCAAGGAGCGATCAATTCGTTATTCAATCCGGAAACGGTTAGTAGGTCACGAGGAAAGGTCGAGTAGGTCAAGATTGGGATACATTCGCAATGTTTGGTAGATGACTAAAAACACTTGTGTACATACTACTATCATGGTCATGAGGGATATGGCAGTTAGTGTGGAATACTCAGTAGGGTTATCTTGGGGGCCTACCATTAAAATTTTAACTTAAGTTTCCTCCAAAAGTTTCTTAATAAAAACTTTCAAAAATAAAACACCCAAATTTTGTATTCACTCCAAGCCGTTCAAATTTACCATAAAAAAAAATTTAATCACTTTCATAAATCCCAAAGCAAATTTTTATCATGTTACTACTGACTTTTTCAAAATTTTACATTTTCAATTTAACTTTTAAACTCAAAAGTTCATAAATCACGAATATATATATAAAATATCCATAATCAATCATAGCTTTAAAACTCTAAAAAAATTACTAGCTCCCAGATAAAAATTTCTAGCACATTACAAAGCAATCTCAAAATTTTAGCTCAATATTTTAATGCACTCATCAATTATAACTTCTATTCATACTAAGTCATTCCAACATAATCACAACTTTTAAATGGTAATTTTATTTGATCAATCGAAACAACCTTATTACATCGTTAATATATTTTTATTTTATTTCAAAATTTGTGATATTAGCAATCCAACATTAAACTAAATTTTCAAATAATCTTATCAGTCATAAAATCATTTTTTTACGAAATTTGATACCCAAATTCACAATTTTTAAAAAAACCAAAATTTAAATAGATTTATAAATCATCAATCATAGGACACAATTTAAAATAAAGAAAAATTCTCAAAAATTGTTTTCATAACTTTCAAATATTTTAAACCAAAAATTTAGAAATCCTTACTTCTACAAAAATTTAAAATTTTAATAAACATATTAACCATAACTTGTACGACTCAATTTAAATAATTCCTTCTGCCACAATTAAAATCTAAGATCATTTTCAAACCAAATTTATAACTGTTCAAAGGTGTACAACTATAATCCAATAAATCATAAATATCACAACTCGAAATTCAAATCAATTTTTATATTGTTCAAAGATGTATAGCTATAACCCCATAATTCATAAATATCAAACTCAAAAATCTAATCAATTTTTTAAATCAATGGTATAAAGATTCTAGCTATTTTTTTCCTGCAGTATCAATCCTATGGTGTTTACTATTTAGAAATCTCAAGATTAAAACTTTCCTTGGTAAAATCCTACTTTACAAATTACTAATCGTTAAATCACACCCTTTTCTTTAAAAAAGAAAAAGAAAAATGCCCTCTCTCTTTTTTAACTCAATTAGAGTCGTAAATGTATTCCAATTGCCAATATAACCATTCTAGCCATGTGTTTAACCTATGAGCATATACTAGTGTAGTCATCTTCCTAGTTGACACTAAGCATGAAAATAAGAATCAACGGTAGAAGGAATCAAGCAAGATGCAATTCAAGGAAGTCGAACAAGAGTTCGGAATTTGAAGCCAAGGGAAGAGGTCAAGCTGTATGGATGAGATTTCTAGATTCTAATCCTATGTTACAGGCTCACATCGGTACAATAACGTAACCGAAGTGACAAACTTGATCACCTGCATGGGCTACCACAAAAACATGTAACGCCCCAGTCCCAAAATACGTAGGACTAGGTACATAGACATGTCAGCGCTGTATACATACGAAGTGTACTCCAATATATGAAAACCTCGTATGAATACATAAGCTGTAAAATGCAGTAAACCAAGAGTGATCTAATCTCATCCACAAATATAAGAATAAAAGATATCATATAATCAACTGTAATAAGTCTTTGTACAATACGTTGGGAGGAGACAAATCCACTACCAACAAGTAAGGAAAAATATACATGGAAACGGAAATGATTTGGCGAGAGTAGCAAAGAAAGACCCAAGACACGTCATCTCCAAATGAATAGAGAAGATCGTGACCTCGACTAGAACACCTGCAATATCACAGAAGCACACACCTAGAGAGATAACCAGGTCCTCAGAGGGACGTAACAAGATACAAGAAAACACCATGCCAAATAAACTGTGATATATAATAGAAAATAAGGGATGCATGCAATAGGGTACCTAACCGTACTATAGTAAATATGCAATAAAGAACAATCCTTCACATATGGGCACTCAGGCTGTATAGCAGTGGCATCGTCCCTCTCATCGGGAATCAGTACAATCCGTCAATAACGTTCGGCGAACGTCAGAGAGAATCAGTAAGAAAACGTCCATAACGTTCCATGAACGTCAGAGGGAATCAGTACAATAGGGTGAACCTGCGTCTCCAACGGAGCTTCAGGTACAATAGCAGTATGTAAATGTGGCCCATACATCAAGGAACAGTTATTCCCTCCCAATGCTTACTGGAGTCACATCCATGACTCATATGAAACTCTAGTAACTGCCAAGTCCACTAGCATGTAATTCTATTGGCAGTTACTTCTAACCGTCGCACGCCTCATACGTATCGGTGGCCGGTCGACTACGTGAGTACATGTCCTATATGTGACTCACAATATGTGGTAAAGTATGTGTCAAGGCCGTATGAGATATACCAATACCGCATTATCCAATGGGTGGTCACTAAGCTAAATGCAAAATAATTTAAAAGCAATTAGAACGACCGATATAGTCGCTTGCACCCAAGTGTGACTTGGACGCACAACAATATAAAATATAGAGCAAATATATGAAACTAAAAATAAATAACTAAAAATAAAGTAAAGTAATCACAGAGTAAGGTGACAAGGTATTTTGTCTGAGGTTATGTGCAAAAGAGAATAATCCAGTAGCTCGAACAGACAAATAAACGAAACAAGAAAAGCCAAATTCCGCAGATAACTCCGGATGCTGCAACAAACATCATGAACGAGTTTGGAATATAAGATATGCCTAGTAAATGCATGTCCAAAAGTTAAATTCTGGAACAGGGGCAAATTCATAATTTCGGGTCAAAACGATGTCCACCGTTGGACCCGTTTTGCACTGAAATACGTGTCAACATCTACGGTCTCTAAAGTCGTCAAACTATATGTCTACAAATTTGTTTTGATGAGATAAACCCAACGGTATGTCCAATTTTGGATTCCGGTGGGCCGTGCACAAAATCGTCCGTTGAGTGCGATTGTGGGCCCGCTAAAATGGCGTCCCGATCAACCTTCTCAGAATTGAACCAAACTTGGCTCACAGGACCAAAAAATATTTCGAGTCCAATGGCGCAAGCTTTGTCGCGATTTGATGAGTGTACACGAAGTTGTAACTTAATTTGCAAAGGGTCGATACGGGGGTATCTCGACGGATACGCACTGATTTTGTCACGCGCATGCAACGAAATCGGGTTCCGTCAGTTCCCATACGTCGACAACATCCATACGCGCCTTTCGATGTGTATAGTGCATGACCATGTCGCCCGGTTTATCGGGGCGCACGCCGTATCGGGAAAATTTCAATATTTTTAATGTTTCAAAAACAGTTTTTCGCACAAGTTCATCGATCCATAACTTTCTGTACGATGCGTTAAATCTGATTCTACAAATTGCGTTATAGTCTCGGTTATGTTGTTATTCTCTGTCTTCAATTAGTTTCTATGAAAGTTTAATGGACAGCGAGAAGAGTGGCCGACAAGTTGTCGTTTCAATTCAGTTTTTAACAGTTCAAAATTCTGATTTTTTCCTAACTTTATCTCGATTTTTCGAGTCAGTTAGATGGTTAGATCGAAATCCATCTGGAGGATCTTGAAGAGGATCATGGGGGCTACGCGTAGAAATTCGTAGATCGAAAAACGATCGAACGAGATGGAAGGAAACTAGGAGAGAAGGTGAGTACCTCGTTGTTCCATTACTGCTGCTATTGTCGATGGTTACTTTGTCTTCTTCGCGAGCACGGCTTCGTTGTGGTGCGTCCGAGCTTCGTCGTAGAGTAGGGAGGAGGAAGGAGGAGAGGAAGGATTCGGATTAGGGTTTTGGGTTTATTTTTGAGCCAAATGATATATATATGTGTATATATATATAAAGGTTAAGGGGGGGTCGGCCTAGAGATTTTGTTGACAAAGGGGTCGGCCCCTCTTTGTTGCAGCTGCTGCTGCTATTGGGCGGCCAACAATTGCTTCTTTGCTGGTGTTGTGCTTGGGTGGTCGGTTCCCACTTGTGGGGCTGACCACCATATATATAGTTTTTTTTCTTTTTTTCTTTTTTTTTCTTTTTTCTTTTTTCTTTTTCTTTTTCTTTTTCTTTTTCTTTTTCTTTTTCTTTTTTTTTCTTTTTCTTTTTCTTATCAAATCTTTTCAAATAAGTATCTATATATGTGTATATCTACTACACACAATAAATTATCCATAACAATTTAATAGTATCTATCTAAATTATTTAATGTATTTAAACACATCTATATATATATATATATATATATATATATATATATATATATATATATATACATATATAAATTTACTTTACAATAAATTTAATAATAATAACCTGTAAGTAGAGTGAACATATATATTTATTTTAAAATAACTTTAATGATAATAAAATAATAAATTTGCTCAAGGGTGGTTTTGATGAACCCATACCACACTTCCAAATTCGGGTCCAGAACAATTTGTACAGTGTTACAAAATATTATTTAATAACAAAATACCAATATTTTGTACAAATAATTAAATAATCACAAATTGTACATAAAATTCTAAAATAATTTACGAAATATTTGTACATACCTAAAATATGCCTACATGGTCACATTTGGTCACACTACATACTTACTTGGGCTTGGGTTCGGTCCGGGCCTAGTTCGGGCTGAATTGGACAAACCGGGTCATCTAAAAATCAATATATAAAATAATATTTAATTAAAATAATTTAAATAAGTCCATTCACAACTTGGCCTGGTTTTTCTAGTTTGGACATCACCATGGCTAGGCTTCCCCTGGCATGGTTAATATACTAGTGAAGGCACACTGCTACAACTTCCGTGCCAAGGTTCATGGTCGTCTAGCGCTCAAAAACTCAAAAATGGCTAAAGTCATCTTTAATAATTAATAAAACCCATAAATTGCATAAATTCATTTTTAAGTCTAATAAAATAATAAAAATAATAATTAAAAAAATAGGGGTTTTACAAGTAATGATTCTATCATAAATGAACCACAATTTATAATTCTCTCTAGACTAACTTGCTTACAATGTGCCTTGTCATTCATCCCTTAGCGATCTAATTTCATTGACAAAAATATCGATCCTCTAAGGGTGCTCTTACCGGAATAATATAATAAGGTTGCTAGGTAACTATCTTGATTTTTCCTACATATAACTATCAACTAACTAACTAACTAACTAACTATATATATATATATATATATATATATATATATATATATATATATATATATATATATATATATATATATATATATATGTATATATAACTATCCACAAAATATATGCAACACACTGAAATTGGACCTTGAAAGAGATTGAGCCAATAGAGATTGACATGGTCATAATAAGTTCTAGGAAAATCAAGTAGAACTTTATAGGAAATTTTTTCTTTCTGGTTGTGATAGGAGATTTATGAAAATGGAGACAACCGCTAGAAATGCAAATCCTCTAATCGGACAAAAGTCAGAATAATTTGAGGGTGCTTGAAAGACAACCATGGTATGGATATAATCTTAATAATATTCGGAAATCACATATATTCGAAGTCACTTTGCCTCAAATTCATGCCTCGCCAGAGTGCACCTGACTGCAGTAAATTTTTGGCTCCATATCTTGAATAATGATAGGTTATCGAGTAGTATATCAACTTTATCCATTTCATGGCTGAACAACATGGGAGACAAATATGATGCATTTAGGACATAGTCTTAATAATATCTGAAAACCTATGAACACCTGAAATCACTTCAACTTAGAGTCTTTGCCTCGCCAGTGCGCAACTAGTAGCACTAAACTCACAGTTTTCATAATTCAGGTAAATGGCTGCAACACATATATGCGAAGCCATATTTGGTCACTAAATATTTTCTCAACTTTGTCTATAGGAATTTCAAAGGGATAGCTCAACAATTCGAAAGTTTTCTAATGACTAAAAGAAATTGAATAATAGAATGTAATCAATTTTCTGACCGTTCCTGCTTCATGATACTCAAGAATTGAGTTTAGAAGCTTTCTAGGCCTTGAACTAATCAAGAAGTTGTCTAGAGATAGTAAGGTTTCAAGTTGAGTGGAGGAAGTCAAGAAATGAAAGTATTCCCAGTAGAACACTTCGAGAATATTGACCTTTACCGAAATTATTTTGAAATTTTTTTTTCCTTAAGACCAATGAAAGTTCAAGAATTTGCTACGTGAGTTGAGCTAAATAGCTAGTCTATTGGTTCGAAGGAAGTCAAGTTGAAATGGTTTAACAAAACCAACAAAGGAATAGCTTTGAAATATTAGTCATTATCTGAAAGGTTTAGGTACAAACATAAGCAAGGTGGCCTACGAAACTATAAGCAAGCAAAAATAGGTATTATAAATAGATAAAAGTCGGTCCTATGTTGTGACAGGGTAAATAATCTAGGTGTTCTAGTTGTTTCTAGAGTCTGTTTTCCTAAAGTCTCATCTAAACCTAGGTCAAGTTACAGAACTGCATGCTGGTCTAGACTAGGTGGACGGGACCAATTTACAGAACTGGACCTGCATGGGCCACCACTAAAAATATGTCACGACCCGATCCTAATATAACGGGTCTAGTCGGATCATGCCAAGCCTGTACCGTTGTGAGACGGCGGCAGTAAGCTGTATCAAGCAGTGAAACACAACAGGCAAAATATCTAACGGAAATAAAATATTTTTATTTAAACTGAAACTTGTCTGAAATGGAAATAAGACAACAACATAATTAATTTATTTCAATTGTTCGAAAACAAATAAAGGAAAAGAAACTATGCCAACATCTATGGTTCTGGGGTTCCTGGTTCTGGTTCAGCCAAATCTGCGGGACCCAAGTCAGGCCCGTAGAAAGAACAGTAAGCTAGCTCCTCCTCATCGTAATCACCTAAAAATATTGGATCTCCAGTCAGAAGTGAACAAGAAACATATTTCTTCCACATCTAGCATTTCTAAATTAACAATAAATGAAAATGCGAGACAGTTTTAGAAACTTTATATGTTTTTGTAAATAATAGTAAAAGACAACAAGCAATATGGTCTCAATGTCAAATATGATGCAATGCTAAGCTAGTATTTTGAGTATATAACAGAGCCTGTGACCGGCTGGGATAGAGGCAATATGAATACTAACGTTTCGGCCGAAACGAATAGCATACGGTACGGCTCAATCCCCTATGTGGTAGATGTTAGCGCGAGAGAGACAAGCGAGAATTTTGGATTTGGTCACAGACGTTATACTACTCCCCCAAGCAATCCCCGAGTCAATGAGTCAATAAGTCACTATAGCAATCCAGCAATCCGTCAATCGATGTGGAGTCCGAGAGGGATCCACGGTGAATCAGTGTCACTATACTATATGAAATCAACTGATACATACATTTAATTATTAAAGTAAAAACACAGACATGAAATAGATATAAAACTTGCCTCAGATGTTTTCCTCGACGTGGGAAGCAACAAGTAGGTAACTGCTAAGGTCTTAGGGATCAGAACTTACAAGATCGTAGTACCAGATTTTAGTAACTAGAAACTACGCTTTAACTCTAAGGAACAACACTAGAGGCTAAGTCTGGTAGGTTGGAAAAATCTATTTGGAAAATAATTATATTATTTAAGAATAGATTTTATTAAGTAATAAAAAGTGACAAAATAATCATTTTTGAATAAAATACATGTTTTTCCGAAATAATAAATATTGAGAAAACAACTTTTTAATAGTATTTTAGAGATTAATATTTTTAAGGAATTTAGGTTTTCCAAAACTAATTTTTTTAATAATATAGAAATTATTTACCGATCAATACTAATAAAATGATTTTTCTTAGAAATCTATTTTAAACCGTTTTTCATAATAAAAGGAAAAATAGCTTTTAATTTGCAAAAATAATACTTTATAAAAAAATACGGTTTTTACCAAACTAATGATTTAAATTAATAGCAAAACATTTTCGGTTATTATTACTAAAACCATTTTATTTACCGAAATCAATTATTTTAGCAAGTAAAAATCATTTATAGAAATAATATCATTTATATTATTTATTCTAATTATTGAAAGCTTTTAGTATAAAATGTTTTAGGAAAATATATCTATAAGTTTCTAGTGACAAAATCAAATACTAATAATATTTTGGTGAAACTAATTAATAATAGACCATTTTTACTAATAAACTCATTTTCCATATTTCTTAATAAACCAAAAATTCATATAAAATACATTTTGTTATAAAACCTTTTGTAGGCCAATATTTTACTTATAGAAAGTACTAATACTAATTAACTATTAGAAATTCTAGTCCCTATAGTTTTCTACACTAATAATTAATAACCAACACATTTAATTAAACTACACATTATTACACAATTAACGAAGCAATACAATTACTAATCTAAATATTCCAATTGGCAGAGCTTCATTCTGTCAATTGGCCGGAACATGAAAAAGGTTCTGTACATGGAACAGAAAGTTTCTGGGTCAGAGATATACCAAAATGGAGACGGAGCACCGAGGGGAGGCCTCGGGCTTGGATCGGAGCGTCGGAACATCGACGAAACGGCGGACACGCACGCGGGGTGTATGCGCGGGCTGGGGCCGGCTGGTCGGGCGTGCGGGCGGCAGGGCGCTGTCATGGGAACGACGCAGGGACGGGCTCGGAAGGTTGGAGAGAGGGGTCATGATTCGGAGAGGGCGGCGAGGGGAGTTCGGTGGTGCCTTCGAATTTGGATTTGGTGGAGTAGATTGGAAGATGGATGGATTTTTGTGAAGGTGGAAAAATGGGAGTTTCCTTTTCTATGAGAGATGGGTTTCTGCTTCTGAGAGAGATACTTAATGCAGAAGAGGGAAGGGGTACGTGGGGTGCTGGGTACGGATCTGAGAGGAAGAACCGGGAGGTGGGGAGAATGGGTAAGTTAAATGGGTTTGGGCTTGGGTTTGGGCTCCAAAGAGAGAACTAACCAAAAATTAATAAAAGAGGCCCAAGACAAACTCAATTAATTAATAACACAAATACAATTATCATATACAAATTGTAGGCTTCACAATAATCGTTGTTATTTTTTCTGTCATTATCGTTATATGTATATTCTTCAAGATTCTTTTATTTTTGGATATAATGTTTTTTTTTTTTGATGCGACTATACGCACCCCATGAATTTCTAAGTACACCCCATATAACTTAAGTTGAAAATTAGATTAATATTTAAAGACTCATATACCCATATGACCTACCTATCACACCCCATCATCCTCCTTCTTCTTCATTCTTTCATTTTCACATTCTTCTCCAACCCAACCCCAAAATTCTAGAAAATTCCTACTTTGAAATTGTGAAGAAGGCATCATGGAGGAAGGAAGTACACTTCAAAGACACAATTATTCTTTCTCGGTTTGAAATACTGTATGTGAATCGTTGAACCAAAAAAAATTGCGATAAGCACGATCAACACAGGTTGAACGGAACACTGTCTGCTCGACTTGTGTCGGCCGAACATTATATGTTCTGTTCGACTGGTCGAACTGAACAAAATATGTTCGATCGAGGAAAGTCGAACATATATAGGGCAGTTCAACCTGTAATGGTCGAACAATAGAGCTTTGTCCGACTGGTTGTGGTCGAACATTGTGTTTTTTTCATTTAATTTTTCGTTCGACCAACTTTAGTCGAACATTAGCAAAGAAGTTCGACTGTCGTGGGTCGAACTCCAGTCCGAGCGCTCGACAAACCAGGCTCAAACAGAACCGTAAAAATCAAAAAAAAATTTGAAATCTTTTTCGTTTTTACACGATTGAAGGGATTCGAAAAACCCCAGCAGTGATCCTAAGCGAAAAATTCTAGCAGTGATCTTGGGATTGGTCTTGGGAGCAGAGGGGATTGGAGAGGAGAGGGGGCCGGTCGGTTGGAGAGAGGAGAGAGGAGAGTAGAGAGGTTGGAATGATTTAGGGTGTGCTTAGGAATGACATATAGGTTTTAGGTTAGAATAGAAAAGGATATTTTGGTCATTTGATGGAGTGTACTTAGCATTTATGCTAATTTTAATCAATTAAAATGTGGTGTACTTAGCACTTGGGGTATGCTAAGTAAGTCATGGGGTGCGTATAGCCGTACCTTTTTTTTTTTACTTTTTGATTTTTTTTCCGTATTTATGTCTCGATTTGGTAAAAGGATTTATTTGTGATATCTCGTAGATCTATTTTTAATTCTTATAAATTCTTTTTTTTTGACGTAATCTATCTTCATTTTTTTTCTAATTTATTTTTTAGTTACATCTCTATTTTTTTTAAACGTGTTCTTCAATTGTAGATCTATGACTGTAGAAAACAAAAATTCGACTGAAGCACATCAAAAGCCCACATTTAGTTGTATTGTAGAACGTGATAAGTTTCAATGTTGAAGGTGCTCTGTTTGGTGTCATTTTAGTTGAATTATAGAACATGACACTTGGAATGTTAGAGGTGCAATTTGATTAGGATTTCAAAACCAACCATACTCTGCTCAAAGACCATCAATTGGGTGAGCCTATTTTGTATAACTTCATATTTTTGATATCAACACTGCTTGTCGAATCGAGAAGGAGATCGTGCACGACGGACCATACTGATGTGGCGGCTATCCATTGACGGAGGTGGGGCCCGATGGGAGGGTGGCTCGAGCCAATAGAGGGGCCATGTCAGCAAGCATTTTCTTTTGAGATACACATTGCTAGTATCCTTATAATTGATTATTTGGTTTTTTTAGAGACTAAATATAGCCATAGCTTGAATGTTCTGTTTCGGTTTCACACCTAATTATGACGGCTTTAAACTTGAGACAATTAATCCAACATAGTCATGTAATTTTATAATTTTTAGATATTTTTTTTTAATCCTAATGATCCTATGATACTAGTTGTTGTGTCTAGTACGGTTTGTGTTATAAGTGTAATTCTAACTTTGATGGTTCACGAGAAAAACGAACGAAGAGGCATTACTAGAGAGCCTTTTGAAATTAGACAACAATGGAGGGATGCATGTATGTATCGAATCTTGAGGGGATGAATTAAATGTGTAGCTTATCTTAGGATGAATGCATTTGCCTTCTATATATACTTTAGTATGTACGCTAAGGTGCAATGGGTCAATTCGAGATACATGTTGGGTTTGTGTGGAGGAGCATGTGGCAATGTTTTTAAATATGTTAGGACATAAGTCCAAGAACATAGTGTGCACGATTTTCTTTTTCCAGCACGTGCAGGCTCAGTTAAATCGTGTCTCCCCGCACATGGTTTTTAGCCTATCGTCATGTCGTTTTGGACTCTTCGTACGGATCTTGTCCGTACTGACTTTTTCATCATCGCCCCACACGTATGTGTAGAAGCATGGAATTTCAGGACCAGAAATCCTATGCGCCTAACATCACATGCGCCAGGAAGCTCAGATGAAGCACTTGGCACAGTAAAGCAAAAATATAGACATTGAAAGAGGATTTTTATTTGCATATAAAAGTCTATTACATGTCTAGAAAAGGCTGTACAAAGGAGAACTTCTACAAAAAGAAAAGACCCTAAGTCTACAGCCAGGTGCAGCACTCATCATGCGCTCTTGAACAGGCGTATCTCGCCATGCGCCCTCAGCCAGGCGCATCCCTTCAGCATCTCGCCATGCGCCCTCAGCCAGGCGCATCCTTTCAGCATCTCGCCATGCGCCCTCAGCCAGGCGCATCCCTTCAGCAGCTCAGTTATGTGCATCCTCAGTTATGTGTATCCCTTCAGCAGCTCAGTTATGTGCCACCCTTCCAGCCAGGCGCATCATGAAGTGTCAGCATATGCGCCATCAAATGCTTCGACTAATGAAGCATTTATTGAGCAGAACGAGGACGGCAATCAACCCTCTAGCTGGAGAAAGAGCTCCCCAAACCAAGGAAGAGGAGAGCACCGCAATCAACCTGCGGCTAAAGGAGCAGCTTTCAACCCAACCAAAATGGGCCACACCCACTCTAGCAGGAGGAGGAGCTCTCCCAAAGGCCAAGAAAGAAGATCGGGGCACCGCAATTCCGATCTGCGGCTCTTCCAGCATAATGGAGACGAGACTCGAGCATCCCGATCTTTGGATGCAACAGGCACCTTCTGCCTGCCTCAGAAGCCCTCGACTCCGACTTTTGGATGTAACAGTCACCTTCAAGTGCATCAATGAAGACATTGCGTCGCATCTTCACCCTTGGAAGCATCTCATCAACAGAATGTGCTCGAGTAAACAAGTTCATTTCGGGAGGACGTGAGAGAACGAAAAGCAAACCCTCTCTGTGCCACTATTTATAGGCCGGGCAAATCAAACCCATGCGCCAAGTAGCTGGCTCTCCGAATCCCGTACGATAAATTTGTATTAAATGGATGAACCTGACGCTTCAAATTCAGCCAAGTCAAAAATGACTATTTAAAGCACTCGAAGAACGTAACAGTCGCACCAAAAGACATGTCAAGCGGGGCGGATGCGCCGGCCAGACCGCACATCACACAGATGCGCCCCTCAGCACCAAGCGCTTCACAAGCATGCGCCCCCATGCGCCTAGTAGAACGTCGATCGATACGCCCACTCAATAACCCATCACCTGTCAAAGAACATTAAATGCTGAAGTCTGACAGAGTTGGCAGCACGTCCCCCGAAGACTGCAGTTGACAGCTTTTCCAGAAAATAAAGCGTCGCCGACGTCAGCATCATCATTACTTCCCTCCGACGGTTACAACCACGTGGCCGCCCAACCATCTCGCGTGCGCCTCCGCAGCCATGCGTCCAAAGCTTTGCATGCGCCTCAAAAGTCATGCGCCTCAGACTTTTCTCTGATCCCTAAAGACAGAAGTAAAGTCACTACTGAAGCCTCGCATGCGCCTCAAAAGCCATGCGCCCCGAATGGTTCGTAACTCCCAAAGGTTACGAGCCAAAGTCTCCTCATGCGCCCAATCCCAGGCGCATCCTACCAGATTATTCTCCACCAAATTCGAGATCTCCGAGCCATGGGCCTACGACACGTGTCCTTTGACTCGATTCACCCAAGATCTCAGCAACAGAAAGATTCCCCCTGCTACGTGCCAGCCCACAATAGCAGCATAAAGAATTCAACTTCTCAATCAGGACGCATCGTCCATGCGCCCCCATCAGCAATCACCACGTGGCATCCTCGTGTCCAGGCGCATCCTACATATACGTGCATGAGCAGCCAGCCTGCAGACTATAAATAGAGGGATCATTTCCTTCTTCCATATACGAACATACATAGACAGACAGAGACATCGCACAACCACCGAGGTAGATACAGACACTCAACGTCTTCTTCCTCTCTGCAAGCTCCAGCACCCAGAGCAACTCAGACCTTCAGAGAACCGATAATCGTCGCCAGATCGTCAACGGAGTCAACGCATTACCACTCGCTCCATCGGCACAAGGGACCCAGATTAAACAAAAGTGTACTCTTAGGACTACGTCTAAGTCCTACATTGTAATACTGTTCTGTTTGTATTGAAATTACATCAAAAGATTTTAATGGCAAACAAGCTGGCGACTCTGCTGGGGACCTCTTTCTCCTCTACCGAGAAAGCTGTGTCGCAATTCGACGACGTGAAGGTGGGCTCCTCCCACAAGATGCTGGTCGTACGCCTCAATCAATAGGCGTATGAGGAGTTCATCTCTGAAGGCAGTACGAGTCCTTCGAAGCGGCTGCCGAAGCCGAAGAAGACTCGCCAAATCTGGGTACGCAAAGTCGACGCCTCTGGCACCACCACCGAAGGGGATGCGCCGATCCAGCCTTTCCTTCCTGCTGACGTCCTCAGCAACCAAGATGTGCCCACTGGTGCAGCGCATCTCTCGGAGAAACGTGCGGCTGACCACATTCCCCAGCCATCTTCCTCTCAGGCGAGGAAGATGCGTCGACAGAGCAGGGGCGCAGCTAATACCCCGCGCATCACCTCTGATGTGCCGCAGAAGGTCTCTGTCTTTGCCAGACTTACACGCTGTAGTGGCGAGGAGAATTTGGACTCTGAGTACTACGCACCCCAGCGGCCTAGTACGAAGAAGTCCAAGGCAGCACGGGCCATGCGCTCCGAACGTGCTATGCCAGCAGCAAGCCAGAAGCATGCGCTCACAATCATGCACGCTGCTGATGGTAAGCTGTATAAGGTCGACTCAGGTGCTTCTGTGCCAGAAACGAGCCGACCTTCAAAGTCTTTGTCTTACTTGGACGCATCTGTTGCGTTCGCAACCGAGTCGAGCAAGGCAAACCCTGTGGTCTTGAACTCTCGTGCCTCCTCTGGTTGTGCGTTTGAGGTTCGTTCAAGTCACTATAAATGTTGTTCCCCCACTACTGATCTGAGTGCCTGTTTGGTGTTGGATCAGGGGGCACGGCATTCACTTGACCATCCCGACGCTTGGCCTTGCCATGCGCCTGAAGGGGGTACGAAGGTGGCACTCTCCTCCAACGACATGCGTAACGTGATCACTCACAAATACCGGTCAGGAGAGTCGACTGACAAGCACGATGCGTCCCTCACAGGGCACACTTATGCTGTAGTCACCATCAACTACGGTTGTAAGGCAGCAGTTCCGCCACCAAGACAGTCGGTGTTCCAGCGGCTGCAATCATCAACACCTCTCCGACGTCGTCTCGGGAAAAAGGTGTCAACAAAAGAGGAACCAGAGGTCGCTTCATACAACGTGATCTCTAATTCATCGTCAATCCGAAAGACGATCGGCCATTCCTCGACCTCGTCCAAGAGTCAGCCGAGGAGAACCAAGGCAACTGTTCCATCCTCTGGAGTGTTCGAAGGCACTCGGGGGAGAAGGAAGATCCTGGAGGAAGCTGGGGGTAGTCAAGCCCCTGTTGATCCTCCTTCTGAAGACGAAGATGCCCTACAGAGCACAACTGGGATGGAAGTCAACCTCCTGGATGTTGCTGGGGGTCGTCTAGCCCCTGTGGATCTGCATCTCGAAGACGAAGAAGTCCTTCAAGACCGGACTGGGGGTAATCAGGCCCTTACGGATACTTCTCCCGAAGACAAGGGTGTCCTTTAAAACATAGCTGGAGGTAGTCTAGCCCCTGCAGATCTGCGTCTCAAAGACGAAAAAGTTCTTCAGAACATAGCTGGGGGTAGCCAAGACAAAGCTCCGGGAGCAACAACTCCTTTACAGGAGAGTGAGGCCGAAAGCGAAGCCTCAACCGAG
Source organism: Iris pallida (assembly GCA_029216955.1). NCBI lineage: Eukaryota > Viridiplantae > Streptophyta > Magnoliopsida > Asparagales > Iridaceae > Iris > Iris pallida. Next base: position 4,385,937 of record JANAVB010020397.1, read on the forward strand.
CCATCCGACTCCAGCCGCGTCATGACAGTCTACATGACTGGGGGTGACACTGAGTCGGATGCGCTACCAGCAGACCTCGTCCAGCGTATGGATACCCTGGAGGGAGGACTCAAAACCCTCTCTGCCTCCATGCAAACACTGACTCAAGCAGTGTTCGAGATCCGGTCAGCTTTGGCCACGGCACCTTCTACCCGTCCTGATACAGGGGCCAACGGAGAATCAAGTGTACCCCTTCAACGGGTATCCTTGGATACGAATCGCCGCGAAGCACCTCGGACGTCGGAGCCATCAAATGCTCAACTCCAGGCGGTACCACCTTTTCCAACTCCTAGCTCCACGGAAGACGTGGTGGAGATGATCAGGGACTTGCGCGAGCGCTTTGAGTCCAAGAATAGACAAGAGGAGCGCCAAAAGATGGGCATCCCCCAACCTTATCCCCTCGAATGGAACAAAGTGGTTTATCCTCCTAAATATAAACCACAAACATTGACGCCATACGACGGGAAGGACTCTTCGCGTCGTTATCTGACGTACTTCCAGTCCCAAACAGGACATCTTCCGAAGGAGGATGCGCTACTCACCAGCATATTTGTCGGGGCACTGAAAGGAGTGGCGTACGACTGGTACTGCAGCCTCCCCGAAAATTCCATATCTTCCTTCGATAACTTGACACGCCTTTTCCTCGACCGTTTCTACGACGGCGGGAAGGACATGACAATGGCGTCCCTCATAGAGATACGCCAGAAGGAGAAGGAAACAGTCCGAGTATTCATCGAATGCTTCCGACAGGCCTGCTTCAGACTGCCCCCGAGCATGCCAGAACACGCACTCCTCTCCTCCTACAGCATGAACATGCTGCCTGCAATCAAACTCTGGTTGAACTCTACTCCTCCTTCCGACTGGAGTTTCTTGATCATCGAAGCCGAAGCAGCAGAAAAGAAGGCGTCCAATGCTCGCCTTCTGGGTGTTAGTTTCCCTGCCTTTGAGGACAAGGGGAAACGGCCTGCAGCCAACAACCCCGGACGAGAAACGAAAGGGAAACAGGCACAGACTGTCAATGCCTCCAAAGGTGCATCAGCACCCACTCAAAAGCCTCCACTTGCACCAAGGCTAAAGGAGGTTTATTCTTTCAACGATGAAGACATCCTGCAACTCTTTGAGATACTGAAGCAGGGTGACAAAATCAAATTGCCGGACCCGAAGCGTCCCGACGAGGTTGGGAAAGTGGACAATCCGAGGTACTATCACTACCATCAGTTTGTCGGACACCCAACCAAGGACTGCTACGTCCTCAAAAACTACATCCAGTGCATGATCAATACGGATGTTATCTCCGTCGACTACGAGGAGAAGACGGTCTCGGCCAACGTGGTGTCACTCCAGTTCGGCACCATACCGCCAACTACAACACAAGATGGCATCGTCCCCATCCCTAAGGCGACAATAGAAGTGGTTAACTTACCACCTACTCGTGACAACGTGAGTGGACTCACCCCGCTCACCACATCTCGGGGAGAGATCTTATGGGTTCACCCTGATCTCGTCTCCGAGGTTACTCAACCGGAGGCACGCTCTGCCTCCAAAACCAGAGGCAGGAAGATCAAGTCTTACCGTATGGTCTCTTCCTCCGCGGAAGAGGCACTTCCTGTACAGACGTGTTCACAACAGAACGCCCAACCCAACGAAGCTGCCGTCGAGGTGGTGCCTCCTTGCACCGCCCCTGCTGCCCAGGAAGAGGGCCCATCTAAGCCCCCAGCAGCTAATAAGCAGAAGCATGTAGAGGTTCGTTTCGACAGGCCTCTGCGAAAGGAGAATGCTTCGGGGCTAGCCAAGCCCCACAACTTTGATATACTGGCACAACTTGCCAGTACTCCTGCCCGCCTATCTCTGTTTGAGCTTCTTCGTCTTTCTAAGGACACTCGTGAAGCTCTCTGTGAAGCCCTGAAGGATGCTGAGTCCTTCATCAGTCAGGTCAAGCAACCTGAGGATACTCCAACTACATGTGCGTACTGTCATTGTACGAATGAGGTTATCCCCAATATAACCTTCACCCAACAAGACATGCTGTTCAAGCACAACCGACACAACAGGCCGCTGTATTATACATGGTATATCGGTTCTGTCAAGGTAAAGCGGATTCAGATCGATCCGGGGTCTTCCCTCAGCGTCATCCCGAAGACGTTGCTCTCGATACTGGTGATGCCAATGTACCGTCTGGCGCCCTCCAACACCACAATCAGTGGCTTCAATGCCAGCAAGAGTGAGCAGCTGGGCAAAATACGGCTGAAGTGCCATATTGGTAACCTCAGAACTGAGGTCACTTGCTATGTTGTAGACGTCGATGTCAACTACAACCTCCTGCTGGATCGTCCGTGACTGCATGAATACATGGTGGTACCCTCTATACTCCACCAATGTATGAAATACGTGTCCACCAATGACATCATCCGGACGGAGTTCGCGGACATCGACCCTTTCAAGGGGGTTGAAGCCTACTTCACTGATTCCAACTTGTACAAATCACCTGACGAGGAGGAAGCCAATGATGCTGACGATGAAGCAGAAACGGCAGCAGAGCCCGACATGGAGCCAGAGACGATTCCTGAGGCTCCTTTAAAAATTCGACTCAAAGGGAAGCCGCCTCAAACGTTGCCTCCCATGAGCATCAAGCTACCTGGAAAAGCACCAACTGCTCCAGGAAGAACACCGATTGAAGCTCCCTTAAAGATACGACTCAAGGGAAAGCCGCCTCAAACATCGGCTCCCCTTGTGGCAAAACTACAGGGGAAGGCACCTATCACCGAAGGCGCAGTTGAGGCACCTCTGAAGGTGCGTCTTAAGGACAAGCCGTCGCGATCTTCTATCTCATCCAAGCTACCGGAGAAGGCCCACATAGCCCTCTCGGACCCCAGGATCAAAGCTGTGGTGGACTCTTCCGATCCAATCCCAGTACTCACAGATGAAGAGCTAGGGGAATATATCTCTGCTGATGTAGATGCACCCTCTCTGGACAATGTAATTCCGCGGGACAAAATCTCGTGTTTCATCAATAATAGAGTGTCTTTTAATTATTCTAGTCTTCCATATTGGAATGCCATGTATATATTAGACAACGCTCTACGGTCGTTGCAAACACAAATAACGACCATCCATCATGTAAATCGAGTAGTCCCGTCCCAAGGGGTCTGTTTTGTAGTCCCACCGCAGAATCGAGACGAAGAATCCATCATCTTCGGCAAAGTCGAGCGTCCTCAAGACCTCCCGCCACTCGAGCAAGAACCGGATACCGGCAGAATACAAGTCTATCGGTACACGGACAAGGCAAAGTACCTCATCCAAAAGATGGGTTACGACCTAAAAAGCAACAAAGGCCTGAACTACGACAAGGGTCGACGTCTCCCTCTCCGGCTTCCAACACCTGAAGGAAAGCCGCAGGACTACTATCATCGAACTCAACGGGGGGTAGGCTATGTCACGCCACCGTTAACTCCAGAGAGTTTGGAGGCAGAAGAAGTAGAACATTCTCATTCATCTGAAGCATCAACCTGGGATTCTGATACCAGTATCGGATCGGTCTTCAAAAAAGTGCTATCAGCCAACATGACATCTGCACAATCTCAAGAAGATGAAGGCGAAGACCTAACGCCAGAATTCTTCGAAGAAGAACCCTGGGCTCAACGCCTAGAAGAACAGTGGGAGTCTCATTTTGAATTGCGCGAACCACCTACCGAAGACGAGGTCGAGCAGATCGACCTTGGGGATGGATCTTCTTCTAAACCCATCTTCATCAGCAAAAGCCTAAAAGAAGAAGATCGAGAATCTTTAATCCAGCTGGTTAAAGAATATATCGATGTCTTCACTTGGAACTACGAAGATATGCCGGGACTTGATCTTCAGATCGCGATGCATATGCTCAACATCTTACCGGATGCCAAGCCTATCAAACAACAACAGCGACGCTTTCGTCCTGACATCATGAACGCTATCGATCAGGAAGTAGACAAACTCCTGACCAGCAGATTTATCCGTGAGGAACAACATCGGGATTAGGTGGCCAACGTCGTCCCAGTCACCAAGAAGAACAAAAAGATACGGGTCTGTATCGACTTCAGGGATCTCAACACTGCTTGCCCGAAGGACGAGTTCCTGCTTCTAATCACCGACGTTATGATCGACAACACATGTGGCTTTGAACGCATGTCTTTCATGGACGGGTATTCGGGCTACAACCAGATCAAGATGTTCCCCGATGACGCAAAACACACGTCATTCAGAACTCCGAAGGGAGTTTTCTGCTACACAGTGATGCCCTTCGGCTTGAAGAACGCTGGTACCACATACCAACGAGCTATGAGCACTATTTTCCGTCAGCATCTTCGCAAGACAGTCGAATGCTATGTTGACGACATCGCAGTCAAGAGCCGTCTCAAAGGTGATCACCTACAAGACCTGAAGATAGTCTTCGATCTCATGCGAGCGCATCAACTCAAGATGAACCCCGCTAAATCCTTCCTAGGGGTTTCTAGCGGAAAGTTCTTAGGCTTCATTATCACGGCGAAAGGCATTCATGTCGATCCTGAGAAGACCCAATCCATCCTTGACATGGACCCTCCGAAGAACCTCCGAGAACTTCGAGGCCTGCAGGGGCGTCTGGCATACATCCGGAGGTTTATAGCAAACCTTTTCGGAAAATGTCAACCCTTCACTCAGCTCATGAAGAAGGGAGTCTCTTACGTCTGGACAGAGGAATGCCAAAAAGCTTTCAATGACATCAAGGCTTACTTGACGAGCCCGCCAGTCCTGGTGGCACCCGTTGCCGGCAAACCATTTCTCCTCTACGTCTGTGCCATGGATCATTCCCTCGGCGCTCTGCTTGCTCAGAATAACGACACAGGCTATGAGCAAGCTATCTACTACCTCAGTAGAACACTGATCGGGGCCGAACACCGATACAACCCTGTTGAAAAAGAGTGTTTGGCCTTGGTATTTGCCATCCAGAAGACACGCCATTATATCTCGGGCCAGACGATTCATGTCATCTTCCGAGTCAATCCACTCAGAGTTCTCATGACGAAGCCAGGGTCATTAAACTCCCGGCTAGCTACGTGGACGATCCTGCTAACACCATACAACATGGTGTTCGTTCCACAAAAAGTCGTCAAGGGTCAGGCTCTGGCTGACTTTTTAGCTGCACACCCCATCCCGGAGTCCTCCAGACTCTATGAAGACATCCCGGATGAGGTCCAAGAATCAAACGTCATCGAAGAAAGCTCCGTCTGGCGGGTGTTTTTCGATTGTGCGTCAAGAACTGGCCCCAAAGGCCAAATCATCGCAGGTGTGGGGGTAGTATTGGTCTCTCCCGATCAGCTGGTCATCCAGCGCGCCTACTCCCTTTCGAAGCCGTGCTCTAACAATGTTGCCGAGTACAACGCTCTTATCATGGGACTCCAGCTGGCACAACAGCTGGGGGTGGATCATCTGGAAGCCTACGATGACTCAAAACTCGTCGTTAATCAGGTAAGAGGGCAATACGAAGTTCTCCATGAAGATCTGATTCCTTACCACGAGGTTGCATTGAACATTATTTTAACCTTCACCAAGTTCTTCATCGAACATGTACCTCATTTACAAAATCTGGAGGCTGACGCGCTGGCTGGCCTCGCAGCCTTACTAGCAGCACCCCTCGGGACTCAACACTACGTCACGGTAGTTGGTCGAGACTTGGTCTGTCCTAAAAACAACCTGTGCTCACGAGTGGCCCATGCCATGTCAACAAGTGCTGGTGTTAATGTCCGAGACTGGAGGTTCCCGTTCATCGACTTTGCTGTCTACGAAATTCTCCCAGAAGACCCGAAAGAAGTCGTCTCAGTCAGGAGGCGCTCCCTTCGATTCTACTACGATACAGCTACTAAAATGCTGTATCGACTCTCCTACGATGGACTTCTCCTGCGATGTCTGTCCAACGAAGAAGCAGCCGAAGCCCTTCGAGAAGCTCACGATGGAACCTGCGGAGCCCATCAACCTGGCCTTAAGTTGCAGGATCGACTGCGACGCATAGGCTACTACTGGCCAACCATGGCCGCTGACGCTGTCAACTATGCTAAAAAGTGTCATGCGTGCCAGCTTCACGCAGACTTCATCCATACACCGTCAGAACCACTACATCCTACAGTCGCCTCCTGGCCCTTCGAAGCTTGGGGCATGGACATTGTAGGACCGATCACCCCTCCTTCATCGAGGGGACACCGCTTCATCCTAGCCGTCACCGACTACTTCTCCAAATGGGAAGAAGCAGTTCCACTGGCGGAAGTGAAGAGCTCTAGGGTGGTCAACTTCATCAAGCACCATGTCATCTACCATTTTGGGGTATCCCGGAGGATTATCCACGATAACGGTCCTCAGTTCATCAGCCATGTTTTCAGCAGATTCTGTGACAAGAATCGCATTCAAAATATAGCCTCAACCGCCTACAATTTGGCAGCAAACGGATTGGCCGAGGCGTTCAATGAGACTATCGTCAGGCTACTCCAAAAAGTCGTCTCATCCAATAAATGCGACTGGGACGAAAAGCTCGGCGAATGCCTTTGGGCCTACCGCACAACGGTACGGACCCCGACAGGAAACACACCATTCTCCCTGGTCTACGGGAGCGAAGCGATACTGGCTCTTGAAATCCAGAACCCTCACTCCGTGTAGCAATCACAAATCAACTCACCGAAGAAGACAATCAACGTCGCCGTCTGCGAGAATTGGAGGCACTTGACGAAAAGCGTCTCCTAGCTCAACAATGCATTGAACTCTATCAGGCCCGTAAATCACAGGCTTTCAACAAAAAGGTCAAGCAGAGAACTTTTCAAGTAGACGACCTGGATCTGGCAGTCAGAAGGCCGATGGTGTTGACTCACAAGACACCAGGAAAGTTCGAGCCCAAGTGGGAAGGACCTTTCATCATAGAGACGGTATACTCAAACGGTGCCTACCGTCTCGCCAAATCTAATGGGGACTTGTTCATGATGCCCATCAACGGCAAGTTCCTAAAGAAGTACTACACTTGACATCCTTAGACTTGTACTTCTATCTCCACCCAACAAAGGAGTCTCTGGACCCAGTCATCAAGGCTCATGTACACCTCCCGCAAAATCTTACGCTTCTGGAACCCAGTTGTTCCGTAGCGTTCTATCTTCCAGTAGAGGGACAACCACGTCCACATTACCTCTGAGTTGTTCCCCCTACGCCCTACAAAGCGGAATCTTACACTCCGTAAGACTATGCTACCCATCATGTTTACCACGTCCACATTACCTCTGAGTAAACATCCCGTACAGACAACCCCTGCGTTGCCGTACATTGATCACAGAATTTCCACGTCCACATTACCTCTGAGTAGTTCCGCGTATTCCCCAGAGTCATTCCTACCACGTCCATAATACCTCTGAGTAGGAAGATTCTATCATCTGAATCCCATATTTGCCACGTCCACATCACCTCTGAACAAATATGTCGGTTCTCTCGAACTTATTATCTGTACCTAAAAACCAAGGTGCACAAAAGATAATAGGTCCACACAAATTATCAAGTTCATGACAACAAAAATGAACACACCACAAAAACTCTGTATTCTTTATTCAAAAAATAAAGTATTACACCCCTAGCAAGAGTTGTAAATACACAAAAAAGAAGAGACTACGATCCCTAAACATCTCCGGGGTTGGCCGAAAGCTCTTCAATCCGACGCCTCAAGTCTGTCGCTCGAGTCTCCACAGTCGCCAGGACCCGGCGTTCAGCTTCTTGACGCATCGCTTCTATGGCCTCAGGAGAAGTGTCATCCTCACGCTTTTCGTCCAACTGTTGCCGCTGCTGAGCCAGGGTAAGAGCCCGGTGGGTGAAAGCTGCTTTCTCCTTCTTAAATGCTACATGTTCAGCCTGGGCACGCTCAGCATCTAATAGGAGTCGGGCCCGCTGGTCCTCAAGGCGGCGAATCTGGGCATCAACCTCCGCGATACTAGCGTCCAACGCAGTTCGTAACTCCACCTTCTCCTGCGTGGACTGAGACAACCGCTCCACTGCAGCTTCAGTCTCAGCCACTTCGTGTTCCCAGACACCCACGGTGGCCTGATAAGAGGACTCAATCTCAGCAATCAGCTTCTCCTTTTCCGCGTCTATCAGGGCGGAAAGATCATTCTGCTGGATACGCTGAAACTCAGAAAGCAGCTGATCCAGCTCAGTCATAGAGGCCTCCAGAATCATGGCCATATGATCATGGCCCTGGTGGAGACGTATTAGACCGATGTGTGGAAGCGCCATGGATTTTGCCATCACGAAACTCCCATTGGTGTTCATCACTGTCGACACACCCTTCTGCAGCATCTTGTACACTGCCTCAACGATGAATTTTACATACTCATCCGCATCCGCCAGCACTTGTGGTGTCATGGCAGGAGTCGGAGGAGCTACCCTGGATGGTGGACCTGAAGAAGACCCGCCGATCTCAATCTGCGAGGTTCGAACGTCGACCTCAGCAGACTCTCCCGCACCAGGAACTTGAATTCTGCTACCAGCGCCAGATGCCAAGAGAGCAGAAGGAGTTGGGTGGGGCGTCGATATCCGCCCCCAAGTCGAAGAAGCAACAGAGGGCTCTTGCATCAGCAAGCCCTTTCTCTTTCCCGTCTCAAAGGGACTATCAGCATCCGGAGCTGCCTCCTCCACCACCGAGGTGCGATCTGTAACCAGTACGGAGCCTTCCTCTGGCAAGCTAACTGGATCAGCTCCCGTTTCTTGGCGGGGCATGTCTTCTGGGGTCGGGCTCGACAGACGAGTCTCTCCCTCATCATCGAATCCCTCCACGGGGACCAAATCTGCCGCCACCTTCCGGTCGGCAGCCACCTCAGCCTCCATTGCTGAGCCTGGGATAGGGCTCGGCAACGCTACAGCCGACCTCCCCGCATTATGACAAGGAGGGGAATCAACCCTCTCCTCTGTTTCAATCACTTCTGTTGCCCCCGCAACAGACTCACGCATCTCTGGAGGAACGTCATCTGAAGACGACGAACTCCACTCTACCTCTTCATCTGGAAGCTCCGTGTCTGTTGGACCCTCAACGTCCAAGGCCCCCACGGCGGCTTGTACCATCCCGGAGATTGCTGCAACCTCAGTGTCTCTTTCGATATTGTCTGGAGATACTAAAATCTCCGCAGGAACAATATCTTCAGGATTTTCCTCCCTTCGAGACATTACCATCGGAGGAATTCGCTCATCAGAGGAGCTTGCCACCTCCTTCGGTTTACTGACGCCCGGTTTCGAAATACGGGTCTTCTTCTTCGACGATCCCTACAAGAAGAAAAATACAGGTCACCAAAATGACAAGATGAGCCAGATTATGGAGGACTCTTTACCTCAGCAGGGACTGATTCCATTGACGCAACCTTTGGAGTCATCACTTTCCTCGCCCTTTTTGGTACAGACGAACCGACTTCTACGTCATCCCGTCTCTTTCCAGCTGAGGGATCTCTCACTGATGCTACAGCAGCAGTCCGATATCCCGCAAATTCTGGTGGACGATATGATCGAGCCGCCACCAATATATTCGTCGTAGCCTCTAGCTGAGTTCCAATGATGAAACTGGTCTCCCTATCATAATCAGGAGACACAGTATTTATGGTACAATACAGCTTAATGGCTGAATACAGGATCTGTGGCCGAGGGTTGCGAACTGGCGTAGTAAAACGAACACCAGTGCACCTGGCATTATAATATTGCCAGCCCCGTGCTCCGTCCAGCAAACACCCGGCAAACCCCAGACTATTACTGGGATTCCGTAACATTAGCTGGGTATAGCCAAACTGGCGAGCAAACCAGCTTGGCAGATATGGCTCTAGATAACACCTATTTTGGTTACGGTAGACCAAGTGGGGAGGACGAATACTTTGTAACCAACGAAAACCCCATTTCGGCAGAGTAATCGCATCTTCACCAGAGTCGTTCAAATCCTGGTCAGCCTCAAAATCTTTGAAGATGGGACCGACCTTGACAATCTCCCACCCCTGAAGATAGGACAAAACTCTCCTACAGACGGGGATGCCAGTGTGCAACCACTTCCTCTTTAGAAGCGGCGGATAAATGCGTCACCTTCAACGTGATCCTCCTCCGGGCCTGGACTCATCATGTTTGGATGATGTAGAATCAACCATCTCATCAGATAATGGAATGGTAGCTCAGCCCAGGGAAAGTTGTCGTTCCTACCTCTCCCATGGATCATATCCTCAGCAAAGGTCCTCAAGCCCCGTAACAGGTTACACACTATCGCGGAAAGAAGAGCCAAAGGGCGACCAAAAGCCAATTTTACTGCTGGCAAAATGAGGTTCCGGTGTACCCTCTCCACAGAACCTGATCTGCCCGCGAACACACAATCCCGGAGCCATATCATCAAGTATGCCGTCAACACGGCCTTAGATGACATCCGGTGCACACAATGCCAGAAGCAGCTATACGCGTTTTTGCCACTCTCATTTGAATGGGGAACCCTCTCGTCTAGTCGACTCATTTCGGAAGTTACTTCCACAGGTTTCAGCCCTTGCGGGGTCATAAACCGGATCTTCGAGGAGTCTGCCAAATCCTGCTTGAAGACGTAATCCCTCCAAGCAGTCACATGAGGTTGAGACTTGCCTTTGTCCCTCCGTTGCATCAGATAATGATGGCTCGCTACCTCTTTGAAAACAGCCATCATCTCCGGGTCCTTCTTTTCCAAGACAAGGATCTCTTCGTTTGACGGAAAATATTCTTCGTACGGTTTCGAGCCCCAGGGAAGTCTGGATACCTCGTACATTTCATGGAGAGCCAATCCCAACTCCCCCACTGGAGTAAAGAAAGTGCCAGTCTGGACATTGAACATTTCCAAGAGCGCAAGGAACATATGCTTATTGAGATCCACGCCAGCCTGTGTGGCACGGATAGCAGCCGTCAGCCCAATTTCTTTAAGCTCAGCCTTGAACTTTGACAACACCCAAAGGGTCAACTCGTCCCACTTCGGCATGTGGTGACACCAACCTTTAACCCTAAAGCTACCTTTCGGATACATGACCCTCGATGTTAGCATCCGATTGGCAAAGGTCGAAGCACTAAAGGCAAAAGTGTCACTGGGGACCTCACTATAAAGGCTCCCAGGGCGCAAAGTTCGACAACTGAATGAGGGTCCGGCTCGCGAGGCGGCCAAGGTATCCCTTTGATTCGAAGTAGTATCAATCGAAAGAGTACCCCCCACTGCCCCTCCTTGAGAAGGAGTAAGTTTCCAGGACATCCTTCTCTTGGAAGCTAAACGGTAGAAGGCCGTCAGCGGCAACTGGCATTCAAGTTGTCCCATATACAGAACCATGCCCTTCGCAGAGAAGAACCAGTCTTCTTTGATCTTCAGTATCTTCGTCTCGGTGGAGATCAGGCGGTCACCAAACAAAAAGGCAGGTTTAAAAAAGGTCACATCCTCAGACTCAGCGGATTCCAGCTTGCCACTCTCCATCATACTTTGGAGGAAAATAGGTGACTGATTCTGGATTTACAGCATTCTCTCGGGTGGCTGATTCAATAGGATATCAGCTTTCGCGGGATTAATAACTTCCTCGTCGAAATCAACTCCCATCTGACAAAGAGAAGCATCCAGGAGGACTTCATTCAGCAAAGGGATAGTCATCGATACTGACACAACAAAAACAAAAGTCAGGCAAGAAACTTTAGGAAGACAAAATAGGTGAAGCTTCGGCGCATCATCAGGGTTTAAACCCATGCGCGTCAGCAAAATAGCCTCGGCGCATCATCAGGACAGAAGTCCATGTGCGTCGACAGTGGAGCTTCGGCGCATCATCAGGGTTCAAACCCATACGCGTCAGCGGAATAGCCTCGGCGCATCATCAGGACAGAAGTCCATGCGCGTCGACGACAAAGAGTTAGGACACAACATTCAGCCATGTGCTCCAAACTCGTCTAAAAAGGTTGAAAGATGACACCCATCTGTCACCGCAGGTCGAACATCGGCTGGAGTCACAATGGTGACTGGAACGTCCTCTTCGACGAACTCTGCAGGCTCCTTGCCCTTGCCAGCACCGCCGCGAGGAGTTTTGGGAGCCATTTCTCGCAAGAAGGAAGTTAGGGTTTTTCAAAGAACTCTAAAAGAAGAAAACAAGAGAGGAAGAACTCTCTCTCTCCCCATTTCACGCCTATTTATAGGCTCAGTCGTACGCGTGAACCGATGAAGTGTGACCTCAGCCGCCGCTTCGGGTTCTGTGAAGAGATAACTGCAGATAAATCTAAAAAGATTATCATTAATCTTCTTGGCTACCGAAGCGTCATCATTCGTATTTACTGAGAGAAGCATGCGCCCCATCACTGATGCGCGGAGTGTCATGCGCCCGAACAGTCATGCGCCCCGTAGAAGATGCCACCATGCTTCTTATTCAAAGTATTCCAAAACTTAGCAAAAAGTTTTGAAAACTTTGAAGGGGGTCTTGTAGAAGCATGGAATTTCAGGACCAAAAATTCTATGCGCCTAACATCACATGCGCCAGGAAGCTCAGATGAAGCACTTGGCACAGTAAAGCAAAAGTATAGACATTGAAAGAGAATTTTTTTTGCATATAAAAGTCTATTACATGTCTAGAAAAGGTTGTACAAAGGAGAACTTCTACAAAAAGAAAAGACCCTAAGTCTACAGCCAGGCGCAGCAGTCATCATGCGCTCTTGAACAGGCGCATCTCGCCATGCGCCCTCAGCCAGGCGCATCCCTTCAGCATCTCGCCATGCGCCCTCGGCCAGGCGCATCCTTTTAGCATCTTGTCATGCGCCCTCAGCCAGGCACATCTATTCAGCAGCTCAGTTATGTGCATCCTCAGTTATGTGCATCCCTTCAGCAGCTAAGTTATGTGCCACCCTTCCAGCCAGGCGCATCATGAAGTTTCAGCATATGCGCCATCAAATGCTTCGACTAATGAAGCATTTATTGAGCAGAACGAGGGCGGAAATCAACCCTCTAGCTGGAGGAAGAGCTCCCCAAACCAAGGAAGAGGAGAGCACCGCAATCAATCTGCGGCTAAAGGAGCAGCTTTCAACCCAACCAGAATGGGCAACACCCACTCTAGCAGGAGGAGGAGCTCTCCCAAAGGCCAAGGAAGATGATCGGGGTACCGCAATTTCGATCTGCGGCTCTTCCAGCATAACGGAGACGAGGCTCGAGCATCCCGATCTTTGGATGCAACATGCACCTTCTGCCTGCCTCAGAAGCCCTCGACTCCGACTTTTGGATGTAATAGTCACCTTCAAGTGCATCAATGAAGACATTACGTCGCATCTTCACCCTCGAGAGCATCTCATCAACAGAATGTCCTCGAGTAAACAAGTTTATTTCGGAAGGACGTGAGAGAACGAGAAGCAAACCCTCTCCATGCTACTATTTATAGGCCGGGCAAATCAAACCCATGCTCCAAGTGGCTGGCTCTCCGAATCCCGTGCGATAAATTTGTATTAAATGGATGAACCTGATGCTTCAAATTCAGCCAAGTCAAAAACGGCTATTTAAAGCACTCGAAGAACGTAACAGTCGCACCAAAAGACGGGTCAAGCGGAGAGGATGCGCCGGCCAGACCTCACATCACACAGACGTGCCCCTCAGCAACAAGCGTTTCACAAGCATGCGGCCCCAAGCGGCCCCATGCGCCTAGTGGAACGCCGATCGATGCTCCCACTCAATAACCCATCACCTATCAAAGAACATTAAATGCTGAAGTCTGACATAGTTGGCAGTACGTCCCCCGAAGACTGCAGTTGACAGCTTTTTCAGAAAATAAAGCATCGCCGATGTCAGCATCATCATTACTTCCCTCCGACGGTTACAACCACGTGGCCGCCCAACCATCTCGCATGCGCCTCCGCAGCCATGCGCCCAAAGCTCTGCATGCGCCTCAAAAGCCATACGCCCCGAATGGTTCATGACTCCCAAAGGTTACGAGCCAAAGTCTCCTTATGCGCCCAATCCCAGGCGCATCCTATCAGATCATTCTTCACCAAATCCGAGATCTCCGAGCCATGGGCCTACGACACGTGTCCTTTGACTCGATTCATCCAAGATCTCAGCAACAGAAAGATTCTCCCTCCTGCTATGTGCCAGCCCACAACAGCAGCATGAAGAATTCAACTCCTCAATCAGGGCGCATCGTCCATGTGCCCCCATTAGCAATCACCACGTGGCATCCCCGCGTCCAGACGCATCCTACATATGCGCGCATGAGCAGCCAGCCTGCAGACTATAAATAGAGGGATCATTTCCTTCTTCCACACACGAACATACATAGACAGACAGAGACATCGCACAACCACCAAGGCAGATACAGACACTCAACGTCTTCTTCCTCTCCGCAAGCTCCAGCACCCAGAGCAACTCAGACCTTCAGAGAACCGATAACCGTCGTCAGATCGTCAACGGAGTCAACGCATTACCACTCGCTCCATCGGCACAAGGGACCCAGATTAAATAAAAGTGTACTCTTAGGACTACGTCTAAGTCCTACATTGTAACACTGTTCTGTTTGTATTAAAATTACATCAAAAGATTTTAATGGCAAACAGTATGCCTCGCACACTCTGCCTGCTCCTGAGCCTCACGGGACGGCCGACGTCTTTCGACGCCGGCAACTCAATGCCTCGATAGTGTGCACGATTGATTTGGTGCATTCTGGAGAAACAATCTCTAGATACTTCAACCTCCTACTTTGTGTTAGCTTTAGCACACGTGATTGAGTGATGAACCGATATGATTCCAAGACTCAAATTGAGAAAGGAGAAAACTGTGAATGGTTTTCGTAATTCAAGGTAATTATGACCTAATAAGTTAGTAGGTGCTTCTTAATAATATTTTCAAAATAGCAAAAAAAAAATGATTGTGTGTTGTAGGATTGTATTGGTTCCCACATTCAAGCCACATTGATTTTATGAAAGATCCCTCGCTTTATAGATAGAAAAAATGAACTAACCAAAAGCGTACTAGTTACAAGTACACCGAACAAAAAGTTCACTTATGTGTTTGCTATATTGATGGATTGTTAATTCTTAATTAGTATTAAGTACTTAGACTAATATTAATTCTTCAACATAACTAAAAATACATTTAGTTTATATAATATAAATTATAAATTATACTTATTATAATATAATCTTCCACTTTTTTAATTATTAACTAAGGCTATATGGGATCATAAAAACTCAATCCTACTTGGCATTGTACTATAAAGAAATTTCTATCCTAGTTAGTAGAGTTTCTACATAGAAATTGCATCCAAAAAAAATACTCTCCAATGATTCTCAATTTCTATCCTACATGACAAAATATAAAAGGTTAATTTAATTATTTAGTTTGAAAGTATGGCACAATATTAATTTTTATCAAAGACAAAAATTTTATGAGAGTTTCTACATGTAGAAATCCTTACAAAATTTTTTCATCCTACATCAGTGCTATGTAGGATAAAAATTAGAATAGAAAATATTGTTGGAAGATCTTTTTTCTAAAAAAGATTTCTAACATAGAAATAGGAGAGATAGAAACCCCGTTGGAGGTGGCCTAACAAGACATATTTGGGAAAGAGGAGACAACAAAAAAGTATTTTCTTTTGGAGGATGAGAATTATATATGTGATTAGTTCTTGGACTTGGTAAGGAATTTGCTTTTGACACAAATAGAGCATTGTGACACAAATAGGTGATTAGTTCTTCCATTTCTACTGCCGGATAGCGAGATTTTGTAGTTCTCCGCCTGGCCGTTGGTGTTCGGCCTTTACCCGCTGACAAGCTAAGCATTGTGACACAAATAGAGCCACATCTTTCTTCATATTGTGCCACCAAAATGTTGAGCACAGATCCTTAAAGATATGTTAAGATTGTGCGTGCTCGATTCGAAGACAAATTGGAATGCACATCTCGCATTGGCAGAATTTGCCTATAACAACAGTTATCAGGCAAGTATCCAAATGGGCCCGTACGAAGCCTTGTATGGACGGAAATATCGATCACCGATATGCTGGGGTAAAGTCGGCAAACGACAAATGCTCGGACCAGAACATGTGGAACAGGCCGTCGAGAGGGTCCACTTAATTTAAGAAAGGCTTAGAGTTGCTCAAAGTCGACAGAAGAGTTATGCGGATGTACATCAATGACCTTTGGAATTCACGACGGGCGATCATGTCTTCTTGAAGGTCACACCCATGCGAGGTGTGATGCAATTTGGGATGAAAGGAAAGCTGAGCCCAAGATTCGTTGGACCCTTCGAGATTTTGGAGAAGGTAGCCTCAGTAGCTTATCGACTTGTACTACCTCCAGCTCTGGCTAATGTGCACGATGTCTTCCATGTGTCCCAACTATGGAATTACGTGCATGATCCAACTCACGTAGTAAACTTCGATCAGTTGCAGCTGAGCGCTGACCTATCCTACACCGAAGAGCCTGTCCAAATTTTAGACAGGAAGGAGAAAGCTTTGCAAAATCGGACAGTGTCTTTAGTCAATGTGCTATGGCGGAACCATGCTGTCGAAGAGTCGACGTGGGAACTAGAGGAGGAGATGAGGGTGAAATACCCCTCGCTGTTCGATAATTTTGAGGTAGGACTTTTGCTTTAAGTTTCGAGGACGAAACTTTTTCTTAGTGGTATATTATGTAGTGCCCCACTCCTAGCGGTTCACTATGTAAGGCTTATGGCTTGGTTAACTCGGTCGGAACCGAGTATTGGGGAAACTTACCGTCGGCACCGAATCGATCACGGACAAGTGCATAAGAACCTTTCCAACTAATGGATTGGTTTCATTTGAAATGCGTCTAAGAGTTTTCTCTGGATGTTTTGCTGTTGGTTTTGTTGCTTGGTTTTGATGGATGCTTTTCTGAATAATTTTCGATGATTTGATTCTTGCCCGTTTTCATCAATTTGTATAGCATTCATTCTTGAGAATTCTGAGAGAAGGGAACATAACGAGACAGAATATTAACCAAACTTTTGGTGCCATTGCAGACTGACGCGTGACGGAAGGCTAAGCGTGCAAGTGTTCCTCTCTCTCTCTGCGATTCTCTAATTTGGTGAGTGTGGATCTCTGTGGTGGTTTTGTCCCTCTCGCTATTCCTTCATGCCAACTAAATAATTGTCTTGCAACATCCGTTGATTGATATCAAGTTGCTAATGCCACAAGTCAATACCACTAAAAAGCTAGAGAATTGAACATTGAACATTGAATGAATCGATTACACTGTTAACACCTTGAGACGATGCTTGACCCTTTGATCATTGAAATATTACGATGAACTGAACATGGAAATGAAACGAATTGATGCCTATGATGAGGGAATATAAAATGCTGAGAATGAATATGTGCCTGGTACTTCAATATTCTATGCACACTATAATTGTCGAGTCGGACACGCATTCGCATGACCGGGGACAACTTGTATACAAGGGGGTGACTGCTTCCTCGGACGGTATGCCCAGCGCTGGGGCCGATCCGACCAAGGAGGAAGCGTAAATGTACTTTAAGGGTACGTGGTGTCGGACATTTCATTAGGGCTTGCAATCCAAGTGAAATGGCACGCCGATTTCCTTTCAAAGTCCTATATGGCATCGTCCGAAATGGTGCACTAACACCAATGGTCATGTTGTAAGGATGCATGCTAATCAATGTTTTGTGCAGGGACGGTAAGCATTATTATTATTATTATTATTATCCTGTGTCTTATGCAGGAAAGCTGGATTCGGCCAATGGTAAAATAAACGGTTGTTCCGTATAATATCATGTTGTTTAAACTGTGATTTCACTGAATGTTGCATGTCCCTAACGATATCATAATTTTAAAATGCTTGTCATTAATAAAATGTTGGTTTAGCTGAGTGGGCCAACGGGGCTCACCAGCATATTGTTATAATGTGTTGACCCCTCATCCACAGGTACTGAGAAGGCTCAGACGCACGACCGAACTAAGGCTTTCTAAAATGTTACTACTTTCAAGTTGTTTTTTCTAAAGACGCACAAAGTATTGCGGAGCTTTCAAAGATTGCTACTTACATTTCAAAGTACTAAAGGGGCATGATGTATGGAACGAGAAGTTATTTCATGGCAGCCTATCAGTTGTACTTCTTTTCATGAATCAATGTAGCTGAAGAGGCATTTCAAATAGTATCGAGAAAAGTTGTATTCTGACTATAATTATCAATAAAATGAGTATTACTTCTTCCTATATTGTGTCCTCAATGTCTCTGAAATGTGGCTGGGTTTTAAATATTTCTAAATGACATAACAGTGCACGTTCTTGCCTTATACAAGTGCAACACCAGACTTGTACAACATCACGTCTTAGCGATGACGAACGATTCGGTGCGAATCGAAGCGAGGACGAACGATTTTCCGAATCGGGACGTGACAGAAACCCCGTTGGAGGTGGCCTAACAAGACATATTTGGGAAAGATGAGACAACAAAAAAGTATTTTCTTTCGGAGGATGAGAATTATATATGTGATTAGTTCTTGGACTTGGTAAGGAATTTGCTTGTGATTAGTTCTTGGACTTGGTACGGAATTTGCTTTCGAGTATGAGGATCAAGAACTCCAAACTCTTGTGCAATCCATATATGGGTTCCGAACTAGGATATAAAAAAAAAAAGAAAAACAAAAAAAATGGGCAATACATGATTCAAATTCTAAGTCTAAGTCTAAAATATCATGTCTCATGGATCAGATTCTCTTTGGATCCAACGGCGAGTTAAAGTCGATAATTATTTTGGGGCGACACTTATTAGTAAATTATTTGTATAATTAGTTAGGATTTATATGGAAACATATGGTCCATACAATGACCAATACATTAGAAAATATGATAGATATGAGTGTATTTACGGAAAGTTAAATATTGTGTCAATCAAGGATAATACGAAAATAACTATTTTAGATGGGTTGAACTTGTAAAAAAAAAACGTAAACCTTTGGATAATCTAGTAAAAAAGAATATAATTTTAGAACTAAATGGAAGCAAATGATTCAAAAATCCGACCAAAAAATTAGAATAAAAATATATTTTAAATAAAATGGAGATGCGGGGTATCAATCCCCGTGCCTCTCGCATGCTAAGCGAGCGCTCTGCCATCTGAAATACATCCCCTTTATAACAAAGTTGAATTACAAATTTACCTGACCGCTCAAGCATACAGGTCATAACATTAATAAAAAAAAGTCATAATTTGAAGATGTAAGATTTGAAAATTCATATCAGAGGTTCCAATCATCTTGAGTATGATATGCGCTTAAATATTGAAGACATGTAAATAAAATGTTCCACATCTAAAACTAATCTGCACTACACATGGAAGCTGAAAGAAAAGGATTGTGAAGTTAGGAATACTGACATTATATAGTTTCTTGTGTGTATGCTCTTTAGTTAACCTCTCTTTATTTCTACATCAATTGAAGTAGCTAGCCTACCATGTAACCCTTTCTATATATTAATGTATAGTTGATTTTGAGCCTAACGAAAATATCCAATATTATTCCAATATTATCACAATTTGAATTTGGTCTTCTAAGATGTCTCTCTTTCTTTGGTGTTCTTCTATGTTTACCATGTAACCTTTTATGTATATAGTTGGTCTTGAGCCTAAAAAAAAATAATTTCTCCAAACTCCTATCACTCCTCATTGTCCAAATCTACAATGGTGTCAAGAAGATTATATTCGAGCTATCCGTTTCTTTTCTGTAAACTGAAAACCCAAGCACTTCTTTACTCTCAGATGGAGTTCCTACACTATTAATTAATAACTTATTAATTTATCAAGGTATTTCTTATTTTCTTAAATATTGTACATTGTATTTAGTTTTTCATTTTACGAACTAACAATAGTTAAATAAAAAAGGAAGATGCTAAGGGTCCATTTGGATAGGCTTTCTGAAATTTCTTTCTAAAAACAGCTTTTCGAAAGTAAGTTATAAAGTTGTTTTGTGAGTATAAAAATTCTGATTTTGCGTTTGGTTACTTTTTATCTGAAAAATAATTTTAAATATATTTTTTAAGATTTTGTTTGATATTTTTTTTGAAATTTTTTTGGAAATTTTTTTTGGAAATAATTTTGATATGCTCTGCCTGCCTCTTGTCGGACACATTTCGTGTCCGACCACTAATGACCGTGTCCATACAGTCTGTACAGGCAGCCGAGCTCCTCGGCCGCCACCGCACCCGAGCTCCTCCTCTGCCTGCGCTACTACCACCGCACCCGAGCTCGAGGCGGTCGAACTCCTCCTCCGCCTGTGCTGCTACCACCGCATCCGAGCTCGAGGCGGTCGAGCTCCTCCTCCGTCGACTCTAGGTCGACGACGATCAGGCGGGGCCACCGCACCCGAGCTCCTCCTCCGCCTACGCTACTGCCACAGCACCCGAGCTCGAGGCGGTCGAGCTCGGCCGCCACCGCAGCCGAGCTCGGCCTCCACCATACCCGAGCTCCTCCTCCGCCTATGCTGCTGCCACCGCACCCGAGCTCGACCAAGGCTTTTTTATGGAGTAAGTCGACGACGACCAGGCGGGGCCACCACACCCGAGGTCGACGAAGACGAGGCCACCACCTCCATCGACCATGGCCTTTCTCTGGAGTAGGTCGAAGACGACCAAGCGGGACCACCGCACCCGAGGTCGACGAAGACGACCATGGCCTTTCTCTGGAGTAGGTCGAAGACGACCAGGCGGGACCACCGCACCCGAGGTCGACGAAGACGAGGAGCTTCCTGTGGAAAAAAAGTGAGGAGAGAGAAATAGTTGGGGAGAGAGTTTGGAGGGGGCGCCAAAGTATGGGAACAGTAAAAAATGCATCTAAAAAGGAGCTTTTCTTTCTTTTCCGAAAGCAGAGTTTTAACTCTGAGTTGGGAAAAAAAATTCGAAAGTTGTTTTTGGAGTCGTAAGCTCCAAACGTTGTTTTCACCCCCATCGACTTTTAAACTCAGAAAAGTGAGTTTAAAATACCATCCAAACGCAGCCTAAGTCTACAACCAAATACTTACAACCTCTCTCTCATCCCTTACACATGGGTCTCATTGGGTCCACCTCCCCTCTCACCTCCTTGCTACATTGGCTCCACCCGACCCCACCACTTTTCTCCCTCGTCCAATCGAAATCCGATACGTGGCGGTTGTAAGGGGATTGTAAACATTTGGTTGTAGGCATAGCAAAGCTCATTAAAAAAAAAACTTTAGTGACATTTTCAAGAAGAAACAAACAATGATTGAGTCAAATTTTAGGAAGACCTCGTGGTCGAACCATAAACACTATGTATATCATAAAATTATTAATTTATATACTACGTAGGACCTATATAATTTTTTATATATAATGTACTATCTTATAAATTTAGTGAATTATTATTTTTGTATATTATTTTCAAGTCGAGACTGGCCAAAAGTATTATTTAATTGAGATTATTATTAATTTATCGGGTATTAAATTATTGAAGTTCTACTGTATATATAACTCTTAGCTCTTTACGCTGATTATACATATATGGTTCCGGAAGTTCCCAGCATAGCCTGTTAGATTATATTTATAAATGTAAATATGGCCCATAAGCCCAAATATAGACACTATATATATTGTAACAAACCCTAGCAATGAGAACAAGGCATTATTATTTCCTACATGATATCAGAGCCTCCAGAAAAGTCCTAGCCGTCATATTCACCATCCCCTACGCGCCCGCCGCGCCGATCCGACGACC
The DNA here is from genome assembly GCA_029216955.1 of Iris pallida. NCBI lineage: Eukaryota > Viridiplantae > Streptophyta > Magnoliopsida > Asparagales > Iridaceae > Iris > Iris pallida. Next base: position 4,407,694 of record JANAVB010020397.1, read on the forward strand.
CGATCCCGACGCGCCAACTCCGCACCGGATCTTTCCCGTCTGCGCCTGACCGCGCGGCCCGATCCCGACGCGCCGACCCCGGCGATCCCGAGGCGCCGACCCCGCCGATCCCGATACGCCAACTCTGTGCTGGATCTTCCCCGTCCGTGCCTGACCGCGCGGCACTCCCAGTCCACGTCGGATCACCATCCGCGCCTGACCCCCGTCCGCGCCGGATCTTCCCCGTCCAGCGCCTGAACGCGGACGATTCGTCGGAGTTGTACAAACTTTTGTACACCCGACATCCGCTCGTCCCTACGTGCCAGATTCGGTGCCCCTGATCGTGGCCGATTCGCCGCCGACCCCGTCCATCAGCGGCCGATTCGTCGGAGTTGTACAAAATTTTGTACACCCGACATCCGCGATGGCAGATGATGCTGAGTCCAGCTACTCCGTCACGACTGGCGGTGGCGGTGCACATAACCCAAATTATCCTAATCCAAAGGATCCATATTTTTTGAGTTCTGCTGATCAACCAGGAAATATCATTATTCCTTTTGTTTTTCGTGGACCGAACTATACTGAGTGGTCTCGGTCGATACGTATCTCCCTGATCTCTGGACGAAAGATCACTTTTTTGGAAGGTACTGAAATCAAACCTGTTAATGATGTTAGTAAATTGCTTGATTGGAGATGTGTGCAAGCGCTATTGGTTCAATGGGTTCTTAATACCATTGATCCGTCTCTGAAGAAATCTTTGCCGTACTTTGAGGAGGTATATTCATTATGGAACTTGTTGGAGAAAAGATTTGTTGTTAGCAATGGCACTCGGAAGCAACAAATTAAGGTGGCTTTGGCTGAGTGTAAACAAACGGCCTCGATGTCTGTGGAAACCTACTTTGGAAATTTACAATCTTTGTGGGATGAACAAGCTGCTTATTTTCCATTGCCTACTTGTACTTGTGGTGAACTTGCTGCAAAGCTACAGGCTATGAGGGATGAAGACCACTTTCAGGACTTTATGTATGGGTTGAATGCTGAGTTGTATGGTCATACCCGATCTAATCTTCTGGCTCAGGATCCTCAGCCAAGTTTAGATCGGACATACCAGGCAGTCCGTGAGGAGGAGGATATGCAAAAATTGTCAACCCCTTGACCAATTTTTCTCCTGTATTTTATTTATTTATTTAATTTAATTATTTATTCATTTGTCTCACATATATAAATTGTTATGCTTCATATGATTTGGTTTTACTAAATATCAATAGAAAGTTTCAAAAGGGTAATATATGAAATGACAGGGACTTTTATGAAAAAAAAGGTCTTGACTCAAATTCTTCCTTATAGTCGAACCCCTGGATCAAATTCAAATTGTAGTTAGATAACTCTCAATCCTCCCCTCCTGTTCAAATCTCTAAATAGGAGATAAACTCATATCTATAGGAATCAAAACCAAAATTGATTCAAAGAAGGACCTCCCCAATCCGTTGGATCAAATCCAAACCCTACCTATTTATAGAGAGGAGATGGCAGCCGACCCCCTTTCCATGGAAGAGGTGTAGCCTCATCGCAGGAGCTTGGGAGGATTCCTTCCTGTATTCAACATCAACATTGGTATCGACCACCACCGCAAGCAAATTGCCAGGTAAACCTGTTCTCAGTTTCAAATCTATAATCATACCTAGTGCTATTTGCTTTAATGTCTAGGTAGAAACCCATATATGTGATTAAGTACTGTACTCAGGACTGCAACCTATAAGTAAGAAGTTAGGAGTATTGGGACTTGAGAGGAGGTTGTATTCGTGTACATGAACCAAGAGGCTAAGAAGAATTCCTATAAGAGCTGCTTATTGAGATTGGCACGCTTTGGGTGAGCCAAATTAAGGCATTGCCATGCCTTCCCAAAATCATGGATATTAGTCACTACTCAGTAATAGCTGTAACCTTACCTGTAGGATGGGATAGGGTGTAGGACCCCTGTGTGTTAATCTTAACTGTACAAGTTATGAGGAGATGGGTGAAGGCTTGATTGATTCTTTAACTTCAAACATTATACAGATGTAATGGTCTGGGTTCAACTATTTGTATATATTAATTTCAGTCCCACATGTGTGGTGCACACTTTACTTAGCATACAGTCCAGTATCCATTAATATCTCCTTCTCATGTGTAGATAGTAGCAGTGTCCTTTCCTTTAGAGTTTGGCTCAGATAAGCAATGGGCTTTCCCCTTCTGTATGAGTACATACCTATATCCTTAACCATTCTCCATTTGTTGAGAAACATTAATTTCAATCCTAAATATATCCATGTTGATGCAGTCTCCATATTCCTCTTGTTCAGCTATTAACATATGAATGTTCAGCTTTGATCCATTATTTCAGTCCTAGAACAAAATATATATCAGTTCCCTCATTTACCCTGTATCAGACCGTGTTTAGGGATCAACTCCCTTACTTATTTTTACAACACATACAAATGTGCAGGTCCCTGAAGAGTGCACTGTCAATTTTGCTTTAGGCGCCAACAGCAGGTACATGGGAGCTAAAGCCTGTGGCTTGGCCTGTAGGTTTTGAGTCTAGTTATCTCAAATACAAGGTGTTGGCTTTAGGCTGCCTTGTGCCTACAGGGCATGGTAAGGGGTAATGAAGTAAGGACTTACCTGGGATCAGCTTTGGCTGAGAAATCAGGTCATGGAGTTGAGTATCAGACCACACCACACGTATTAGACTCCTTGTGCAGTCCCCTGCTTTACCCATGTGGTTCAGTCCCTGGGCATTTACCTTGTCAACCTGCAAATGTGCACTGCACACATGATATCAGGAGGTAGGGGGTTAGCCATACCTTTGGGTCAGCTCCCTGTTTCTCTCAGGTTCAGTGCATGTAAGATTGCTATGTCCTTCTCCTTTCGAATGACTATATGTCCTACATACACTTAGTGCAGTCACCAGCTTTTATGGAGTTCATTCACTGCACTTAAGTGGCATTGTAGGTCATGTTCTGCAGCATGGTTCATTTAATTCGAATGTCCTGGTCACTCCCATCCCTTCATAATTAGTTGCAGTGCATCATGGTACATGAGTTCAGTCCCCTGTTCTCCTTAATATCAAGGCTTTTTCAGATGTGTATCCATAAGGATGCCTAGTTCAGATATTGAACTATATGTCATGTCCCTAATCTAGTTGTATCAACCCCTTGTCCAACTAAGATCACCTGGGACTCTCGACCAACTTCCTATTAGATATCAGTCTTCATATCACCCAATTTCAGTCTTTAACTTCTTAGTTCAGGTTCCAGTCTAGTCAAGAACCAGTGCATGACCATACCAGGTTGTGTGCAGGAGCAAATCAACAAGCTCTGTGTGCCTCCACTGTCCTCTCCTTTGCTAGTGTGCATCAGCAAGTAATAGGTTCAGTAATAGTGTTGATTGTCCTATAGTCCATTGGGAACTTCAAGGATTACCAGGTGTCAGATAGGTTCAACCCTCTATCACATCTAATGTTTTGTTATGAGGTAATGCAGTCCCCTCCTAAATTGTTCAGTCCATCCCTCTTATATGTGACCTTATCATTATATTTCAGTCCTGTAGAGTAGTATTTAGTCCTTCCATCTTACTCCAGGAATTTCAGTTCCAGTTTTCACTTATGCAGACCCCTCCATATATATGGACATCTGTAGCATTAAGATGAGTGTTTGGTTTAACTCATATCATTGAGCAGTCCTCCTAGACAGCAGTCATATAACTGCTAATGCTATAGCTATGTGAAGATTTCAGGAAAGTTCTATAGATAGGGCATTGATATATGTAGGAAGAGACAGGGCCAGTAGTGTCAACATTCCAGGGAAGGAGTGGTGATACTGACTAAGTATTTCAATGACATGTTATATAAACACTTAGACCTATTGGCAAGAGTCCCATAGCCACAGATAAGTGTATAACAGCATGGCTCTAGATTGGGCAAAGCTTTGGAAGAAAGTATAGAGATAGGCAAGGTTGTAAGCCTAACAGGAATTAGAATTCAAGAATATAGGGTAAGTGTAGAATTAGCAATATGTATAGATACACAATATGGTTGGGTTAAGGAGGCCTAGGAACCAACCAAATTAATCGATAAACATGTTACTATCCTTAGATTATGTATTGACAACTGTAAAATTATCCAACAGGATACTTGGACTTGATACGAATTTTGACCCGTACCAGCAGCTCAGGACCTAAGACAAGTATACCTTGCCTTTCTACACAGCTTTATTTACATACACTGTCTTTTATTGTTATCCAGTTTTCTCATATTGTTGCCATGTATCTTTTATATCCTGTTTATATACTTGTATCATTGCTATATAGACCGTGTTCACAGTTAGCTTTGCGTCTTACTGGTCGTGTTTACTTGTGCCTTGATCGAGTCGTGTCGTGAGTCGTGAACTGAACTGCTTTTACCTCCGTGTCTTGAATCCTTGAAGCTAACCTGCAAGTCCACACTAGGGGCAAGGGTTAGTAGTTATCCGTGTCTTAAGCTAACCTGCGAGTCCACACTAGGGACGAGGGTTAGTAGTTATTGGTCCACACCTGCGAGTCCACACTAGAGACGAGGGTGATGCTAACCTGCGAGTCCACACTAGGGACGAGGGTTAGTAGTATATGTTTCACACCTGCGAGTCCACACTAGGGACGAGGGTGATGCTAACCTGCGAGTCTACACTAGGGACGAGGGTTAGTAGTATACGGTTCACACCTGCGAGTCCACACTAGGGACGAGGGTGATGCTAGCCTGCGAGTCCACTCTAGGGACGAGGGCTAGTAGTTGTTCAAACCTGCGAGTCCACACTAGGGACGAGGGTTTGGTTATTCGATTTGATTATCCATCTTGACATGAGTTTTCTAGTCCTTGTTCAGCAGTTCATCTATGTGTAGACAGTGTATAGATTCGTGCTTTATTCATTATACAGTTTAATTATTTATTCTATATTTTCCTCCATACATAATAAACTGTTAGAAAGGCTCGTTTTTATGTATCTTGCTAGTCCTCTGAGGACCTGATGCTCTCTTCGGGTTAGCCGCATTTGAGTTAGGAGCAGACAAGAAGGTTTGAGCCAGCATCAGATCGCAGTGCTTGCAGTTGAGGTGGTCTAGATTGGCAGTTTTTATTCAGTTAGTTACTCCATGCATTTCTCTATTTTTCTGTCTATTGGTAGTGGATTTGTGTCCACCGGACGTGATATTAAATCTTGGATATATTCAGTCAGTTTCTTTGGTATTTCATTAATCTTGGTTGATTCGATTATTCTGTGGATGGGATATAGTTTACCATGTGATTCTAGATTGCCGTGACTTGTATTTAGACAGCGTACTACCGTCGATACTGTGGCGTAGGCTGGGCTTGGACACGCTTCATATCCAAAAAGTGGGTGCGGGTCGTAACAAAAATTTTAGGTCCAATCCGCTGCGAAGGAGGTGTTGGCGCTGACTATCAAGACTTCACCTCGTCTCTCTACTACTTCTACTAGTAGAACCTCAGATTCCAGGGACAAATCAGGTATGATCTGTATACATTGCAAGAAAATAGGTCATGATGTTGCAACTTGCTTTGCCAAGATTGGCTATCCAGAGTGGTGGAATACCCGTCCTCGGCGTGAGGGCGGACGTAGTGCTGGTGGTGGCAGAGGCCCATCACCACAGCAAAGACATGATGGAGGACACGGTGCTGGTGGCGCAGGGGTTGTTCATCATGTCGTCGCTGCTAGTCATGGTGTCCCTGCTGGTCTTGCTGGGAGTTCGGCGGATATGATGCATGGAGGGTATCCTTCACCGCTCTCAAGTGAACAATGACAGAAACTGATGAGCTTGCTGGGTGACGACAATCTTTCCAACCCTGGTTCTTCAAACTCTGATCGTCTGTTGGGTAAGAATTCTTCTGTCCCTTGGATATTCGATACTGGGGCTACTCTTCATGCGACAGGTTCTCGTGACTGTTTAGTTGATTGCTTTGAGGGCCCTGTCTGTCCTGTGATCTTGCCTGACAGGAGCACTATTGAGGCTGTTCTGAGAGACAAAGTATTTTTGACTGCTTCATTGGTGTTGACGGATGTTCTTTATGTTCCGATATTGACTTGCAATTTGATCTCTGTCTCACAATTGATTGGTGCCAGAAATTGTGATATGTTATTTACTCCTGATTTGTGTTTTGTTCAGGATCGAAGTACAAGGATGGTGATAGGAGTAGGTGAACAAAGGGGTGGACTTTACTTCTTGGGGGAGGTTCCAGCTTCTTTGGCTTCGGTGATCCTGGCATGCAGAGAGAGTGATTCCGAGGTTTCCAGCTTCTTTGGCTTCGGTGATCCTGGCATGCATAGTAGACTGGGGCATCCTTCAGATAAAAGTAATGCAGACTTTACCTTTTTTCTCTGGTAGTGGTGTGTTTTCTCATAAGGCTTGTGATATTTGTCATCAAGCTAAACAGACTCGTGATGCTTTTCCTGATAGTAGTCGTGCTTTGAGATGCTTTGAACTTATACACGGTGATCTGTGGGGACCATATCGTGTTCCGTCATCTAATGGGGCACGATATTTTTTGACTTTTGTGGATGATTTTTCTAGAGTTGTTTAGGTTATTTTATTAAAGGATAAGTGTGCTGTTTATTCTATATTTCTTAAATTTATTGCTATGGTGAAGCGTCAGTTTGGGGCTGATATACGTCATGTGCGGAGTGACAATGGCACTGAATTTAATTGTTTACGAGATTATTTTTTATCTCAAGGTATATTGTTCCAAACATCCTGTGTTGGGATACCTCAACAGAATGGAAGGGTGGAAAGAAAACATCGACATATTTTAAATGTAGCCAGGGCATTGAGATTTCAGGGTTCTCTTTCCATGGATTTTTAGGGGGAATGTGTTCTGGGTGCATGTTATTTGATAAATCGAACCCCTTCTAGTATCTTGCATTTTAAGTCTCCTTATGAAGTTTTATATGGTTCGGCTCCTTCGTATGATCATCTACGTATTTTTGGTTGTCTGTGCTATGCGCATGATTTGAAATCCCGACATGATAAATTTGCTAGCAGGAGCAAAAAATGTATCTTTGTTGGGTATCCACTTGATAAAAAGGGATGGAAACTGTATGATTTGGAGACTGGTGAATTTTTTGTGTCCCGTGATGTTACTTTTTATGAAAAAGAATTTCTTGGGTGTGGCTCTGCTAGCGAGATGTCTTTCTGCGACACGCCATACATCTGTTGCGGTGCCGGGAGATGATATAGAGGCTTTTGGGATGGTGCCGGCTACGGTTGCTGAGGCCGGAGTGGTTGCTGGTGGCTCGGTACCGAGTGACGAGGATGCACAGGTAGATGCAGAAGTACTGACAGGAGAGTCCGCTGGGGGTGATACGGATACTAATGCTGATACAGGGGATACAGTGTTGCCAGAGGTGCCCGACGAGGTAGTATTGGGAAGAGGAATGAGAAAAAAATCACAGCCAGTGCGATTACAGAATTTTGTGACAAATGCTGTTCGAAGTAAAAGTTCCCTCTTCACACAGTTCATCTGTTCCCGTCACTTCCTCAGGTACTTCGTATCCTCTAACACAATTTCTAAGTTATGACATATTTACTGCTGGACACAAAGATTTTCTTGCAGCTATCACTGGACGTGTTGAGCCTACTTCATATCGCCAGGCCTCGCGAGATTCAGACTGGCGTTCGGCTATGCAAACTGAAATATAGGCCCTAGAAGATAATGGGACATGGAGTCTTGTCGATTTGCATGCCTCCTGGGAAGAAAGCATTGGGAAGTAGATGGGTGTACAAAATAAAGTACAAATTCGACGGCAGTGTTGAGCGCTTAAAGGCACGGCTGGTTGTGTTCTGTAATCATGAAGTTGAGGGGATCGACTATTCAGAGACATTTGTCCCGGTAGCTAAGATGCCTACAGTTCGAACGTTCTTGGCTGTTGCAGCTGTGAGAGGATGGACTTTGCACCAGATGGATGTGCACAATGCTTTTCTTCATGGAGATCTGACAGAATAAGTGTATATGAAGTTGCCGCCAGGTTTTTCGTATAATGAACCCAACAAAGTATGTCGCCTGCGTAAGTCTCTATATGGATTGAAACAGACACCACGTTGTTGGTTTGCTAAGCTTGCTGCTTCTCTGATATCCTATGGATTTATTCAATCTCATTTCGATTATTCCCTTTTCTCTCTTTTTAAAGAGAAGGTAGAGTTGCATGTTTTGATCTATGTGGATGATATGATTGTGTCTGGTAATGACACAGGTGCTTTAGATGCTTTCAAAAAGTACCTTAGTTCTTGCTTTCACATGAAGGACCTTGGTGTGTTGAAGTACTTCCTTGGCATAGAGGTGGCTCGGAGTGCAGAAGGAATTTCCTTGTGTCAAAGGAAGTATGCTTTGGACATCATTTCAGAATGCGGTTTGATGGGGTCTCGACCTGCTGGCTTTCCCATGGAGCCTAATCACAAGCTGGCAGAATCATCTAGTCCAAAGATGACGGATGCAGAGTCTTATCGGAGGCTGGTTGGGAGGCTGATTTATCTATCGTTTACTCGTCCTGACTTAGCCTATGCTGTGCATATCTTGTCTCAATTCTTACAGGAGCCTCGACAAGATCATTGGTATGCTGCTTTGAGAGTTGTCAGATATCTCAAACATGTACCGGGACAGGGTATTCTTTTGCAAGCTGATTGTGATCTTCGTCTTTTTGGTTGGTGTGATTCCGACTGGGCTAGTTGTCCCTTGACTCGTCGCTCTGTTACAGGCTGGTTGGTATTTTTGGGGGGGTCTCCTATTTCTTGGAAGACCAAGAAGCAATCAACTGTTTACCGATCTTCCGCTGAAGCTGAATACCGATCTCTTGCTGCGCTTGTTTGTGAGTTGAAATGGTTGAAGGAGTTATTGGTGTGTTTGAGCGTTCGTTAGGAGTCTTCTACGTCGGTGTATTGTGACAGTCAGTCTGCCCTGCACCTGGCTCAGAACCCGGTATTTCATGAGCGCAGTAAGCATATTGAGGTGGATTTGCATTTTGTTCGCGATGCTATTCGAGATGGCACCGTAATAGCCTCGTATTTTCCTACTTTTTCTCAACTGGCTGACATCTTCACCAAGCCCCTTGGAAAGCATGTGTTTGATTCTTTCCTTCTCAAGTTGGGCATTTGTGACTTGCATGCTCCAACTTGAGGGAGGGTGTTAGATTATATTTGTAAATGTAAATATGGCCCATAAGCCCAAATGTAGACACTATATATATTGTAACAAACCCTAGCAATGAGAACAAGGCATTATTATTTCCTATATAGCCTGCATGCACATATACATGTGCATAAAAAGATCCTACGAAATATAAAAGCTCCTTCAGTTACTGCTGATTAAATCAACAGAAGCTCAAGGAACCCCTTATCATTTGATAACACATTGGCCAGCACAAGGACCTTGTGCATCCTCTTGGTATTTTTGAGCTATTTGTCATCATCTATTGTTTAGATTGCACTTCGTTCTATTGTTTAGATTGCACTTCGTTCCAATATCACTTGAGCTATATATCTTCTGTCTGCCTGTGCCATTAAAATGTGCTTGTGCATATAGGGGCTGTTTCGATAGAAGTAACTATTTGAAAGTGTAAAAGTGCACTTATATTATTTTGAGTTGCAGTGTACTTGTAGTAAGTGGTACTTTCCAAAATGTGTTTGGATAGAGTACTTTTTGTCTCTTGTAAGTGGAAGAAAAATGAGTTTGTTGTTTGGATGGTTGTTGAAAGTGGAAAAAAAATGAGTTCGATTGTTTGGTTGGTTGTTGAAAGTGGATGTTAATTGGAGTATGGTAACCCTGGTTGGCTTACCCCTCAAATATATTTTTAGTACATAATTGTTATAAATGTTAATGTAGACATTTAAATATAAAATCTATTAATTATTGATTATTTTATTTATCATATAATTACTGAATATTAATTAAAAAAAATCTAAATTTCTGTAAATTTTTATTTAAAAAATTAAACAAATTAAACATTTTATTAGGTAAAATAAATAAATCAATTAAAGAGCAGCAACTGTTTTTTATTAGACAAATTATCAAAACTAAACTTTTATACTGGTACTACATCATCATGTGTATGGCAGAGTATTCTAAGAAGCAGAGATTACCTATTCAACAATGTTATTTGGTCCGTTGGTGATGGAACAAATATCAATATCTGGCATGACCCATGGGTACCTTCTCTACATAATTTCAAAGTAACTGGCTACCAGTTTGGCAGTAGATGGGTAACTAAGGTTTCTGAACTTATTGATAAGCATACCTATAAATGGAAGGAACATCTCATTAACATCCTTTTTCCCCCGACTGAAGCTACTGCTATTCTCAACATTCAACTTTCTCCACATTGCACCAGTGACCAACTGAAATGGGTACATACTAATGATGGCAATCTTACAACTAAGTCTGCTTATCGAATAATTCATGCACAGATGACCAAGGAGGATCACATTAACATTGATCATGGGTTCACTGATTGGCGCAAACTATGGTCTCTCAATCGAATATGCCCAAGAGTATTGCTCTTTGTATGGAGAGCCCTTACCAACTCCCTTCCTACAAAAGCCAACATCAACCGACGTGTCAGCGATATAGATGCAATTTGCCCGCTATGCAAGGTAACTTCTGAAACTCTAGATCATCTAATCCTTCATTGTTCTATGATAGGATCTACCTGGCTACTATCTTCATCTATTGCTTCACTTATTAAGCAAGACACCACAGTTGCAAAGCTTCTCACAGATCTATTAAAGGAGGGTGATCGAGAGAAGGTGGCTCACTGCTTCTATCTAATGTGGTCAATTTGGAAATCAAGAAACAAAGCAATCTTTAAAGATATTACTATTTGCACCAATAAGATTTTCCAGGAAGCTGTTACACTGAAGAGTAGATATGAAGCCTGCAACTTTGAAGATCTAAATCAAGACTCAATATACCCGTCAATCATCAACAATTGACTCATTGGATCCCTCCTCAATCGCACTTTCTCAAAATCAATTTTGATGGAGCTTATTTAGATGGAAGAATGGCTGCTGCTGCTATACTCAGGGATAAAGATGGCCAATTTAGAAGAGCTATGACGATAACAGAGGCTGGAGGAACTCCCATTCAATCTGAAGCTCTGGGGATTCGACTAGCTTTGGAAATTTGCAAGGAATCAAATCTTACACATGTCATCATTGAGGGAGACTGCAAAACGCTGCTTGATTCTATCAATAACATTGCAGTCACCCCTCCAGGGAGAGCACGACACACTGTTGAAGAAGCAAGGAACTTCAGAAACAATACTACTGAGATTTCTTTCCTGTACACTCACAGGACTTCAAATACAGTGGCACATCTTCTTGCTTCAAACTCTCTTATTCAGAATCTTCCCAATTCTATCTTCACTCTTGAAGATATTCCAAATTGTATTTAATATCATATCAGTCTTGACATGAACCATGTTGTTTCTTAATCATTAGTGAAATGTTGTTTCTCAAAAGAAAAAAACTAAACTTTTATATATTAATACTCTCTCTCTTGCTCTGTAGTCTTCTTCTTCCCTGGAGCAGCATCGTCTCTCTCTCTCTCTCTCTCTCTCTCTCTCTATATATATATATATATATATATATATATATATATATATATAGGAAAACTTGGATGGTGAAACTTTTGAATTCCGAAAATACCCTTGCATGTCTATAGTAATTAAAAATTGTTCATTAATTTTAATAAGGACAACTTAGTAATTACGAAAACTACCCTTTGGTCTTCCTAAAGAGTCTTCCTAAGTTAATTACAAGAATGTTAAAATACGTGCAAGACACGTGTATGTGCAAAAAGCGAAACAAACAAACACCCTTTGAATACTTGCAAACATTTGAAAAAAAAAAGCAAAAACAAAAAAAAAAAAAAAAAAAAAAAGGAAAAGGAAAAAAAAAACTTGCAAACAAAACTCTATACATTAACATCACCTTCTCCTCTTTCTCTTCTTCTCGTCGCACAATTTTGTTTGTTAAACCCCTCCAAAGAAAACTCGGAAATCTAGGGTTTCGGTGACCGAGAAATACTCTTCGGCCATGGGTTCCGGTGAGTCGATCCTCGTCTCTCTTCCAGATTATAGAGTTTCAATTGCTTGCTTGCTTATAGGAAAGCCTAGGTTCTCGAGTGTTCGACTCTTTTCGTTAAAAAAAGCGAATTTTGTTGTGATCAGATGCGGATACGGAGGATTACGGATTCGAGTACTCGGAAGAGGAACCGGAAGAACAAGATGTCGATATTGAGAACCAGTACTACAATTCCAAAGGTATACTTTGGTTTAGTCTTTTATGGGTTAGTTAGGGTTGAATTTTCCTTCTTTTTTTCCGTTCTCTTTCGTTTCGGTGATCTGTCATATGATGATTCCTGAATTGATAGTTGATATGGAACTTTATCAATTTAGCACTGTGATGTAAGCTAAGAAATTTGACAATGTGCTTATAATGGAAATTTGTCCGATCAAAATTTAGATGAATTTGGTCTTGAAGGACTCTGAGTCTTAGCGGTAGGTTTTGCATTGTGGAAGCTTACTGAAATTTGTTACCATAAGTTGGTGTCATAGGCTGTAGACCGTTAGAAGTAGTTGTCGAAAGCAATGGAGTGTCCGGCGGACAGTGTTCTAAATGGTGCCCGCCTAGGCGTCTCCCTCCGCACCGCTTTTCGGTAGGCGGTCTCTCTCCGCACCGCTTTTCAGTAGGCGGTGGAGTAGGCGGCCGACGGAGGTTGACGGCATAGGTGGAGGTGAGACGTCATAGGCGGGCGCCTAGGCGAAGCAATACCTGACAAGATATTTTGGCGTAAGCATTATGGGCCTTTGGTTCACTTTTACAAAACTAAAACTTTATAAATATTCGTTCTACAACTTAGTTATGCATGGAACACCCTTAAAAAATGCATATTATGCAAAAAATAATGGTAAAATAGTAAAAAATGTATCGACTGATTAGGCGACGCCTAAATGGTAGACGGACTCTCTCTGCCGCGCACCCGCCTAACGTCGTTTAGAACCTTGCCGGCGGAACATGTTTTCACTATTGCAATTATTGAAAGTGACAAAAAAATAGACATGTCCTCGTAAAAACGTAAATGTGTATGATGAATTTCAAAAAGCTAGAGGGTAGTTATTAGAAGCACATGACAAGCTAAAGTAATCAGTATGGGGATCACCTTAACGAAAATCGGATACTGGGTGAAATACCGGACATGTCGGAAGATATGACCCCATGACAATATTGGATTATAGTTCACTTTATATATGACACGCGTCACTAACCACATCATTAATGTAAATATAAATATATAATGAGTATCCATAAACGGTTCTATTAATTGAAAAAGTCGAAAGTCGAAAGTTGATTGCTATAACAAAGGAGAAGAGAAGAGAGATGGTAAGTGCCACTAATCGTCGATGACTCACTGCAGAGGGAAGCACCACTTTTTTTTTTTCTTTCGAGAGAAACAAATTTTAGATTAGAATTTTTGCAAGGTTTTGTAAATATACCTGGCTATCCCAAGCCCGATATATACTAGATATCAGAGTTCCAAAAAAAGGATTAATTGACAATTAATATGCCGAGTAAGTTATATCTTGATCAGATTAACTGAATATTAATAGGCCGAGTAACCTTATAGCTTAATCAGGTTAACCGGGTACCAATTAATTGAAAATTTCAAGCGGTGACATACTTGTGACTTATCGACCGGGTGACCGTTATTAATCTCAAACCAATCATGGAACAAATGCATAATAAAAACCGCTTGATATAACATTGCTCGATATGCGCCACATACCCAATACAATGTTTGGTATACCGACATATATTCGTCCAATACTGGTTTCTCCAAATTGGTTAGGCAAACATTATCTTCTTGTATTTGAAACATTTATAGCGGCCATACCAGGACCAAGGTTCCAAACTGCGGTAGGCGGGTGTGCGACGAAGAGGGTCAACCTACGCCTAGGCCACCTAGGCACCGGCTAAGCGTTTGATACATTTTGGACATTTTTACTATTTTACCACTGTTTTTGTGTGTGCGTAATATGCATATTTTAAGTGTACTTTATGTATGACTGAGTTGTAGAACAAAGATTTATGAAGTTTCATTCTTGTAAAAGTGAACCATAGGTTCATAATGTTTGCAAAACTGTTTTGAACAAAGATTTATGAAGTTTCATTCTTGTAAAAGTGAACCATAGGTTCATAATGTTTGCAAAACTGTTTTGCCAAAACATCTAGTCAGGTATTACTCCGCCTACGTCGTCTCACCTTCGTTGGCTGCCTACTCCACTGCCTACGACACAAGCGGTGCGGGGAGCGGCCGCCTAACGCCTAGGCGGCCGCCTAGCGCCTAGACGGCCGCCTCAACCGCCATTTAGAACACTGACCAAGACATCTTTGGCATAATGCTTATAATATGTACTGCTTCTCAGAAGAATTAACTAGAAGTAGGTTTGATAAGCTAAGTCAATCCCTGACTAAATGCGTTGACATCTTATTAGTTTTTCAATGGGTACAATATTACCCTTTTGGTTGAGTAGCTTGTTTCTAGAAATTCTTAGAAAATAAGGGTCCATTTGGATAGACTTTCTGAAATTTTGTTCTGAAAACAGTTTTAAGAGAAGTTATAAAGTTGTTTTTCTGGGTATATAGTTTCTGAGTTTTTTGTTATATTAAGCGTGAGGCGAGACGAGACGACGAAGCTGGCACCTCGCTTAAGCGACGCTTAAGCGGTGCTTAAGTGGCACTTGGTTAGCACTTCACCCATTTTTACCTACGGAGCCTCCTACATGTAAAATACTCTGTATACACGTAAATTTTAATATTTTTTCCTACAGTCCTATTAGTATATGGATGAATAACAATACCAATTATCAATCAAACAAAGTAACAATATAAATACTATAATCAAAATGCGAAGTCATCAAAATACCATGATCAAAATAGTCAACACGCCACACAATGTATACATACTACATAGTCATCAAAATACCATCAAACATAAAAGCTAAGTTTCCAAAGTTCCTATTTTTTTCAGGGTTAATTTTTGTTTTGTTCAGTTTTTCTTTTTATCCAAGGCGCTTTTTCCGGCGCCTAACACTAGGCGAGGCGCTATTAAGCGCCGCCTAAGCGCGCCTAAGCGACGATTGCTTTTCTGGGACGAGATTTTCCTAAACGAGGCGCCCAAATTCAAATTTTCGCTTAAGCGGCAGTTAAGCGCGCTTTTCACAACATATTTGGTTACTTTCATCCGAAAAAAATGATTTTCCAAAACAAAAATTAAAAATTTTGTTTGGTAAAATAATTTTAAAAAATATTTTTTAATAAAAATTTATAAAATATTATTCCTTCTCTTCTTCTCCAAAATGTCTGTTCTTTCTTCTTCAAATTTTTTGTTCTTTTATGTTATGTTCTTGTTTTCCGACCGTCCTGGCCCCGAGCCGAGGCTCTGGTTGAAGACCGGGTTGTGGCCCTCGCCGTTGATGGTTGGGTAGAGACAACAAAGTTGGGGTCGGCATCTGCCGCAAATCCCATGCGCCTCGTGCACCAGGACATCGAAGGTCCTGCTAGGAAACGAAGGGCTATGAGTGAGAGAGAGAATGTGGAGGAAGAGGGAGAGGAGAGAATGTGGAGGAAGAGCTGTGGAGGAGGAGCTGTGGAGGAAGAGGGAGAGGAGAGAAGCTGTGGAGGAAGAGGGAGAGGAGAGAAGGTGGTGTGAAAGAGAGAGACAACAAGAGATGTCGAAAGAATCAAGGGGTCATGGTGGGACCCACCAAGAAACAAAGAAAAAATTCACTCACAAAACAGTTTTTACTCGCTCTCTGAAACCAGCTTTTAATCGCTGGTTTCGAAAAAAAATTGTAATTTTTTTTTTTGAGAAGAAGACAACCAAACACTATTTTTAACAACTGTAGCATTTATGCTCCCGAATATGCATTTAAACGCACAACCAAACAGACCCTAAGCTTCTATAGCTTTCCTTTTTGCAACTGTTGGTTTATGTTGGCATTTAGTCCCTTATCTATGATGAGCCAAATCAATTAGTGATAGTAAATGCAAAACATGAAGAGGTAATGAGAGCTTTGTCGTTAATCTTTTTGCTGACTCCACCTGTTTTGAGTGGAGGTTGGCACATACTCGACCTACTTGGGTTAGGATATATGACTGCTAGCAGGTTCTTTTTAGTGAAGAAGGTCGGATGACTTTTTGGATTTCTATCTCAAGATACTTATGTTGAGGTGTCCAAATACAATCCCTCCTCTCTCAGCTTATTACTCGGAGTCCTTCCTGTCTGGAATAAGGTGATGAGCGAGATCCGCATCCAGTTCTGCAGAAAAGAGAGAGAAGGTTTGTTTAGGGACGAACCTGCGCTAGAATGACCAAGTCAACATTGAAAAACATTAAACCATAAGAGATTGTACAGAAAGTCATGTTCCAAGGAAAGTGGTTAGGAAGGGACTGAGTTGGTCTAAAGGTGATAGTCAAGACATTGAGTATGGGATGACCCATGGCTGCTTAAGTCACCTCTTTATGTCTTTGTTCCAATCCAACTGTTAACATCGAGGAGATTGGCCAAGATTTAAAGTAGCATATCTGTTTACTACATAAAAGACTTGGGATGTACACAAACTTCATCATGGTGAGAATATCGCTTCTCTTTGAGAACCTGCTCTCTTTTTTCTCAATCGTCAAGATCGTGTCTTTTTGACGGAGAGAAACCGTCTCCATAGAGGAAGTCATGACCGGGTATGGTGTTCGGTCCACGACTATTGTTTGCTTACCCCTGATCAAGATCGTGTCTTTTTGACGGAGAGAAACCGTCTCCATAGAGGAAGTCATGACCGGGTGTGGTGTTCGGTCCACGACTATTATTTGCTTACCCCTGAAAGTAGAGAAAAAGAAGGGATTGAATATATATATATATATATATATGTGTGTGTGTATGTGTGTGTGTGTGTGTGTATGTGTGTGTGTGTGTGTTAATTTCCATCATAATCATAAGAAATAATCCGCTTCCCCCCATCCAGCCTGGATGCACTATGTCTTTCACCTGCTAACCATTATATATATATATATATATATATGGGTAAAGTGCATTTAAACCCTCCTTAGAGTTGCCTCGTTCGCAAAATAAGACCTTTTAGAAAACTTAAGCACTTTACACCTCCCGCAAACCCTGTTTTGCGCAGAAAACCCCTTTCCGTCAAAATAACGTTAGAAGTAGCCGTTAGCACTCAAATTTTGGAGAGAGGAATTTTTGTACTCCCCAAAATACCCCTCTATTATACCGTTAGGGACAGCAGCCTATTCCATTCCTTCTCTATATATAGGATAGTTTGAAGGAAGCTTGTTTGAAACATAACATGGGTTAAACACAAACTTTCTATTTTCTACATATTTGACCGGTTGGCTGTAGGGAAAGTAACGTTTTTTTATTCCTTTTTATTTTACTTATTTGCTATTATTTAATGTGTTGAAGTTTTTTTTACCTACAGATCTCCAATCCAACTGCAAATTATGGCCAGTAGCTCTCAATCTTCATTCTCAAGACGTCCAAATAGGAATTATTGAAGAACAATTTGTTGCTATTGTGGATTAATTAGTCCACTGAAGACTTCATGGACACCAACCAATCCTGGAAGAAGATTTTACGGGTGTACAAATTTTTCAACAAATTCTTGTGGTTTTCTACTATGGGAGGATGAGAAACTTTCAGAACACTATCAAATTCTAATGTGGAATTTAATGAAAGAAGTAAAGGAGCATCGAGGCCAAGGATTACAGCCTATTCCAAGAGAATCGACAGAGGCGGTGGCAGCAACTGAACCCAGACCATGCTTCAACATACATATGTTGCAATTTATTTTAGGATTTTTGACATGTTTAGTACTATTTAAGTTATTCGTTTAAGAAATACGGATGTGATGAATGTTGCAGTTGCATTTCAAGTATTGTACCCAGATCATATTTTACATGTTTTGTATCAAGATTTACAATTCAAGTTTCCAATCCAAGCAACATTTGGAAATTGCCAATGTAAATTGCAGTTGCATTCCAATTATAAACATGTAAACTGCAAAATGGAACACATATGCCATCAAAATCAAAATGGAACACATATGTGAACTGCAAAATGTATACTGCTAATGAATTGCCAATGTAAACACAATACTGCAAATGAACTGCAAATGAACACAAATGAATTGCCAATGTATACTACAAATGAACTGCAAATGAACTGCAAAATGTATACTGCAATTGAATTGCCAATGTATACTGCAAATGAACTGCAAAATGTATACTGCAAAATCAAGTTGCCAATGGAATCAAATGTCTTATACTGCCATCAAAATCAAATGTCTTAAACAGACATCAAAATCAAATGTTCACCAATGTACTGCCATCAAAATAAAATGAACTGCCATCAAAACATATCAAATGAACTGCCATCAAAATTCAATGGAACACACTACTGCCATCAAAATCAAATGTTCATCAATATATCCATTCATTTAAACAGACATCAACATATCCATTCATCAAATCCATTTGTACAGCACGATATAAACTTTCTTCAACAACATTACATCCATTCATTTCATCCATTTCTTAAGAGTTCAAATGTTCATAAACATATCATTTCAAAAACTGCACATCCAAAATAATAGTGCCTCCTACAGCAACATTCAGCATGCTTGTATACTGCAGGAAAAAAGGAAGAAGAGTTAGTGACAGCAGCATGAGGTAGGGATAGTGTTGAAATGAAGAAGAGTTATGAACATGTAGCATGACAAACCTTGGTAGGGACAGCAGCAAGACCAAAATAAGAGTGCCTCGTACAGCAACATTCAGCATGACAAAATGATAAACTTGGTAGGGACAGTGGCTCAGATGAGTTAGTGAGTAAAGGATAACAGGTCACCAAAATGATAAAGACCCCACAGCATCCATATAGCATGACAAAATGAAGTAGGGACAACATCATGCTCCCCACAGACAGAGCACCCCACTTAAACAGGTAGGGACAGCAGCATAATGCACATCCAAAATGATAAAAATGAAGTAGGGACAACATCATGCTCCCCACAGACAGAGCACCCCACTTAAACAGGTAGGGACAGCAGCATAATGGGTCACCAAAATGATAAAGACCCCACAAACAGAGCATAATGGGTCCCAATTCTTGATACATGCAGCTGCATGGTCACATGGAATACCTGTGAGTTGCCATTCTCTGCAGCTGCAGCTCTTTGCTTCCAAGTCCACTGCCTCATTAAGTCCTCTCTGGCTCACTTCAAATTTATTGAACCCAGAAGTAATAACCATACATTTTTTTGCACCCTCTTTGGCTTCTTCAAGTTTTTTCATTACTTTAGGAACAATGACCCCATATTCACCATAGTCAATGAGTGACTCAACAAGCTTCTTCAGTACATAAAATTTGATAAAACAAGGGGTTGGAAACTTTTCAAAAAAGGTCAATATATCATTGTCACCCAATATCTGAGTCTTACTTCCATCTACAGGATCAAAATAATAAATTTCACATGGAGCCTGGACCCCAGCAGATGCACATAACCCATCAAGATTAAACCAGCATATCTCATCTCTGTCCACACATTCTTTCAGTTCTAATGCCATACCCCCCACATATTGGTTAGCAACACTAAAATCTCCCCCCACAAACATATTAACAACATACTTCGTATCCATTAATCCCTCTGCACACACACACAGAGGCAACAACATATATAAAATAACTAACAGAAGATAGTTTCCTATGTACTACTAATTAATATAGACAAACAGACAAATAGACAAACAACTAATTTAATGTAGAAACAAAAATGTATAGACAAACAGAAAGTCAACTAATTTAATATACATTCAACTATTTTAATATAAATTAAACAATGTATAGACAAAGAGAGGGACATGATTCATGCAGAAAGTCAACTATTTTAATATAAATTCAATTATTTTAATATAAATTAAACAGAAAGTCAACTAATTTAATATAAAGTCAACTACTTCAATATAAATTCATCTAATTTAATCCTACCTACATACAAGGATCATATACTACAAACAACACCAATTCATCTAATTTAATCCTACCCACATACAAGGATCATATACTTTAACAAATATACTACAGACACACATCATGCATGCAATTTCCTCAACAAATACAGACACACATATACTACAGACACATATACTACAGACACACATATACTACAGACACACATATACTACAGACACCAATTCATCTAATTTAACAAATATACTACAGACACACATCATGCATGCAATTTCCTCAACAAATACAGAAATTTAACAACTCATACACTACATACAGACATCATTCGTGCATTTCTTCTCAAAAATTTCAGAAATTTAACAAATATACTACAGACAGACATCATGCATGCATTTTTCTCAACAAATACAGAAATTTAACAACTAATACACTACATACAGACATCATTCGTGCATTTCTTCTCAAAAATTTCAGAAATTTCCGCTCCAACTTACATCATTCATGTACTACGTTCGAAAGTGTAGTAAAATTATGAGAACTAGGGTTTTCAAAAGTACCAGTGCGCGAATACCCTAATAAGCCGAAATTACTGGAAGAAGCTCCACTCCGATCTCCAGTCCGACCTGCACTCCGACCTCCACCCAACAGCAGCGAGAGAGACTTGACAAAGAAACGTCGGTTAGCGGCTTCGATTTAGGGTTTGCAAACAGATTTAGGGTTTGCAAACAGATTTAGGGTTTGCGAAGAGATTTAGGGTTTGGAACGGGGGAGAGAGAGTTGAGAGCGGGGAGAGAGCGAGACGGGAGAGAGAGAGAGTTGAGAATGAAACGTCGGTCCTCTCCTTCGATTATATCGCAGGGGTAGTTGGGTCATTTCACCCAAGAGTTAACAGCGGTTAACATAAAAGTTGGATTAGGGGGTGATTTAAGCATTTTGGCATCTTTTTGGGTTTTTCAAATCATGAGGTCTTTATTTGCCATTTCGTGACATCTAAGGGGGGTTTAAATGCACTTTACCCATATATATATATATATATATATATATATATATATATATATATATATATATATATATATATATATATATATATATATTGGAAAACTGGTAATTTTATTGCTTGGTAACTAGTTTACATGCTGCCTCTCTTACAACTAGTTCATGTATTTTACATCATTCTCTATGTTATGCAGGACACCCGTCAAGGATGTGGTTAAGTCTTCGAAGGTTCTTCTATTCCGCTCCCTCCATATGTGCCACATTGTCACAGCCAACTTGGTACGGGCTAATTTGAACCATGCAGGACCCCTCCTTTTATTGTTTGTAATGATGGCCATTTGCTGGGACAATTCTCTTGTACTTCCAGTATTAAGTTGTAATGAATTGCTTTGTGTTCTCCATATATACCATGTGAAATCACAATTGAAGAAAAGATGGCTAGCACTCTCGTTAATCTGATGGCATAAGCAGCATTCGTGGTTATTCACTTGAATGTTGAACCGTTCTAACCTGTCGATAGTAAGCAAGCGGCCTTTGATGGCTTTGAGCATGTGTAATTGCATCTTATTTGCCACTCCAGGTACCCACACGAATTCTCTGAACTGTATCTCATCTGTTGGAGGCTGTAGTTGCTTCACCGCAAGCTTGAACTAGAATTTCCCATTGGGCGAACCCTCCCACATCCAATGATCTTTGCTCTGCTGTTTATCGATGAGTATGCCTTCTATCTCCCTGGCCAATTGTGGACCGATAGGGTGGCCCCTTACATTCCAGACTCCATCGTGAATGATAGTACTAACCTGATCGCCGCTGTTGCCAAGAACTGCGAATAGCTCCCCTCCAAGCCTGTCTATGGCACTGCTATGGTTAATCCAAGGATCAAACCAGAGATTGGTATTGTTGCCATCCCCAAACCGCCTAGTGATTATATTTTGCATTGTATTTCTTTGTTTCAGAATAGTCTTGTACGTCACCGAGTGATTGTTGTTCATCGGCTGTCGCCAAAAATTGTCTTCTTTCAGATATCTACCTCGCATCCAGTTTGCCCATAGCGACTGGCCTGTTAAAAACTTCCACGATAGTCTTAGCCCTGCAGCCTCTCGGAGGGTGAATAGTGATCGCATCCCTACTCTATCTTCCTCCTTGGGTCGACACAAGTCTTTCCACACAATGGTGTGGATACCTCCTTGCCAAATAAAATCTGCGCAACATTTTTCCACTTTTCGTATGGTCGCAGTTGAGAGCATAATAGTTTGGAGCCAAAACAAAGATATGGTCGTAATAACTGAACGGACTAACTCGATACGACCACTGAAATAGAGCGTATGTGCCTGCCATCCCTCAATACGTCGTTGGACGTATTTCCATAGACTTTGACATTTCTGCTCTCAGGCATAATTAACTGATAGTGGCAGACCCAAGTATTTCACAGGGAGGCTACCTCGTCCGATCTGGATAAAATCTTGTAACTCTTTTTGGTTCGGACAGTGTGCATTAAAGTATACTTTACTTTTGTCTCGATTGATTTGTAGCCCTGTCAGCTGTCCAAACTTGGACAAAATTCGAGCCATAGCACTTAAACCTCTGTTGGACGGCACCATAAACACGAGCAGATCATCGGCGTACATCAAGTGGGATACATTCGGTTCCACCTTTTCGTGGAGGGGTATGATAGACTTGTTATGGACCGCCACCTCCATCATGCAAGTAAAGTATTCTATGACAAGTGTGAACAAATATGGCGATAATGGATCACCTCGTCGGAGTCCCCGGTTGCTGTAGAAGAACCCATGTGGTTGTCCCTTAATCAGTATCGAAAATGTAGGTGTCGTAATGCATTCTCGAATTAACCTGACCAATGTGGGTCGCATCCCATGGCGAGCATAATTTGACAAACGAATGACCCGTTTACCGCATCATAAGCCTTCCGTAGATCCAGCTTCACGCATGCCTTCCTGCCCCTGGTTTGTTAAAATGGTTTGTTAAAATTGCGGACCATTTCATGTGCCACCAGACTATTTTTCGCTATCGACCTGCTCTTGACGAATGCTGCCTGGTTATCCGAGATGAGCGCCTGCATGACGGACTCCAGCCGGTGGCACATAACTGAAGTAATAATCTTGTAGAGAAAATTGCAGCAAGATATTGGACGGAAGTCGGCCAATTTTGTCGCCCCTTCCTTCATTGGAATAAGAGTGAGGAAAGTATGATTGAGCTCACGACGTAGGTGCCCTTTTTGAAAAAATTCCTGGACAATAAACAGTATCGAGAATTTTAATTGATCCCAATGAACTTTAAAGAACTTACTATTGAAGCCGTCTAGCCCAGGCGCTTTATTGGGGTCTGCCTTCTTCACTATCATGTCCAACTCGTCCATAGTAACTCGAGCCAGAAGTTGGTGGTTACCCTCCTGAGATACCAGCCTTTTGCATACCAACTCAGGAAAATCTGTAGGATAGTCATTTTGGTTATAGAGTTGAGTATAGTAATCCACCGCGACCTCCCGGATGTCCTCGGGGGCGGACAATATTCATGCATGTAAAGTGCAAAGTGACTTCGTGATATTTATTTATACTGTCCACTTTCTAGAGAATCATTTGGATATTCATTCCTTTTCTCTTTGGCCAAACGTGTCATTATATAAAGTTGTATGCCCCTTGTCTAAACTCTTAATAGTCTAGGGGAAATTGGTGGATGCTCCTTGGTTGCATGAGCTTAAACTGCATAGCCAATAGGTAGGTCTACCACTTGCCAACTGTCATCTAGGTTTTATGGCACGACCCTCTCACACGCTCCTAGAAACCTTGGTTGAAAATTTGGCATCACCTTACAGGATTAATGTCAGGGTGACAACTGGTCCACAAAACTTTGTTAATTCTTTTCTAGAGTTTTCTTATGCTCCATAGCCTATCCCATTCCAACGGGAGAGGCTTGGATGATGATGACAATGATGATGAGTTTTTAGAGATTCAAGTATTTTGTTCTTCATGATGAGTTCTTTCAATGTTGAGGGAATGACACAATAATTTCCTTATTGGGTTAGACTTATGGATTAATACCACATTCTTAAGAAAAATATCAGGTGTCCATATGTATAATTTCTAGATCCTATCTTGTGGCTTATAAGCCTATTATGAATATTTTATACTTAATTTTGTATGAATTCATTGTTCTTGGATGTCTAATTGATTCAGCCTCTGTTCTTTAAGTGAAATTGCACCTTGTAGGTACTTTAGACATTATTCATTACTGCAGTTTCATGCTTCTAAGTTATGTTGCTTAAAATCATTATGGTCTGATAGCATGACTTTGAGTCCGCATTGCATGTCACTATAGCATTATGTTATGACATAATGCTGGTTAATTTTAGATAGTATTCTGCTATGCTCTTATTAAAAATATGCACTTTCTTTTGCATCTTTGTGCCGGCATTCACCATACAACACTTTAGAGAACCTGTAGTCATGTCATGCTACACTGCATTATTATTATATCTTCGTCCCAGGTATTTTTTTGAGAACTTGTAGTCGTGTCCTCCTGATGCATTATCATATCTTCGTCTCAAGTATTCTTTATTAACCATTGTTTTGCATTATTTCCTACTTATGGACTTGTGCCACCAATAAGCTTGTTGTATTGTGTAAACTTTGTGGTTGGGTTCTTCATGACATTCTCATGACACCATCCTAGTTTATGCGTTCCATTTATAGTTTGCTTTGATTCCACTTTCCAGTTGACTTTATTCATTTCAAAGGAGAG
This sequence comes from Iris pallida, assembly GCA_029216955.1. Lineage (NCBI taxonomy): Eukaryota > Viridiplantae > Streptophyta > Magnoliopsida > Asparagales > Iridaceae > Iris > Iris pallida. The sequence goes on from JANAVB010020397.1 coordinate 4,432,538, forward strand.
AACATAATCCCTTTTTTTTTTTTTTTTTTGAATTCCACCCCTTCTTTCTAAACATGCTTCGAGTTCGTGTTCACCACAACCTCTTGTGGTGTATGAGTTCGTATTTCGTAACTTATGTGGATTTTTCTTCCTAGGAAAATATAATTCTGTTTGTTATATGAATGAGCTACTTGTAAGATGTATGTGAATGCTCCTTGCTATTATGAAATGTGTTTATTCTACTGTTTGTTATAGACAAGGGGACTCAGGCGTGAGAACAAGTGTATGACTCAATGACAATCGACCGACAATGGCATGTGCAAGCATCAATTATATCATAAATTCTTATGCAGCTGATTTACTTAGTTCTTTTTCATCAGCACTGTTTATTTGTTAAAATGGACCTTGTTGCTCTTTCCATTGGTTCATACATGTTGGCTATTTTTTTCACCTATCCAATAATTTCAATCATTGGATATAGTCTAGGAATCCTTGTTGCTCTTTCCATTCGTTCATTGAGTTTCATCAGTAAAGGAATCTTTGCTATTTTATGGCATTTAGGAATCCAATCTGATGGAGTGTTTTTTCCCCAATATCTGTATTGTTCTAAGTTGTTTTTATCTTGATCTGTATTCATTGGACTCTGTCATATTGTAATTGTTGTTCTAGCATACAATATTTGATATATCATGCATTCGCCCTTTTCTACAGGTTTAGTGGAAACTGATCCAGAGGGAGCTCTTGCTGGTTTTGCTGAAGTAGTTAGCATGGAACCTGAAAAAGCCGACTGGTGAGAATTGCGTAGTGTAGCAGTACATATTGATTGAAATGTTACCATTAGCGTATCTTAACAAGAGACACACCAGCTTAATCAGATAGACACTTTTAAAGTGAGTCTCTATGCCCGTCAATCCAAATTGTAATCTTGATTTATACGTCAATCTGAACTGTAATCTTGATCTACACATCTTAAAGCTCATGGAAACAAAAAATGATGAGATTTTGGTATTTCTTAATTCTTATGTACCATGCTTTTGGGTTGTCCTAAATTAAACCTTTTATAAGGTGTCAAAGGTCTTTCAGTTTTTGATTACTTGGTGAATGGGTAAGAATTTTTTAAAATCTATTTTGTTTTTTAGTTTACTTGAGTTTCAAGATAGATTAAGTTGAATTCAATTTGGCTCATTCAAATGCCGGGCCCACAGTCCTGAAAGTTCGGAGTATGGTGTTTCTCATGCAGGCAGTCTTCTCATGGGATAATTACCCTGTACATTTCCCATATAAGTGCATTCCTGTTGTGTGTGTAGCTTTTTATTTTCTGTCCCCATGTGGAGCTTTGTATTTTCTGTCACCATGTGGAGCAGTAACATGAGGCCTTGTCAATCAATTAGATAATAGTACTGCTCTTATTTGCATTAAGGTCAACCCCAGAATTGGGACGAAGTATTTGTTGTCGTTGTTATGCTGTTCATATTTTTGCATCAATCATGTATCTCTTCATGCACAAGCACACTTGATTCACTTGAATTTTAACTTCCCTTAATATGGAATTAGTACTCACTACTCAGTACCTATATTTCTAAAGGTCACATTAGATCTGTGAGTTTTTTATGCATTTTTTCAGCATCCGAGCCTTTTCTCATCGAAATAGGATTGGTTATAGAGCTCAATTCTCTGGTTTTAGGTAGGGATGCAAGTATGGAGAGCGATCTGGTTGGAAGCAGATGGAAACCCAGTCCAACTTCTATACTACTATACACATGCCCAACACAACCCGAGCTTTGTTTGGACATCACCAAAACAACCACAATTCTAGTATTCATAGGTGAATTTAGCCTTGAGTTGGTTTGGATTGGAGCTGAGTTGGGTTAGATAGTCGAGTTCATCAACTGATCCACTGCTCACTTCTTTTATTTTCTCCTATAATTTATTCTAAATAAAACTTAAATATACATCAAACTTACAGGTCCAAGTCGTACTAAAAATTGGTTTGGTGAATTAAACTGACTATATAAACTGTACCAGGTAGCGTAGCTCGTACTGCCATCAAACAAATAGTCATGATCCCTCTCACATCAATACTAATAGGAACTGAAATCTGAAGCCTTAATTTCCTCTCATTCCTTTGGTGAAGTCTCATTTGGGTTTGAGTTAACAAACCTGACTTTCGGTCCGGTTAGTTTTTTCCAGCAAACCCCAACCCTATTTGGAGAGAAGCCCCAGTCCAATCTGGCCCGTTTCTGGATTGGGTAGGACAAGGTTCGCAGTATCGATATCAGACCCTTCCTATGAGTATCGGGATCGGCGGTATCGGCAATATCGACAGTTTCCGATCGGACTATTGGATTTTTTGGGTATCGAGAAACAAATAATTATTAATAAATTACTAAAAGGTTAGAAAAATATTGTATATATTTAGGCATAATTTTAAGTTTTTTTTGTGTTGTTTCTTAATATTTTTGAAATTGAACGAAATAATAGTCACTTTGTTGATTGGTTTACCTGTGATAAATAAGTTCTCAACCTTACTATGCTTTTACACCCTTGTTAACTGCTCGTTTTCGTTCAAATTTCTCTTCCGAATTGACTATGAAAGAGACCCCAAACATCGGTATGGGTCACTATCGGTATCAGATGGGTATCAGATCGGATATGCCAAACCGTATCGGTATCGGCCATATTGTATCATTATCGGCCGATATTGGAAACTATGGTTGTGATACTTCAATAGTGGTATTGTACCCGTATTCTATTATATATGATACTCAGGTTCTTTGATACTTCAAGGATCTTCTCAGATATATTCCTAATAACTTGATTTTTTAAACAACACCTAAACATTTTAGATGTATCTATCAAGGTTCAAAGTATCGATATCGGTATCGGACATTTTGTATGAGTATCGGTATCGGAAGTATCGGCGGTATCGGATCAGAGTATCGGATTTTTTGGTATCGGCTGTATCGACAATATTAAATAATTATTAAAAAATTAGAAAAAATAATTTACATATTTATGCATTATTTAATCATTTTCTAAGTTTTTTATTATAATTAAATAAAATAATAGTCATCCTTTCTGATTGGTTTTCCATCCTTTCTGATTGGTTTACCTGCGATATACAAGATTACAAGTTTTTTTTCATTTACATGTTTTTAGTTTCAATTTTACTATGTCATTAATTCGTACTAATTGAATCTTGTATTGTTTTATTACTACATGTTTAAATTTTGATGAATTAAGGAGCATAAAGGGAGGCACAAGAGATTAGAAGCAATACCAATGGTTGGATGAGACAAGAGTCACAAGGTCCATTATTATATAATTATATTTGTTCAAACCTTTTTTTTTTTAAATTTCTATAAATTAAAATTTATTTATAGCTAGAATTTTAGTTTTATGCATAGTTACAAATTGTTACAGTATGATCCATGATCCAATTATTTTGTTTCAAAATATACGGAAATAAAATTAGCTACATGATTTACTTTGAATTTAAAATTACAAAAAAAAAATACTTGGCCAGAAAAATTCATTGGGACTCTGGCCTATCCCTTTATTTAAATTTCATGAATAAAAATCTTTTACAATAGGTATGAAGTACATAAAGCGTACAAATACAAAAATGAATACAAAAAATGAATACAAATATCACTAAAATGGTTCATAATTATCGGAATCGTTCCGATATGGTTGTTGGTTATGAGGGTAGTAGAGATTGATATCTGTATTATAAAAAAAAAACTTGTCACGAGGCTATCAAATGTATAATGTTGTTCCGTCTCTGGAGTGTTGTATGGATAATAACTTGTAAATGAACTATCATATGTATTGTCGTAATTGTCTGAAGGAGTAGGTACATCATGATAGCTAGATCCTCCAACATATACATCATCCATACGGTGCTCTCTAGGTTGATGATCACTTGACCAGTCTCCAGAGTATTCATGTGACTGGTCTCTAGAGTATTCATGTTCATGTTACTCGTAAGCACCAGTCGCGAGTGTAGCTCCATTTCCTCCGCTATCAGTACTGTCGTCTTTATCGTTGTCGATATGTCGAGATGGTACATATGGTGTTTTTTTTTTTTTCCTTTTTTCAGGCTTTCGAGCATTTTCGACAGTATCTTGTGGATCGATATCCAAGTTATCATCTAACCACTCATTTTCTCTACCATCCAAGAGTGGTGCTTCTCTTTCTCTAGTCCAAGCTATGAGTGGATCTTGGTCATGAAATATCTCATCCAAATCTATAACATTTTGATCATCTTGTGATCTTTGTAGATTTCAAACACTCAATCTCATATTATAATGGACGAAATCCAATTTTTCTAGTTTCGCCATTGTAAGTCTATTACGGGGACGAGTATGGATGAGAGAAAATATTGTCCAGTTCCATTCACAATTGGAGGAAGACACCGTTTGACTTACGATGAGCACAGCTAATCGAGTCAAATTTGGAGCATCCTCTCTAGCATGTATGGACCACCACTCAGCTATAAAAGTAATAAAATATATTAGTTTCTGTAAATATTTAATTTTAACTAATAAAATTTTTGAAGTATTAACTATTATTACCAGGAAGACATCTATTTACAACACTTTAAAACTATATTGTATTGGGCGCTAGGCGAGGCGAGGCGAGGCGAGACCATGCCCGCCTCGCCTAGGCGCCCGCCCAGATTTCTGGGTCTCTAAACTTGTGTAAACATTGTAGGCAGCAGCAGTAGCAAAAGTCAGCAGCAACAGTAGCATAAGGCCGCAACAGTAGTAGCAGAAGGCTGCAGCAGCAGTAGCAGATTGCAATAAGAGGGAGAAGACAACAGTAGCAGTAGCAAAAGGCAACAATGGCAGCAGCAGAAGGCAGCAAACAACAACAATTTTTACAATAGCACCTGTTTTAGCAACAATAATAACCCTAAAGCCCAAAAAAATAGTAAGAAGTCCATAGCCCATCCTGAGATCCACCGCCTATGCGTCCGCAATTGTCTCCCCTGGACGAACCTGGGCGCCTAGGCGGCCCTCGCCTTACACTGCAGTAAAATATGCAGGTCGAGGCGACCTGTTCAAATCGGACGCGTCTAGGCGTCGTCCGTAACAACATAGCTTTAAAATTGATTTGAATTGAATGCACCAGTTTTCAATCTGAACCTTTCCACCTACAAAATGATATTACACAAGTTATGACATTAAAATTTAAATATTTAAAGATGAAAAATTCAATATCAAACAATAGTTACCTCTCTGTTTATATTAAGGCGTGTTTCATTGTCATTTCCCATTTTATTAACGACGCGGTGAAAACCATTTAGTACCTCATCGTCGTTTACAACATTATTAACATATTGGTATTTGGGATTCAAGAAATAACCTGCAAAATTGAATAAATAACTAGCTGCATGGTATTCAATTTATAGAGTACTTACCAGCTGCATGGATATCAAGATGTAGTTGAGTATTCCATCTTTTATCAATCATTGTCCACCATTTCTTGTACCATTTACCAACATTCTTTTTTATCATTAATTTAGCAATGTCCACAGCCTCATAAAGATGGCCCATCTCTGCTTTATCATCACTATCCACCATCCTTAAAACTTTTACTAGAGGTCCAAATATTGCAGTGACCCCTGTAATATCCCTCCAGTAAGTTTGACTGTCGATTAAACTGACAACCACATTTGCCTTTTCTCTATCTTTGCGATTGAGTTTTATGTAGTTCTCTGTCCAATCCCTTGTATTTGTCATCCTTTTTAAATCAGCCTGATGTTTAAGGATGGAATCTAAACCAAGAAAATTGGTAGCGAACCTAGTGATGGCTGGTCTAATCAATTCTCCATTCCGAGTCTCGGTTCTCATGATGCTAAGAGTCCAACCATGATTATATATGAAACAAGTCAGATCTTGAGACTTTTGTATTAGTGGTCTAATACTTGGATCAGTAGCTATATCTTTCAACATTAGATCTATACAATGTACTGCACATGGAGTCAAGTATAAGTTTCTTCTCACCTGCATACAAACATACAAATAATAAATATAATGAAATTTTATTTAAAATAATAAAAATTCAGTATAAGTGTGTTCTCATCTCCGTTAACTTCGTTCCCGCCGCCTTATAGTTGGGTCCATTGTCAGTAATTACTTGGACGACCCTATTTTCTCCAATCATTTCCACAACTTCATTCATCAACCCAAATATATAATTACCATCTTTATATTTGTCAGAGACATCTACAGATTTAAGAAATGTCGTTCCTTGTGCAGAATACACAAAAAAGTTAATGATGCATTTTCTGTTCTGTGTACTCCATCCATCGCACATAATGGTGCACCCATATTCGTCCCAATATCTATGAAAAGATTTTAAGTACTCCATGTCAGTTATTTTTATTTCTAAGTATGTATTAGAAATCTCATAAGTAGTTGGACCTTTCACTCCACTCTCACAAGTTGCTATGGTATCTATCATTGGTTGATAATGTGGACTTTTGGCAGCATTGAATGGTATATTATTATATATATATATATTTTTATATAAATCTTTCTATTTGCTCTTTAGCATTCTTTATCCCCTTAAGGGCACCCTTATTTTGGGTTGTTTTGCCCCTTGTTTTTTTTGGACATATGGGTCCATACTCCTTCCTCCTACCTCTGGAATATTTTTCAGCTCATCCTCACGATATGCGACCGATTTTGATCGTCCACCTAATGCCGGACCACTGCTAGACCATGTTTCTCTCTCCCTACACTCCAACGTCTACTCCATTCTCCAGCTGTATGTTCTCTCCTACTTTCTCTCATGTCCCTTCTAAGGTCCGCTAATTCGTCAGCATCATCTTCTTCTTCTGAGGAATCTCCTTGACGAGCTGTTCTTGTCAACTCCTCTACTAGTTGTTTTCTTCAATTAGCTATTAATTTATCTTTTTGTTTACCCTCGACAAGCAACAACATTTCTCTTTTTGCCTCAAGTGATACTTCAGGACACGATCCTACGTTTCCTTAAATACCAGCAAAGTGTTGTTTGAGATGAGTAACTCCTCCGTCCATCTTTTTGCCACAATAATTGCATTGCACCTTCCTCCTATTATTTGGTTCAACACATTTGCCATGGTTCCAACCAATATCCGTTTCCTCCGACGTGCGACTTTTCGGCACCATTATATAATCCTAAAAATGAAATAAAAAAGTTAAAAAACGTTACATATAAAAAAAGAAAAAGTTGTGGGAATGTATATGTATTGTATCTAATATATATAATTATATATATTGTATCTAATTATGTATATACTATATACTCTAATGTATATAATTATATATTGTATCTAATACATACATACGTACATACATATATTGTATCTAATATATATGATTATATATATTGTATCTAACTATGTATATAATTATATATATTTTTATATAATTATATATATATATATATATATATATATATATTGCACATCGGGTTGTGGTGTACTGGTAACACCACCGTGCATTGGGGGGGGGGGGGGTTTCGAGTCCGGGGGGGGGGGGGGGGGGGGGGCTCGTTGCCTAGCCTCACGGGTTATGGATAGCTAGGTTAGTAGGTAGAAAAAAATAATAACATATATATATATTGTATCTAACTATGTATATGCTTATACGATACTCTAATATATACATTGCATCTAACTTTTTCTTTTGTACCTAACTATGTAACTATATTATTGTATATATATTATTAGGTACATATATGATATATTATTATTATTATTATTATTATTATTATTATTATTATTATTATTATTATTATTATTATTGTTATATATTGCATCTAACTTTTTCTTTTTTATATGTAACGTTTTTGTAACTTTTTTTAAAATTTCATTTTTAGGATTATATAACGGCGCTGAAAAGTCGCACGCTGGAGGAAACGAATATTGGTTGGAACCATGGCAAATGTGTTGAACCAAATAATAGGAGGAAGGTGCAATGCAATTATTGTGGCAAAAAGATGGACGAAGGAGTTACTCGTCTCAAACAACACTTAGCTGCTATTAAAGGAAACGTAGCATCGTCCTGAAGTATCACTTGAGGTAAAATGAGAAATGTTGTTGCTTGTCGAGGGTAAACAAAAAGATAATAGCTGATCGAAGAAAACAACTATTAGAGGAGGAGTTGACAAGAACAACTCGTCAAGAAGATTTCATAGAAGAACATGATGTTGACGAATTCGCGGACCATAGAAGGGACATGAGAGAAAGTAGGAGAGAACATACAGCTGGGGAATGGAGTAGACGTTAGAGTGTAGGGGAGAGAGAAACAGGGTCTAGCAGGGATTCGGCGTTAGGTTGACGATCAAAATCGGTCGCATATTGTGAGAAGGAGGTGAGAAATATTCCAGAGGTAGGAGCAAGGAGTATGGATCCATATGTTCTAAGAAAACAAGGGGCAAAATAACCCAAAATAAAGGGTGCCCTTAAGGGGATAAAGAATGCTAAAGAGCAAATAGGAAGATTTATATCAATTTTTTTTATATATAATAATATACCATGCAATGCTGCCAAAAGTCCACATTATCAACTAATGATAGATACCATTGCAGCTTGTGGGAGTGGAGTGAAATGTCCAACTCCTTATGAGATTTCTAATACATACTTAGAAATGGAAATAGCTGACATGGAGGAGTACTTAAATTTTTTTCATAGATATTGGGATGAATATGGATGCACCATTATGTGCGATGAATGGAGTACACAGAACAGAAAATGCATCATTAACTTTCTTGTGTATTCTGTACAATGAACGATATTTCTTAAATATGTAGATGCCTCTGACAAATATATAGTAATTATATATTTGGATTGATGAATGAAGTTGTGGAAATGATTGGAGAAAATATGGTCGTCCAAGTAACTACTGACAATGACCCCAATTACAAGGCTGCGGGAACGAAGTTAATGGAGGTGAGAACACACTTATACTGAATTTTTTTTATTTTAAATAAAGTTTTATTATATTTATTATTTGTATGTTTGTATGCAGGTGAGAAGAAACTTATACTGGACTCTATGTGCAGTACATTGTATAGATCTAATGTTGAAAGATATAGCTACTGATCCAAGTATTAGACCACTAATACAGAAGTATCAAGATCTGACTTGTTTCATATATAATCATGGTTGGACTCTTAGCATCATGAGAACCGAGACTCAGAATGGAGAATTGGTTAGATCAGCCATCACTATGTTCGCTATCAATTTTTTGCTTTAGATTACATCCTTAAACATCAAGCTGATTTAAAAAAGGATAGCAAATACAAGGGGTTGGACAGAGAACTACATAAAACTCAATCGCAAAGATAGAGAAAAGACAAATGTGGTTGTCAGTTTAATCGGCAGTTAAACTTACTGGAGGGATATTACAGGGGTCACTGCAATGTTTGGACCTCTAGTAAAAGTTTTAATGATGGTGGATAGTGATGATAAAGCATATATGAGCCATCTTTATGAGACTATGGACATGGCTAAATTAATGATAAAAAAGAATGTTGGTAAATGGTACAAAAAATGGTGGACAATGATTGATAAAAGATGGAATACTCAACTACATCGAGATAACCATGCAGCTGGTAAGTACTCTATAAATTGAATACCTTTCAAAATATATTTGATGTTATAAATTGAATACCATGCAGCTAGTTATTTATTCAATTTTGTAGGTTATTTTTTGAATCTCAAATATCAATATGCTAATAATGTTGTAAACGACGATGAGGTACTAAATGGTTTCGACCATGTCGTTAATAAAATGGTGAATGACAATGAAACACACCTTAATACAAACAGAGAGGTTTATTGTTTGATATTGAATTTTCATCTTTAAATATTTAAATTTTAATGTCATAACATGTGTAATATCACTTTGTAGGCGGAAAAGTTCAGATTGAAAACTGGTGCATTCAATTCAAATCAATTTCAAAGTGCTGTAAATAGTTGTCTTGCTGGTAGTAATAGTTAATACTTCAAAATATTTATTAGTTAAAATTAAATATTTACAGAAACTAACATATTTTATTACTTTTGTAGCTGAGTGGTAGTCCATACATGCTAGAGAGGATGTTCCAAATTTGACTCGATTAGCTGTGCGCTTCCTAAGTCAAACGATGTCTTCCTCTGGACAACATTTTTTCTTATCTATACTTGTCTCCGCAATAGACTTACAATGGCGTGGCTAGAAAAATTGGTTTTCGTCCATTATAATATGAGATTTGAGGGTTCAAAATCTACAAAGATCACAAGTTGATCAAAATGTTATAGATTTGGATGAGATATTTCATGATCAAGATCCACTCACAGTTTGCACTCTTGGATGGTAGAGAAAATGAGTGGTTAGATGATAACTTGGATGTAATCCACAAGATACTGTCGAAAATGCTCGAAGGCCTAAAAAAAGAAAGAAAACACTATATGTACCATCTCGATAGGTCGACAACGATAAAGACGACAATACTGATAGTGGAGGAAATGGAGCTACACTCGCGAATGGTGATTACCAGTCACATGAATATGAAAATCCTGGAGACCAGTCACATGAATACTCTGGAGACTGGTCAAGTGATCATCAACCTAGAGAGCACCGTATGGATGATGTATATGTTGGAGGATCTAGCTATCATGATATACCTACTCCTTCAGATAATTAGGACAATACATATGATAGTTCATTTACAAGTTATTACCATACAACACTTCAGAGGCAGAACAACATTCTACATTTGATGGTCTCATGACAAGTTTTTTTTCATAATACATATATCAATCTCTACTACCCTCATAACCAACAACCATATCGGGACGATTCCGATAATTATGAACCATTTTAGTGATATGTTTGTATTCATTTTTGTATTTGTACGCTTTATGTACTTCATACCTATTGTAAAAGATTTTTATTCATGAAATTTAAATAAAGGGATAGGCCAGAGTCCCAATAAATTTTTCTGGCCAAGTGTTTTTTGTTGTAATTTTAAATTCAAAGTAAATCATGTAGCTAATTTTATTTTCGTATATTTTGAAACAAAATAATTGGATCATGGATCATATTGTAACAATTTGTAACTATGCATAAAACTAAAATTCTAGCTATAAATAATTTTTGATTTACAAAAATTTTAAAAAAAGGTCTGAACAAATATAATTATATAATAATGGGTCTTGTGACTCTTGTCTTATCCAGCCATTGCCATTGCTTCTAATCTCTTATGGCTCCTTTTATGCTCCGTAATTCGTCAAAATTTAAACCTGTAGTGATAAAACAATACGAATTATTGACATAGTAAAATTGAAACTAAAAACATGTAAATGAAGAAAACTTGTAATCATTTTTTCTAATTTTTTAATAATTATTTAATATTGCCGATATAGCCGATACCAAAAAATCCGATACTCCGATCCGATACCGCCGATACTTCCTATACCGATACTCATACAAAATGTCCGATACTGATACTAATACTTTGAACTTTGATAATAATGTTAGCGAGAGATGAAACAATGCTTTGAAAATATGAAGTTTGAAATCATTTTATTATTTGTGTTCCTTTTTTTTTTTACTTTAAAGTAACTATCTTTCCGTCTCGATGGCTAATCAGTTCTAAGCATACTTTCTTTATTTTCACTCTACTGATACCAAATTAAATGTGTTTTCAAACATCTCATTTGTTAGATTTGATGAAGAAACCTTTGATAATCTGTTATTTATATATTTATTTGTCATGTTCCTGACATATGTATCCTACTTTTTCAAAATAGTCGTGTCGATGAATCCTTATCATGCCACCTATATCCGTATCCATAAAATATAGGCTAGGATCATGTTGGGAAAACCCTACCCTACTTTCATCCATAATTGTGGCACACTTAGAAGAACCTCGAAAAAAGGTTTTGTCATTTAACTAAGAGGCTGTTGGAGGTTGAACTATCTCATCTTATTTTCGTTTCCAAGGACTAACCAACAAAAGAGCAGCTCTTCAAAATTGTGTGGAAGAAGGGGGAGATGCAGAGAGTTGACATAGGAAATTGTGCCTCTGCAAGGCATTATATTGTCCAGAAATACTAGTAAAAGAGGATATCTATTATCTATGTTCATGTGTGTTATAGATTTTTTATTGTTTGTCTATCTTATGAGTCTAAACCATCTGGCCTGACTTTTCATTTGCCTGCCAGTGTTAACATGGTATGCTCTGTAATAGTGTCGCATTACCTTCAGTTTAGGTGTACTAATACAAATTGTTTTGCTGGTCTATTTTGCTTCTTCCAAATTATATAGGGTATTCAAAGTATTAAAGCAAACTGTGAAGCTTTACTACATACTTGAAAAGTTCAAATAGATGATGGAAGCCTACAGGAAGATTCTAACATACAATTGTGGCTAGGCGTTATATTAGCCAGAATTACTAGGAAAAGAGGATATCTATGTTCATGCTTGTGATAGATTTTTTATGGTTCGTCTATCTTATTCATCTAAACTATCTGGCCTGGCTTTTCATTTGCCTGCCATTGTTATATGTTTTTGGTTCATCAACATGGTATGCTCTCTGTAAAAGTATCACATTCCCTTGCCAGTTAAGTTTAGATTTGCTAATACAAATTGTTTTGCTGGTTTATTTTGCTTCCTCCAAATTATATAGGGGATTCAAAGCATTAAAGCAAACTGTGAAGCTTTACTACAGACTTGGAAAGTACAAAGAGATGATGGAAGCCTACAGGGAGATGCTAACATACATCAAATCAGCTGTTACACGTAATTATAGTGAAAAGTGTATAAATAATATAATGGATTTTGTTTCTGGGTCAGCAAGCCAGAATTTTGGTCTTCTTCAGGAATTCTATCAGACAACGCTGAGGGCTCTTGAAGAAGCCAAGAATGAGGTGTGGCACTTTTTGTTTGCATAAGCCCAGTCCTTTTGTCTTCAATATAGTGTACGTAGATTATGCCCCACATATTGTGCGTTTGATGTGATTTTCACATGTATTTGTACTTCCGCAGAGATTGTGGTTTAAGACCAATCTTAAACTTTGCAAAATTTGGTTTGATATGGGTGAAGATATGGACGGATGAACAAGGTAATTAGATTGTATCCTTTTGCATCTACTTCAATGCTGCATGCTCTTAGTTACTATAAACGTCTTGGTTACATCCAGATATTGAAAGAACCTCACAAGTCCTGTCGAAAGGAAGACGGTACTGATGATCAGAAGAAAGGCACACAAATTTTGGAGGTCTATGCTATTGAGATCCAGATGTACACTGAGACAAAGAATAACAAAAAACTGAAGGTAAATATAAGATCACATTTTCTTTTGCACTCGTATATTACAAATTTACAATCACTAGTTAACATATATGTTTTATGGATTTCTGATCTATTGTTGTAGCTTACTCTGCTGCTAATCTCTAAGGGATTTTGTTTTTAGTGACTTTGGTCTGATATTATTTATGGTATATCCATTATGAACTACAATTTCTGATGGACAATTATGAACTTTATGTAATTGATGATATTGGCAGCGTAAGGGCATGTGGTCAGCATTGTAATGGCACACAAAAGCTATATTGCCAATTAAACACGCAGATGTCAAGAACATTCTGATTTGAACAAAACCCAACAGTTGAAATCTGGGTGGTAGCAGAAAATTTATACAGCTTAACAATATAAATTTGATGCACATCATTTTATCTGAAATTTAAACATCTCAACACGAATTCCCATTATTGAGCTATAAGGTGTACTTTTACAAAAAGATTAATGGAAAAACTTAGAGAGAAAGATGGACTATATATGGTTTTTATTGACTTTTCGAGTTTTGTGGGTCTCTAGGGAGATAATGTGATGGGTTTTGGAGAAGCAGCAAGTCTTCAGTAGCTATGTTAAGATTATTAAGGATATATCAACCATGGAATTATGACCACCGTGTGGACAATAATTGCGTCACGACCCGTTTCCCATCACTGTTGGCTTATATCTAGGACCATCTTTAAGTGCTTGCTCCTTGCACTAGTTGTGGATCAAACTTAATTTAACAAAAAAAGATGTACTCATCTACCGAAATATATATCTTTTTTTAGTAATTGTTGGTGCTAGGACATAAAATCCATTTAAGAAGGAAGAGCAATGAGAAGAAGATAAGAAAAATAGACAGAAAAAGCAAAAGAAGAGTAATTAGAGACGAGATCGATGAAAAGAAACAATAGAGAGCAATGTTTTCTTAACTCACCTTTCAATACCTTATTCAGCCTTTATTTAAGACTTTACCTCATAAAGAAGAAAGAGAAAGTAATCCCTGAGACCCCAACCACAAGGTTACTGTTCACAAGCTGAGTAAACCTTTTCCCCTCCCCTTCTAAAAGTTTCATGATATATATATATATATATATATATATATATATATAAAATATATATATATATATATATATATATATATATATATATATTTATATATATATATATATATATATATATAGAAATGACTCCAAAGAGTGTAAATTCAATAATATTATCATCATTATCCAAAACTATCTAATCAGAATGGGTTACCTGTAGATAGAGCATGAGAGCTCCATAAAAAGAATTGACGGAAGTTCAATGACCGGTTGTCAATCTGACATCAATCCTCTATTCTGGTGCTAAATTCCAAGCCAAGGTAGCTATAAGCAAGAGGGGGTCTTGCCATAAAACCTGTAAGGCCAGTTGGCGGGTGTGTTTACCTATCTATTTGGTCATGGAGATTAAACTTGTGACTCAAACAACCAAGGAGCATCCTCCAACTTCCCCTAAACCAGAGAAGAGTCTAGACGAAGAGGTAAAGATGCTGTGATTTTGCTGTAGGGAATCACATTCATCTCCATGGCACATTAAGCCAAGAGTGAAGAGGAATGACATTCCCGATAATCAAAATTCAATAATATAAGAACATACTGTTAAACCATTTAGTAAGGCTTTAAGTTGTCTCTAAGAATTTCCTATCAAAACAGAAAATTGCAGAACCAACACTACCCTCCAACCTGGAAAAAATATATATATTAAGAGTAGAAACTAATGAGACTATAACAACTTGACTGGGCCTGACGTTAGGCTACTACAAGAGCAAAATCAATTCCTTAAATCCAATGAATCACATCATATTTGTTTCCAGTTTATATATGGGAAGATTTACCTTGATGAGCAGTTTGACTCTCTGAAGACATGTATACATAGTAATTGGGTTGTTGTACGTGGAGTATAATAAAATTTTGTTTGAAGTATCTGTAGGATCTATTCGATATTATGTTTATATAGATGTTCCATCTTTTTCAAGATGCTGACGCTGGTCAATGCCAGCAATTGTACCAAAATGCCCTTTCAATAAAATCAGCAGTACCCCATCCACGAATCATGGGAATAATTCACGAGTGCGGTGGGAAAATGCATATGGCAGAGCGTCAATGGGCAGAAGCAGCTACTGATTTCTTTGAAGCATTTAAGAACTACGATGAAGCTGGGAATCAACGCCGTATTCAGTGCCTTAAGTATGTAGCTGGACGACTAGCGTTTAACTTGGGCTTTAAAAAATCGTGCTATTTGTTTCTTCTCTGTACCTGATTATTAAACTATTGATAATTGCGTGTCAGATACCTGGTTCTGGCCAACATGCTAATGGAATCTGAAGTGAACCCCTTTGATGGTCAGGAGGCAAAGCCGTAAGTTTTTATTTCGTCAAATGGAAAGGCATATTTGTTCTAATGCATTATCTAGCTTTTAAAGACTAATTATATTTTGGATTTATAAGTTTTTTTTTACTTGCTATAACTATTTGTAGATACAAGAACGATCCTGAAATTTTAGCAATGACAAACTTGATAGCGGCATATCAGCGAAACGAGATATTCGAATTTGAGAAGATACTGAAGGTATTAGATTATTACACGATTATGTTGATTACATGCCTCTTGACATTGTATTGTTGAGCGTTCTGTTCTTTGGCCCCCCTACTTAATAGTGTATTGCAGAGCAACCGTAGGACTATCATGGATGATCCTTTCATCCGCAACTACATCGAGGATCTCCTAAAGAACATCCGAACTCAAGTCTTGCTTAAGCTGATAAAGCCATACACCAGAATTCGAATCCCTTTCATTTCAAAGGTGGATACTTTACTTTAAATATCATCTTCCTCACGTGCTACTGATGAACTTTTGATGTTCTGTTTTCAGTGCCATGTACTCGCTAGAAAAATCTTAGGAACTTTGTATACTGCATACTGTTAGTTGCCTTGTTTTTGCGTTATCGTTGCATTGATATTGTCATGCCTTTTTCTCCTAAATCTTTTAATCTAAAGCTGTGGAACAGGATTTACTCAATCCTGATTTACTTTGTAATTCTCCTAATATTGCTCCTGATAACTCGCAATCTATTTGTGAGTTTTTGAACAGTATGTCAGGCTATGCTTATTACCGCATGTTGGTCATTTACAACTGATCCTAGTATCCTACCCACATATGTTAAAAAGTTAATTAGGTGATTGTTAGGCTGGTGTACGTATGTTAAAAAGTTAATTAGGTGGTTGTCAGGCTTGTGTAGACAAATTGTTTCTCAATGCTTTTACTATTTTATCTCAATTTGTAAGCTCACATCTTAGGTTCACTTCTTTTAGATGGATTGTACGAGTAAATTGTTTGACATGGTTTTGGTAGCGCAGAGGAGATCTCTAGATGCCCCAACTAGGTTGCAGTGACACGGACCAGAGGACCGTATCGTGTCCATACGTATCCTACATTGTACTTGACGTGCATCGCAAATATGGTTGACCTATATCTAGTGCTCAGAGGATTCAAAACATGGCTGAAATGATTTGGCATGTTCATGCTCGTAGCAAACATAATTTAGATATGATAAAGTAAAATTTCTTCCTACCATTGTTTGGAATTTTCCAGAACCTAGTTATTATCTAAAACATACATAGTTATAATGTATATGTATATTATTAAAATCTAACATATGTGTATTGCATAGATATGGGTTCATGTTATATATCATTGTATCCATGTTGTATCAGTATCATATATTTCTTCCAAATACAGTATTCCGAATCCTTATTGTGTCCTTATGCGTAAACTTGTCCGTGTCTATGCAACTAGCGCTTTGAATGAGTTATAAGATTGTAGTTGAAGAAGGTGCTACTAGGGTTTGGGGAAGGGGGAGGGGGAGGGGAGTACGCGAAAAAAAAAAAAACATGGACTGCTGTTAAAAAAGAGGCTTGATCACGGGAAATTTATTCAGGCAGCCAACGCAAATAATTGGTTGCTTCAATTTCAATATGTTTCTTTTCTCTTGCCTCAACCTTAAAATTGGATGTGTCACTATGCTTGAAATTGATTTTCTGGCAATATGAATGGCTTCTTATAAAAGTTATCTTTAATGTTTAGGAACTCAATGTCCCCAAAAAAGATGTTGAGCAGCTGCTAGTCTCACTAATTCTAGATAATCGCGTCCAAGGTCATATTGATCAAGTCAACCAACTACTAGAGTGTGGGGACGGGTCATGTATCTTTTGCAACTCTTCATTTGTGTACTTTCACTGTTGACACTGTGATATTGATAAAATCTTTCATCCTTGCAGATCGCAGGGAATAAAGAAATAGAGTGGGCTGATATGCAGAAATGGTCAATGTTGTTAACGAAGCTAATCTTTTTTAATTTGACAGCTTTGGTAATTGGTTGATGTGGATATCTGCACAAATCTCCCACTCGGGACTTACTCTTTTTTTTTTTTTTAATTTTATTGTTGGGTTATGCCCATTGTGCATTGCTGTAAGAATATCTGAGGATGATTGTGCAGTGGTGAAACTGGAAGGGGTTATATAGACAGGCTTCTCGTTTAGGAAGCTGTCGGGAAATATGGTTAAAATCTTAGAGATATTTAGTAATAGGATATATATATATATATATATATATATATATATATATATATATCGAAATTAGGGTTTGGGTCTTGAAAATGATCAATGTTAGAGTTTGGGTCTCGAAATCACTGTTCATTAGCTTATGTAAACAGTGATTTTGAGATCTAATTCCTAATATTATGATGGGTTCTGCCTTTTCTGGATCTCTTAAGATGGCCTATGATAGCACTTTGAAGTTTTCATTGTTGTCCTCCAGAAGTTGCAATGTTTGAATTAATTGTCCAGAGGGGGGTCTTTAGCTGTCCCCAGTTTTACAATGCAGTGTCTTTGTTATCAATTTGCGTATGTGACAACATCGACGATTGCTGTCATCTTTATAAACTCAGTTGAACGAAAACTTAAGATACAATTTTGACACAAACTCTGGTCTTTTCTTTTTTCTTGTAATCTTGATAGGAGTTCCTCTGTTTTGTGACAGTCATTTTGGTATTGAAATTCAAATCCAAATAGAATTCGGAAATCCAGTTCTGGTAGTTCCCTCTCAAGTCTTCAGGATGCTCCCAATAGTAGGACCAGTACCTGTCTAAAAATGTAGGTGGGAAAGAAATCTTATCTAAAATAGAACTATACTTGATAGAGGACAGACGTTCTTAAATACAAAATGTAACCTGTAGTTATCACTAGTACCTGTCACACCCGAGCCGGTACCGGTCCGGTCGATGACCTAGGTCAGGCTCGGTCCAGAATTGGGTATTTTAAAAAAAAATTTTAAAATTCAAAATTTACCAGAAATATATATATATATATATATATATATATATATATATATATATATATATATATATATATATAGGGAGCGGATCAAAAGCCTCCCTTAGAAAACTTTCCTCACTCTAATTCGTAATATTAATGTTAATATTATTTTTTTTATATTAATGTTAATGTTAATATTAATGTTAATGTTAATATTAATTTTAATGTTAAGTTTAATGTTAATTTTAGTATTTAATGTTAATATTAACATTAACATTAATATTACGGATTAGAGTGAGGGGAATTTTTAGGGGGTTTTCTAAGGGGAGCTTTTGATCCGCCATATATATATATATATATATATATATATATATATATATATATATATATATATATATATAACCTGGCCAATCTGGAACTAGCCCTAAACTGGTCCGGACCCAGCCCGTTAGGTCTTGCCCACTTCCTATCCGGGTTCGGGTCTGGACTGGGTTTGTTTCTTAAAATTTGATCCGGACCAGCTCGGCCCGTCGCCTCCTCGGGCTAAGCTCGGCCCATCCATGAATCGGTCAACACCGGTCAACATTGGGCCCTGGCACGGTCCGATACACACCATGAGCCCTTGGTCTAAAGAATATCACCGAACAGTAGCCTTAGCTTCCGGTTTAGTGTGAGCTCTCAAATTAGTGTCTCGACCTGATCACGATCATGGCCACCCTCCAAGATTAGGGTAGACACACGTACATGTGAGCTCGAGCCACGACTCTCGTCTCATCCTCAGGGCCAGCCCATAAGGTTGGGTTGCCTTATATAGAGCTAGTTTTGGTAATCTCTTAATCTTTATTATATGGCGATTTTGGAGGGTCATCTGCGATCCCGACCTCTTATGGGGTCACGTTGAGCCTGAGAGTTGTCCCAAACAAGGGGAATTGTCCAAATCCGAAGGCTGTATGGCTTATCCGTGGGCCGGCCCTGCTCATACTTATCGTGACATAGTCAGCTGTTCTTGTAGGGTCGTCACTGATGAAGTTTGTCAATAATATTAATCTAATCCGGTTGCAGTAGCTGTCAGCAACTACTGCATGCTGCACATCAGGAGCCCACCTTTAGTTGTATTGTAGAACCTGACAAGTTTCAAGGTTGAAGGTGCTATATTGCTACTTCTCTGATCGACTGTTTGGTGACATTTTAGTTGTATTATAGAACATGACACTTGGAAGGTTGAAGGTGCAATTTGATTAGGATTTCAAACCAACTTTACTCTGCTCAAAGACCATCAATTGGGTGAGCCTATTTTCTATAACTTCATATTTTTTATAACTGCTTGTCAAATCGAGGAGGGGATCAGGGAATCGACGGACCAAACTGATGTGGCAGCTCTCCATTGGCGGAGGTGGAGCCCGGTGGGAGGGTGGCTCGAGCCAATAGAGAGGCCATGTCGGCAAGCATTTTCGTTTCATATACACATTGCTAGTATATCTTTTTCATTTGATCCAATAGCGTTCCGTTAGATAGGAAGAGATTTGATAAAAAATTGATTATTTGGTTTTTTTAGAGACTAATTATAGCCATAGCTTGAATGTCTGTTTGGCTTCACACCTAATTATGACGGCTTTAAACTTGAGACAATTAATCCAGCATAGTCATGTAATTTTGTAATTTTTAGATGATTTTTTTTATCATAATGATCCTATGATACTAGTTGTTGTGTCTAGTACGATTTGTGTTATAAGTGTAATTCGAACTTTGATGGTTCACGAGAAAAACGAACGAAGAGGCATTACTAGAGAGCCTTTTAAAATTAGACAACAATTGAGGGATGCATGTGTGTATCGAAATTTGAGGGGATGAAATAAATGTTATCTTAGGATGAATGCATGTGTCTTCTATATATATTTTAGTAAGTATGCTAAGGAGCAATGGGGCAATTCGAGACGCACGTTGGGTTTGTGTGGAGGAGCATGTGGCAATATTTTTATATATGTTAGGACACAAGTCCAAGAACATAGTATGCATGATTGATTTTATGCGTTCTGGAGAAACACTCTAGATACTTCAACCTCCTACTTTGTGTTATATTTAGCACATGTGATCGAGTGATGAACCAATATGATTCCAAGACTCAAATTGATATAGGAGAAAACTGTGAATGATTCTCGTAATTCAAGATAATTATGACCTAATAAGTTAGTAGGTGCTTCTTAATAATATTTTCAAAATAGCAAAAAAATGATCATGTGTTGTAGGATTGTATTGGTTTGATCGACATGACCCACATTCAAGCCACATTGCTTTTATCAAAGGTCCCTCGCTTTATAGATAGAAAAAAATGAACTAACCAAAAGCGTACTAGTTGCATGTACACCGAACAAAAAGTTCACTTATGTGTTAGCTATGGATTGTTAAATTATTAATTAGTATTAAGTACTTAATTAGACTAATATTAATTCTTCAACATAAATAAAAATACATTTAGTTTATACAATATAAATTATAAAGTATACTTATTATAATATAATCTTCCACTTTTTACTTTATTAACTAAGGCTATATGGGATTTCTAAAAACTCAATCCTACATGGCATTGTAGTATAAAGAAATTTCTATCCTAGTTGGCAGAGTTTCTACATAGAAATTACATCCAAAACAATAATCTCCAATGATTCTCAATTTCTATCCTACATGACAAAAAATAAAAGGTCAGTTTAATGATATAGTTTGAAAGTATGGCACAATATTAATTTTTATCAGAGAAAAAAAATTTATGAGAGTTTATACATATAGAAACCCTTACAAAAAAATTTCATCCTATATCAATACCACGTAGGATGAAAATTGGAATAGAAATCATTGTTGGAAGATTTTTTTTTTTTTCTAAAAAAAAGACTTTTACCATAGAAATAGGAGAAAGATAGAAACCCTCTTTGGAGATGGCCTAACAAGACTTATTTGGGAAAGAGAAGACAAACAAAAAAGTATTTCCTTTCGGAGGATGAGAATTATATATGTGATTAGTTCTTGGACTTGGTAAGGAATTTGCTTTCGAGTATGAGGATCAAGAACTCCAAACACTTGTGCAATCCATATATGGGTTCCGAACTAGGATATAAAAAAAAAAACACAAAAAACTGGCAATACATGATTAAAATTCTATCTAAAATATCATGTCTCGTGGATCAGATTCTCTTTGGATCCCACCGCGTTGCCAACAATACTGAGTTAGTCGATAATTACTTAGTGACAACACCTATTAGTAAATTAGTTGTTAAATATTGTGTCAATCGAGGACAATATGAAAATTACAACTATCTTACATGGGTTGAACATGTGAAACACGTAAACCTTTGGCTGTTAATGTTACAGAAGACTCGCTTCAAAAAAAAAAAAATGTTACAGAAGACTTAGAAAATATATTTATAAAAAATGGAGATGCGGGGTATCGATCCCCGTACCTCTCGCATGCTAAGCGAGCGCTCTACCATCTGAGCTACATCCCCTTTACAACAACAAAATTGAATTGCAAATTTATTTGACTGCTCCAGCATAGACAGGTCATCAACAGTATTAATACTCACAATTTGAAGATGTAAGATTCGAAAATTCATATCAGAGATTCAATCGTACTTGAGTATGATATGCGCATGCGCTTAAATATTGAAGACAGGTAAATAAAATGGTCCCACATCTAAAACTTATCTGCACTAGGGGTGAGCATATAACGGTTGAAAACCGAACCGAACCGAAATATGACAAACGGTTCGATTTTTCGGTTATCGGTTCGGTTTACGGTTTGAAAATTTGAAATAACGATTCGGTTTTCGGTTCTTCATCCGAAAAATCGAACCGAACCGAAAACCGATTTAGATTTAGTAATTTATCAAACTACCCACAATATACATATACTAATGTTTATTAACCCCTAACTGAGCGCACTCTCTTCTCCTATTCTATGTCGGTGCTTCTTTGAGCACTCTCTCTATCTACCCTCAATCTATATATACTAATATCTTTCACTCTATGTAATAAAACAATTCATAAATACAATAAATCATATATTTTTTTTTAAAATTTTGTTATTTAAATAGGACCATTTTGCTAAAAACTTGAAGGCCATGCACATTGGCCCATGAAACCGAACCGACCGAAAACCGAACCGAATTAATTCGGTTCGGTTTTTGTTCGATTTTTATAAAAACGGTTCGGTTTTCGGTTTTGAAAAATATGATTTACGGTTATTTCGATTTTCACATATTCGGTTCGGTTTGAATCGAACCGATGCTCACCCTCTGCACTGCAACATGGAGCTGAAGAAAAGGATTGTGAAGTTAAGAATAGTGACATTATATTATATAGTTTCTCTGTGTATGCTCTTTAGTTAACATCTCTTTGTTCCCACATCTATTGAAGTTGCTAGCCTACCATGTAACCCTTTCTATATACTATTAAATGCACGTATAATAACATCTAATAAAAATATTATTAAATTATAGTCAAATATTTTTTCTAACTTATGTGACTAAGGTGAGAGGTATTCTACTTGTTTGGTGGAGTTTAATTTCCCATGTTGAATATATGTAACAAATTTTAAAAAAATTCAACAATTTTTTCGTAATTAGTTTTTTTTTTTTAAATAAAATGGACCATGATATACATACGGTTTAGACGACTCACTTTTGAGCCATTTTGAAACCTCATTATATATTCAATATTATCACAATATTATCACAATTTTAATTTAGTCTTTTAAGATGTCTCTCTCTTTCTTTGGTGTTCTTCTATGTTTACCGTGTAACATTTTCTGTATATAGTTGGAAAATAATCTATGCAAACTTTTATCACTCCTCATTGTCCATATCTACAATGGTGTCAAGAAGATTCGATTCGAGCTATCCATTTCTTTTCTGTAAAGTGAAAACCCAAGCGCTTCTTTACTTTCAGATGGAGTTCCTACACTATTATTAATAACTTATTAGTTTGTCTATTAATTAATAACTTATTAATTTATGAAGGTATTTCCTATTTTCTTAAATGTTGTACATTGTTTGTAGTTTTTTATTGTACATACTAACAATTCTTTATACAGAAATTTTCATATACAGTAAATTTTTTTAGCTAAATTGTAAAAAAAGTGAGAAGTTTAGAGAAATTGCAATTCGGATAGTGGAACGACAATTCACTTGGCGTGATGGTAGGCAGGGAAGGGAGGGAAAGGAGTGAGCCAACTGAGGCACGGGGGGTGGGTGGTAGACGCCAACTCAGTTGGTGCGCGGGGCGGGGAGGCGCCAAGTCTGATGGTGCGCGGTGGACGAGAAGCGGGGGAGGCGCCAAGTCTGATGGCGCGTGGGGGGAGGATGCGCCATCTCCCTTGGCGCGTGGTACTCGGGAAGAGAGGGGGATGTCTGGGAGAGAAGAGAGGAGATGTCATGAAGACCCCCAATTCCAACGGCTACATTTCAACGTCTTTTTTTTTTTTTCCTATTTATTACTAAGTTTTACCTCTCTCTCCGCACCAACACATTACTTTCTCCATCTCTCACAGAAGCTATTCTCTGAAGCTTGGAAGCTCTATCGATCTCCTAGCACAGAAGCTAATCTCTCCATCTTACAAACTCCCACTCCTTGCAACGCGACTCTCCAGTAGCTAAACATTCGTAAACTATTTCTTCTTTCTCATGGATCATAGTATTAAAATAGTATGCTCACATGGAGGTAAAGTAAATGGGTTATCTTACGAAGGAGGTGACACATAATTTTTTTATAACTTATCATCATATTACTTTAAAAAAATTATGCAATTTAATTTCTGAACGTTTTTCTATTAGGTACCAATTTATTTTAAAGTCTGTTTTTGGTTCCACATGTCTATTGATAGATGGGTGAAGAAGCATGGAATTTTATTCTTGAGATTACTGTGACAAAACTCTTTCCTCCTATGTCCGATGGTTGCATAATGTCTAGATATCTTTTGATTATTTCAGATGGATTTAACTGTGTATCAAAAATATATAGGTTCACATGTGATAGTTAATCCTAGAATATTTGCAACATCCCAAAGTGTGATTGTCATTTCACCAACTGGTAATTGAAAAGTGTTGCGTTGAGGCCACCAACGCTCAGCAAGACTAAAAATGAGGTGCACATCGTGGACTAAAATTTGAATTTCATCCAGATATTGAAATCCAAAGGAACGCAACAACTCCTTTTGGGCAGCATTTAACTCTCATTTGTGATATCCTCTATGCATCCTCCAATTTTCATGCTCCCGTGTTCGTGCTTCGGAAGAATAATCATATAGCTACAAGCGAATTATATTTGTTATATTTATGTAAAATAAATAAATAATAACGATAGTTACCATTTTTAAATTTACCTGTCCGTCAAAAACCATCTTAGATATATTATTGTCTCGTTCCTGTCTGATGACTTCTGTAACCGGTCTCTCGAGAATACGTCCGTCATTCGGTTGAGCCATCTGTTAAATTTTTTCAAAAATACGATTAGTAATATAGATATTCATAGAAAATCTAAATTCAATTAAAAAAAAATTTACTTACTTTAAGTGAACAATTAGTCTTCGGAAAGAAGATGAAGAATTTGAAGAGATTGCTACTCCGTGAAGATGAAGATGAAGAACAAGAATAAGAATGAGGTTCTTTGAAGAGGAAGGAAGGAGTAAGGGTTTATATGAAGAAGAGGGAGGGGAGTCTCCAATGCGGGAGGGTCTCTAATGCGGGAGGGTCTCTAATGCGGGAGGGTGGTCTCCAATGCGGGAAGGTCTCCAAGAAAGGTGGGGGGGGGGGGGGGGGGGGGGGGAAGGGGGGGGGGGGGAGGGGTGGATGGTCTCCAACACATATCCCCCCTAACTCACTAGTCACTTTGTTAGTAGGCTGCATGGCGCGTCCCCCCAACATTCTGCCACGCGCGCCAACAGTGATGGCGCATCTCCCCCAACATTGTGCCACGCGCGCCATGTGCGCCAACAGTGATGGCGCGTCCCTCTTGCACGCGCCAATAGCGATGGCACGTCCTCCCATGCACGCCAACTCTCCTGGCGCGCCTTCCTGCCTCCCCTCTTCCTGCGTCGTACGCCAGCTCTATTGTCGTTCCACTGCCCTATCTACAATTTTTCTAAACTTATCCTCTTTTTTGTAATTGAATGAAACTTCTTTATTGTATATGAATTTTTTTTTTGTTATATATATATATATATATATATATATATATATATATATATATATATATATATATATACACGTTTAACCAAGTAAAATTCATAAACCTATTTTTTTAAAATAGATTGCACATTGTTCAATGTACTACTTTATTTCATTTTATGAACATTTAACCAAGTAAAAACTCTACATACTTTCTCGTTTTACGAATTAATAATTCAATTTTTTTTTAACCAAGTAAAATTCATAAATCTATTTATTTTTCCTAAAAATATATTGTATATTGTTCAATGTACTTCATTATTTCATTTTATGAACATTTAACAAAACAAAAACTCTATTTAAATTTAAAAAAACATAGTGACATCAATTTCAAGAAGAAACAAATAATGATTGAGTCAAATTTTAGGAAGAACCGCATAGTCGAACCATAAACACTATGTACATCATGAAATTATTAATTTATATACTACGTAGGACCTATATGAATTTTTTTATAATGTACTATCTTATAAATTTAACGAATTATTAATTTTGTACATTATTCCCAAGTCGACCGAGATTATTATTAATTTGTCGGATATTAAATTATCGAAGTTCTGCTGTATACATACATGGTTCTGGAAGTTCCCAGCATAGCCTGTATACACATGTATATGTGCATAAAAAGCTCCTACCAAATATCAAGACAAATGTTAAAGGCCACCCCCTTTTAACTAAGGACAACCTATCTACTAAGGGCAACCATGCCTTTGTTTTTTTTTTTACTAAGAGCAACCTAAAGTTCACAAGTTTACTGAGGGCCACCCAGAGGACTTTGAAGGAGGTCAAAACTAAGAACCCAACACTTCCTCTCCTCATTTTCTTCCTCTCCCTCTTCTCAATCTCCACTTCCTCCTTCTCCTCCAATGTCACCTACGACCGGCGCTCCCTCATCATCGGCGGTCGACGCCAGCTCATCATCTCCGCCTCCATCCACTACCCCCGTAGCGTCCCCGCCATGTGGCCCTCAACTAAAATTCAGAAGAAAAAATGGGCCTTCTATCAGCAAATGCCTGAGAAAATATTGGTTGGTACACAAATTTTGACCAATTTACGTGCGTGCTTACGTAGTAATGCAACCGCAAGTGCAATTGTTCAGCATGAGTCTACTACTCCAGAGGATGATGCAACTGCAATTGCTCTACAAAGTGTCAAGATTACACATTTTCAACAATTTCATCACCATTTCTTTAAACACCGGACTTTCAAAAAGTCCTTTCCAATCAAGGCGGACTGCAGGCCTTGCCTGCAGTCCTATCTTCACTTTGGACTGCAGGCAATCCCTGCAGTCACTGTAGGTCAAAAAAAAGAAGAAGAAAAGATTGCCAATCGAGGACTGCAGGCAAGTCCTGCAGTCCTAGATTAATAGGAGCAGGGTGGCCCTTAGTGTTTTCAAAATGACAAACTTGTAATTTTTTTTAAAATTTTAAGTTGGTGGTCCTTAGTAAAAAGGGGCTGGTCTTTGACATTTGCCAATATAAAAGCTCCTTCAGTTACTGCTGATTAAATCAACAGAAGCTCGAGGAACCCCTTATCATTTGATAACACATTGGCCAGCACAAGGACCTTGTGCATCCTCTTGGTATTTTGAGCTATTTGTCATCATCTATTGTTTAGATTGCACTTCGTTCCAATATCACTTGAGCTATATATATCTTCTGTCTGCCTGTGCCATTAAAATGTGCTTGTGCACATAGTTAGGCTGCCATGAAAAAATAGTATTTCTTACACTACTGTGTTTGTTTTTCCTGTTTACCATCTTTCCATGCCACCAACCAACCACAACCTTAAGGTCTCGTGTGGTTCGCGGAATGGAAGTAAAAAGAAATCAATTCCTTAGACATTTTCTTTCATTTAAAAAATTATATTTTCTATTATGTTTGAAAATGTCAAATTTTTTTGTAATACTAAATTTGTTGATTTCTTTTGTATTTAATTAAATTATAAATTAAGATTTAAACCTATAATTGATCACTTATAAATGACATTACTATATAATATATCGGAAAATGCTAAGTTTACTACCAAATTCTTACAACCTCACTCACCCACCCCTTACACATGGATTCCACCGGGTCCCACCACCCCTCACACCCCTCCTGCTATATGGGATCCACCCGACCCCACCACTTACTCTCCTTCTCCAATCGAAGCCCGACACGTGACGGGTTGTAGGAAGATTGTAAGCATTGGTTGTAGGCATAGCAAAGCTCATAATATATCTATATCTACGTCTTCCACTATATAAGGGGGCTTCAAAACGGTTCAAGATTTAGCGGTCTATGCCGTATGTATATCATCGACCATTTTATTTTTTAAAATTATGAAAGTTAAATTTTTTAAACTCTCTCTCATTTTCTTCTACATAATCCAATACCCTCTTCTTCTTTTTTTCTGCGGCATAACCGAAAATCCTCTTTTTTATTCACATATATTCATAACAAATTATAACTAAATTAAATTTTTATAAATCTTAATTAAAATATAAATATATATAAAATATAT
The DNA here is from genome assembly GCA_029216955.1 of Iris pallida. NCBI lineage: Eukaryota > Viridiplantae > Streptophyta > Magnoliopsida > Asparagales > Iridaceae > Iris > Iris pallida. The sequence continues at coordinate 4,460,910 of JANAVB010020397.1, forward strand.
CTAATTTAAATTATATTTTGACAATATTAGAAAAAAAATTACTTTATCGTACAACGCACGTGCATTTAATAGATACTATATAATATGAAGTTAAAGTTCATTGTGAAAGTTTTTTCCAAAAAAAATTCTTACCCATATTTACTATTAAAATTATTCATTAAATTTAATTAAATAATTATTTATTAAAAAATATTGTTGTATGCTCCTCCAAATAGTAAAAAATTAAATGACTAATATTTATTATTCTTTTTTACTAAAAATTTAAAAACTATTATTTGTTGTTTCAAAGTAATATGAAATACGATGCAATGCATATATATGCTAAGTAACAATAACGAGGATTCCATTTTTTTAGAGTGACCGACCGACTGAAAATCGAAGGGCAACCCATGTGCCACATGTCGGCCTCCCATTGATTGAATCTGTGAGGCTGATATTAGCAAGAGGTGATGACGTTTGGTAGAAATGAACTGACCAATAAGGAACCGACACGTGACTTCGGTTCACGCATCGGTTGTGTGTCGCTTCGTTTAGAGTTTAGATGTTCTTTTATTTTTAGAGAAATTTTGAGTCGTACCCCACTTTTTTTTACCTATATTCAAGGTGCACCCCACTACTTTACCTTAATGTAAGTTATCCTCAACTTTTGACGGATTTCGTCCAAGCCCAACGGTCAACGCGTTTAACCGATAATTTTGGATGAAAATAGTCTCCCCAAACCCAAACCCAAACTAAAATCCTAATCCTAATCTTAATCCCTCCTCCTCCTTCTTTCACTCTGTCCCCCCTTCCCCGTTCCTGCTCCGCTGCCATGTCCCCGCCCCACCGTTGCCTCGCCCCTGTCCCGTCGCTGTCACGCCCATTACCACCACCACCACCTTCACCTTCACCACCTTCACCTTCACCTTCACCATCACCATCACCACCATCACCACCACCGCTCCCCCACTGCCCCCCGCTCCCCCGCTCCCTCTCCGTTGTCGCGCCCCTGTAACGACCCGCTTCGCCCTAGAGGAACGCCAATTCAAACGACGCAAGTACAACGACTCGAACCTCGTATTGCTCGACGAAATGATTCGTTTAAGACAAAGGCAATGGACTTGGCCCTTCAAGAGGAATCCAGACATTAGACTTTCAGAGGCGCTCGGAGTATCGCTCGGCCGATACGAACATCGCTAAGGTGGGTGGCTCCGATGAACCGATCTTTGCTTAGCCTAGACACATAATAATACGGACTGTATTGTTAGATCGTTAAGCGATAACTCTATACCTGCAAATAAATGACTCAACGCACCTAGCTAAGGGAATAACTCACATCTTGCATGCTTGTGTAGAACTTGAAAATGAATTAGAAATACTACTTGAACCTTGGCACCGTACGACACACTCGTGCTCACACACAACTTAGTTTTGAGTAAAATTGGCTGTGTTAACTCGTGAATGAAATACTTGTCACTTAGAATCGCACCACAACTTGAGTTATGAAACAATGAATGGTTTAGTAGATTGAGGCAGGAAGACTATCAACATAGTCGTTCCGTGCGGAGTATGGAAACATTGAAAGGTTTCGGGACCGTTGGGTCGCCAAAGTGGCTCCCGGACATGGAGCTGCGTAATGAATGAATGAATCAACAAATGAATGAAAGGAATGAAAGAAGGAATGAACGATTAACGATAGGTATGACGGGGACGTACGACACGGCTCGCTACCGCGCTGTACGGACGCTGCCGCCAACCTAGTCGATAATCAGATGGCTAAAGAAAGCTTGACAAGACAAATAGCCCATGACGGTCTGATGTGATAAATGGCTCAAGACAGCCGATAAATCATTTAGGCTCTCGACAGTCCAAACATTTTAACTAAAGAAACAAAAATATGAAATGGTCGCGAACAACTCATGCACGAGTGACAGAACAAACAATTCCAAGGCAACGACCATGAAGTCGCACCGACCTAGGCAAAATCATGGCTTACATGTGGCCTGTGTGCGGGCTCGGGCACACAGGAGGCGTAAGGCTGGGTATGGCATAGCCTATCAAGGTGTACCAGCCATCACGCTTGATAGATACGAATACCATAAGGAAAATGTCCAAATGGCTTACAGAGCTAGCGACTGATGCATATAGACTAGGTAGACTTGCTGGTGGCATTCCACGTGCAATGTCCTTGCATTGAAACAAAGTAATCTGAATAACGTTGAATATAGCTGACTTGCTAAGTTACTGACTGTAACTATCAGCTGACTTGCTGAATTGCTAAGTTACTGACTTGTAACTTACTAGATGACTTGCTAGGTTACTGACTGTAACACAACGGAGCTATGTTTGAGCATAACACAACTAACTGGTTGAGTAGATGGGATATCCGAGTGTGAATGATCATCGGAACAAGGCTTGGTCATAACGTATCTTGACAAGCGGGATGTCACGACCCACACCCTAGAGTTAGGGCACGAGAACGTAACAACGCCCAGCCTACGCCGCAGTGTCGACGGTAGAACGCTGTCCTAGGTCTCAATGCATCTAACAGTATAAGACTAAACAGTTTATACTCCCCGAATGGGGATGGCATAGCAGATACAAACTCAATCACATCTAAGGTAGAGCATAAAGGAAGATAGATAAAACGTAAAATCCAAAAGAGATACAGGAGATAGAAGTCTAAGTGTCTAAGATACATAAACCCAAAAATACATCTCAAAACTCAAGTATAGATACAGTAATCCACAAAGTAAATACAACTCCAGACAAAATAAAATAACTACCTAAACAACCTCTAATGTGTAATGCCCCAGTCCCAAAATACGTAGGACTAAGTACGTAGACATGCCAGCTGTATTCATACGAAGTACGTAGGTCTCGTATGAATACATAAGCTGTAAAATACAGTAATCCAAGACAACTAAATCTCATCCACAATGAAAAGAATAATAATATGAATATCAACTCGAATATTTATGATACAATCGTTGGGCGGAGACAAAGTCCACTACCAACTATCTCAATGAAAGAATGGTACAAAAAATCGAGCGATAAAAATGGCAGACGAACCAAGCGCAATCGTCTTCGTAAGAATGGAGAAGACCACGGCCTTGGCTAGGATACCTGCGGAAAACATGAACACACACCTGGGGAAAAACTAGGTCCTCAGAGGGACGTAACAAGATACATAAAAACAATACCATGATGAACTGTAAATGATACATGATAAAGAAAAGACCACATGCTCCAACACAATGGAACCTAACCATCTAGGTGTAATGCAAGTCGAAAACTATACTGGAACGTATAAGTGGGTAGGAATAAAGCATAGCATCCACTAGAGGCTTTCGCATGAACTAGTATACGTCTCTGACCGTATCTGACGACGTGGTCAGGGCCGTGCAATGGATATATCCCCTAGTTCATACTTTGCATCGCTAGCATACCTCCTGACCGTATCTGACGTCGTGGTCAGGGCCGTGCAATGGATATATCCTCTAGCGACACACCCATAACAGGGAAACCATGAACCCATAACCGGGCAATCTAGAAGGCTTTGGGCTAGCTCATACGTCCCAGTAGTTTTCCCCGCCCATGTATCACACAAGTCATATCCATGTCTTGGCGATCCATATCTCTATGCAAGTCGCTATCTAGACTCCGCTAATCCATAAATGAACCAACACACGAACCGCCCGTATCGGTAGCAAGTCGAATACGTAGGTTCGTGTCGACTCAATGATCCTCACTCATGTGTCGTGTATGAGACGTGTCAACAAGTCAAAGAAGTTATGAAGCATAACTTCAACACACCGGGAAAGTCCGCTACCACATATGGTCCACACACACACACACACGCACACACACAAACATCGATATACATATCGATGGCACCCAAGTCATACTTGGACATACTCTTTACTAATGTAAAAACACTAGCAACATATAAAATATCATGAATCAAATGTAAGTACAAGATGGTAAGGTATCTTGCCTGTTGCGACGCCTGGTGAGCTGCCTGGTGTGGTACAATAAAGGTGACACAAGATCGACTTCGGTGTTACAATTATGCAAGATGACCTCGGGTGGTGGCACGGACAGTTCCATTGGGTCCAGAAGGGTCAAATTGGTTAGGGTTGACATAAAGTAGTTTAGAATTGACGAGAAAATAGGAATGTCGGGATTAGTCAAATTGGCTAGGCTGGATATGAAGAAGTTCGGATTCACAAGGAAATGAGAAGTACGGTTAGTCACGGTCAAGGATTTATAATCGAAGGAAATTTACGTAAAAATACGTATAACTACTTTGGAAAAAAATTTATAATTTTTAAAACTATATTTATACTAGTCAAAATATTTTAGAAGCATAATATGTATCTAAACCCCCTTTTTTTTAGAAGATACTATGATACTATTTTTAGAAAGATATTTATGGTTTCGTAAAAATATTATTAAGAATAAAATCTAGTAATTATAATATTTCACAAAATAATATTCAGCAAATATTTATAGCTATCCAGAAATAACATTTAGCTAAAATGACACTTAGAAAATATTTACAAACTTATTTCGAAAATACATAATAACTACTTTGAGACTCATTACTATTTCAAGTAAAGTAAGGTTTTGATAAATATTCTTTTATCCAAATGTAAACAAAATACATACATACTTTCAAAGCTCAATATATATACAAAATATTTAGAAGTCCCAAAAACACATCTTAAATTTACATAAAATGTTACTCATAATAGTATACTTGTATGATGTTATAAAATAATGCTAAAGGCAACAATTAATATAACAACAGCAGTATTCAATCCTACTAATATACACATATGAGATATGTATTAATAAATAATAATAATAATAATAATAATAATAATAATAATAGTAATAATAATAATCATCGCAATAGAAGAATAATAATAATAATAATAATAATAATAATAATAATAATAATAATAATAATAATAATAATAATAATAATAATAATACTGATGTTAACAGATACTAAAAGAAAAAACATAACAATAAAAAAAGCAAAATTAAACAACTGTCTTCTCGCAGAGAGAGAGAGACAGCTCCTAAAAGAAAAAAAAAACAAAGAAAGAAAGGAAGTTTGGGGACTCAGAGAAAGAGGACGAGAGGAAGAGAGGGCGGAGAGAGAAGGCGGGGAACAGGAGGGGGAAAGGGAAGAGGATGGCAGAGAGGGGCGGAGTCGTCGGCTGAAGGGAGGAGGCGGTGAGCGGCCGGCGGTCGCAGGGGCGCGGAGAGGAAGAGATCGGAGAGTGGTGGAAAGGGGGTTTCTTCCACCGAAAAATGCGCGCGCGCGGAGGAGGCGCCGGCGCGGCTGCCGACCCAGGCGCGCGATTTTGGGGGGTCAGCCCATGGGGCAGCGGCGGTGCTCCCCTGGCCAGCGGAGGCGGCGGCGGAACTGAAAGGCGGAGAGGGTCGGTGCTTGGGCGGACTGAGGGAGCGACGGAGGTACGGGATCGGACACGCGGCCAGGCGGGACGGAGGAGATCTAGGTTTCCGGTGGGGCTCGGCCGAGAGGGAGTTGGCCGGCAGAGGATGGAGGAGCGGCCTGCAGGTGCGACTCCCGCGGAGGTCGGCGGACCAGAGGGCGACGCGCGGGCAGGTTTGGCCTTTCCTTCCTTACTCTTTGGGTTTCGTGGTGAGATGTTGACCGGAGCCGTGGTGGCTGTGATGGTCAGATTTTGGGGTGTTTGGGTTTGGGTTTGCCGGCCACGGCGGGGTGGCCGGTTTGAATTGGGGGCGGCCACGGCGGTGGTGCCGGGCAGGGACGATGGTGGTTTTGGTGGATGCAGTTTGGTGGCGCGGTGGTTGGATTCTGATGGTGGGGTGGTGGTTCTGGTGGTTGCGTGGTCGGACACGATGAGGGAGGAGTGGGATTTTTGCAGCGGTGGTGGTTTGACGGGGCGTGGAGGTGATGGCCAGCGGCGCGGTGACGTCGCTGCGGCGGAGGTCAACAGGGTTGTCGGGGTCTGGCTGGAAGGGGATTTGGATTAGGGTTTAGAAATTTTAGATGAATCGTGTCGGGGTTGTCGACACGGAGGAGGTTGTAATGTATATGTAAATTATTGGAATAAGATGAACGGGAGGCAACACGGACACGGTGCACGGGGTTTGAGAAAAATTTGTGGAAAAATTTTATGGGTTGTGGAGAAATAATGGAGGAGTACCTGCCTATTTATAGGATGTGGAAATTCTCATTAGGATAGGATTAGAATTGATTTAAAATCCAAATAGATAATTCATCTATTAATTTAAATCAATTTAATAAATTCAAATCCAAACAAAAATCTAATTTAAATATAATTTAAAATCCATCCTTTTATTTAAAACCAATTGAGATAATTTAAATTCCAAATGTAGTTATTAATTTAACCTATTTAAATAAATCCATGGAATCAAATTAAGATTTAAATTGCCATAATAATTCAAAAATATATTTTTCAAAAATACTAATAATGATAATTTCGAAAATTATATTATTATTTAAAAATAAACTAATAAATAATTACGAAATATTTATCTATGACCAAATAATATTTACATAAATATATTTTCTAAAATAAAATTTTATAAGAATAATTATTTATTATTATAGCTGTATAAATGAAAGACTTTGTAAATAAATAACAAACTTGAAAATTTTGGAATGCTAACAAAATAGTTATTAAGTATATTATTTTGAAACCAATAAAAATATTTTTTTTTCAAAATTATGTACGCTCGCACATATTTGCACTCGTCGAGCAAATTCGAAAAATGAACTTTCGCGCTTAACGTACAATACGACTACGCGACGTATAATACGAAAATTTAAATCAGTACCAATTTTAATAAAATAAAAAAAGTAGAAATTTAGGGGTTTTACATAATGTGTCTCCTCTAGGCTAGCAGGCACCTCCAGGCTATCTGTAAAATTTATCAACAGGTCCAGTCAGGACAGGAGCGAGCACAATACATCTCAACAAGTCATAGCAGGAAAGGAAATGTAATCATGCTAGAGAATAAAATACAAGATCTGAAGAATAGCATAATGTAAAAGAGAGACTGTAAGTAAATATCTACGATATATATAAAGAGAGACAGTGCTAGTGATTTAGAGTACAGACGAATCATGTGAATGGCTTAGGACTGATTCATGACTACACTAAGAGTGATTCATGACTACACTACTTTAGATATTATTCACATGACCATTTATACTCCCCCGTACCCCAATCAATACACAAGGATCCAGTCAAGTTACGTTAAGATTCATGACTAAACTACTACCCGTATAGGGTGATTCATGAATGGATTCGTGAAGGCTCGGTGATCATGTGAGTACATGAGTCACTAGCTGATAACAAAGATTCATGATAATAGAAGCATAAGATACGTGATGTAAGTAAAACACACCGAGCAAAAGTATTTGATGCTCCCGAGAGGGATAACATCTCATGAAGGGATCCATATAGTACCAATCCGTGTTACCAACGTGTCAGCATCAAGTAAGATAGTCTAAAGCAGGAAATATAATCCTAAACATGATATGAAATGATCAGAGAATGTACTCGCCTGATAACCTGAACAGCTGATAGGTAAAGGGGTCCAACTGAAGCCACAGAGTCCTATTTAAAGCAACACAGGTTACAAGGTGTTTAAGTTGTAATAAAAGAAATTCTACAAGCAATCTACATTATTCTAGGTTCTTCTAAGTCAAAACAACTCTAGGTCAACTCCGGTCAATAATCTAGTCAAACTAGGTCAAGTGTTGATTTACAGTTGACTTTGGGTCAACTGGTCAACTCTGGTCAAACAGGGTCAATCCTAGTCTAATATAAAGTATACTTCGTTATTTGTACGTTGAAACTTACGACACGTAAATCGAGATAAGAAGATTATCGGTAAGGTTGATAATCTTATTATAGTGATCCACGTATCCAACTTGTCAATTTCAGCGATATGAGATCAATGGAATTGACTGATCTCAGTTTCGTTGTACTAATCCCGAAATACGAACATTATATGAATTAATTATTAATTAATTATAAAAAGGTTAAACTCAGAGAAATTATCAACAACATTGTCGGACGATAAAATGAACATCGCCAACGTGTCCAGAATGGTCAAATTAGCTAGGATAGCCTACCCAACGGTCCAATTTGGACACAAGGGCAAAAAGGTAATTTCGGGTCAAAACGGTGTCCGTGTCGGAGCCGTTTTGTACCGAAAAATGTGCAAGAAATTAAGTCTACAAAATATAACAAATTATATGTCCACGAAACCAGAATGTCGATACGAACCCAACGGTATCTCCAGAATTGGATTCCGTCGACCCGATCTCCATTTGGCCCGTTGACCAGAACTTGGAATTCCGGTTTGCACGGAAATGCGTGCCGGAGCCAAAGTTCTCAAAACTTAGCAAACTACCTGTCAACGAGTCCAGAATGATGATACGAACTCAACGGTATCTCCAGAATTGGATTCCGATGAGCCGATCTCAAAATGACCCGTTGACCCGGATATTGGTATCCGACTTGCACCGAAATGCGTGCCAGACCCAATGTCTACCAAAACCTAGCAAATTATATGTCAACGAGTCCAGAATGATGATACGAACTCAACGGTATCTCCGGAATTGGATTCCGATGAGCCGGCGTCAAAAAGTCCCGTTGACCTAGAAAGTGGGACCCGCTTTGCACCGAAAAACGTGCCCGGGCCCACGTTCTCCAAATCTAACAAATTTTATATGAAAACAAGCCAGAATGACGCCAGTGGTGTCAGAAATGAAATCTGAAGTCCCGTGTTCAAAAATGGAATTTTACAAGTTGGAAATTACGAATTCGGACGATCAACTTTGGCGTCAAATTCAACCAATCAAACAAGCTCACAATGAAACGAAACTGGAGGGATAGTAAGAGGGTTATACCAGCTTCGCACCGAAACTGGTAGCACGCCAAACGGAGCTGCGGTGGAGTAGATACAAGCTGACGAAGTTGACCCCGTGAAACTGTCGAAATTTAATACAATTTAAACGGTCAACTTGGTGGCCGGTTTTCATGTATCAAACGATAAAATTAACGGACGAAAATTGACATGAGCGAAGGTGGATATACCAAGATTGCGACGGAGCGAAGAAATCGCCGATCCAACGGCCGGATCTTCGAAAAAAACGCGCGCGAAGTCGCTGCGACGGAGCGCCAAAATGAACTTGGTTTCGCGCGCGTCACGGCGGGAATTCGTGCGAAACGCACGAATCGCCTATACGTCGCGCTGGAGGAGAAGAGGCTGACCCCGGGGGGGTCGCCGGAGTTCGCCCGACGTAGGGGGCCACGACCACGGCGAGCACGTGGCCGGTCGACGGCGCGGTAGCGCCTCACGCGCGCGCGCGCATGGGGCGCGCTGTGCTCGCGGCCGCAACTGCTGCGCGCACCGGCGGTGGCCGGCCCGGCCAGGCGGCGACGGAGGGCTGCGCGCCTCAACGAGTGTCGGGCGGCGGCGCAGCCTGACCAGGGTGGAGGTGGTGGTTATCATGGTGGCGGGATGGGTGATAGAGATGGTGGAGGTGGTCGGTTTTCAGGAGGAAAGAAGGAGGAGGATGTGAGGAGATGTGGACTGGCCGGCCAGGGGGCTCGGCCAGGGTGGCCGGAGCCGTGGCCAGGGAGGGGGTCGGCTGGCCAGGAAGTCGGGTGCTGTGGTAGGAGTTTGAAGTTGCTGTAGTAGTAAAAGAGTGGGAGAGAGAGAGAAAGGATAAGGAAATAATGTTAAAGAGAGAGAGAAATGAGTTGTCCCACCTTGGAATTAGGGCCGGCCTACTATTGTTGGCTGTGAGAGTGTGGGAAAGTTGGGAGTGAATGGTGATGATTTAATCAAGAGAAATCAATGGCTAGGGTTAAATAGGGAGAAAATAGGTCATTCCAATAGGGGATCAATTAAATAGAAATTCCAATAAATATAGAAAAATATGCAAAATGAGTACTTGATATTTTTGGACAAGAAAATTGAGGGGGGTCACGATGGGAATAACATGGAGTTGGACTGGACTCGGTGGAGCCGGATTGGACGAAAATCGGACATCGAGCAATAAATGAATTAAAAAAAGACGTTGATGATCATGAGTAAATAAGTAGCACATGGGAATTCCAATAAATGGGACACAAGTGGCGGACGGATAGTAGGCTCAAAGTGGGCCATGTCCATAATTGGGGCGGACAAGTTTTGGTCGACAGGGGACCCACAAATCAAGTTGGAAGATGAATGTGACGTCGTGGAGTGAAATAAAATCAGGTCACGTGTCGGGAAAGTTGTGTGAATCAAATGAAGCACAAAATAACGTGTCTGAGTGGGACACGAAGGTCATGGGCGACGAGCGACTCGAGTAGATCATCAATGAGGAGTTGGTTTCAAGAAATTGACTGGTCTTGCGCTCCCAAATTAAAAGTCATGGTAACGCGCTGAAAATGATCAAGGAAAAGAGTGGAAAAATAAATAACAATCAAATGGTCTAAACCGACCCGAAGTTCTGCGAAGCAAAAAGAGCACAAGGGAACAAGTTTGGATGGGACACTATATACCGTCATGAAGGTAATCCTGTCCACTCCAAAACTCATGAAGAAGATTTCCAGAGTTGAACATCCCTGATACTCCAAATATCAATGGCATGAAAGAGTACACTTACAGATAAATAAATAAAATAAAATATTAATCAAAACCAATCAATCAGAAAAATAAAATAAAATGAAAAAAATCAACCCGAAATTCAGGGTGCTCACATCCTACCCACCTTATAAAAATTTCGTCCTCGAAATTAAAATGTCCATACTCCCTCTAGGTCAAACCCCCACAATCAAAGTCCCAGATTAAAACAAATCATGTGATCAAAAGGACGACATACAGGGTCATGGCATACGGTGGTAGTGAAAGTCTCATCTAGGTATACTAGTCGTGCTAATACCAAAACGATCATAGGGTATCAAAACACACAAGCAATCTAGGGTGCTAAACTAGAGAAGTTACAGAAACACAAACCATCAAAACTGTAAGGCGGTCTACCATCCTATATAAAAACTGGTACTCATCAAAAATAAAGAAGGTAACTACCAATCATCAAAAAGGGGTACTATCCCAAGAAAATCAAAATCACAAGTTAATGAATGAAAGTCACTTACTTGGAAATCCAATCACAATATGTATATCTAGAGAGCGTTAGAGAGGAAAAAGCTAACATTATGTGTATGGGGACATGTTCATATGGTTAGATAGTAGGCGTGTGTGTACGTGAATACATATGAAATTGTATATGAGAAATTGGGTTCCAAAACAACAGCTATCAAGTTACACTAATCATGGCATTTTGGTTAAACAATCTACAATACGCAACTTATTCACTCATAACATGCATGGCTAACCATATATTTGTATATATAAAGGTGGAGACTTAGTTAAGTATCTATATACGTTATAACATGTACGTATAAACTCTATATATATCTATATGATCATAACATAGAGAGGAAGGTTAGGTTTACATGACAGTGTATACTAAGTTAGGGTGTGTGTGTCCTTGTACAGGGTATAGCTTAGCATTGAAAGGTTAAATCCGGTTTTAGTTCAGCATTTACATACGAAATCTGAAAATGCGCTAACATTTAAAGCAGTGAAATATTAACATAATGCAGTCTCAGATTAGGATTTTGAAACATTACAACTAACTCAATGCTTCCAATATCCTAACATAATAGAATGAAATCCTAACATACTATCCATACATTTATCTACGCATACAGTTCAATATTACATGTTAAATCTGAATTTGAACTAAACATGGAAATCAATGTAAAATGTTAACATGTAACTAGTTTTCAGGATTTTAGAGAAATTTGCACATCAAAACCAATTCAATGTTTATCACAAACTAACATGTAAGAATATGAAACCTAATATTATATCCCTACAACAACAATGTACACAGCTCTTAAATTTGACAAATTTAAACACAAACTCAACCAAATTTTTTTGAATTGAAACTCTATGTATAACATACATGTGCAGTGATGTAAACATAACTAATAACATGAAATTTATATTTAATTTACGAATTTAAACATGAAAAAAGCAGAGAACCAGAAATATTGGGGTTTGAGAATTTTAACATCAATAACATATTAATATGTATTTAGGCATGTGGGAAATCAAGTGTAGCATGCATACGTGTCAGGCAAGGAGTCTGTGTCCACTATATATATTCTCATGTCCCAAAAATTTAATTCTACGTTAAGACTAACATTTAGATCCCTACCAAGATTGCAAGCAGGTGATTGACGTAATCAAGACAGCTTTGTTATTATCTAATACAAGAAAATAGCAAGAAAGAATAACGATAAAATCTGTTTTGCTTATCTGTTTAAAGAAGGAACCATTTTGAAATCCAGAGTTAAAATATCAAATCCAAGATAAAGTTTAGCAAAATCATCGATTCATTGTATTATGAAAAACTCATAGCAAGAAATTACACAAGGTTTATAAAACCAACTAAACTTACTCCTGAGTTAAATAATAGGAAACTAGACAAAACAAATAAATAATAATTCCTTTTTTTTTTGAATGACTGAAACAAAAGTAGAGGAAACATGTTCAAAACATTTAGGGCGCAATCTGACAATCATATGCGTCTATCCAAAATTATGGTACTCTAAATTCTCGTCATACTAGTAAGCAAGGCTACGATACTCACAGAGCCCTTGACTTATGCACATATCTCTAGAATCATGGTATTTAATATTTTCGCGGTGCCGCATGCTTGGCTGCGAAAACCTTAAATTCCTACACCGAGAAATATATCCAGAGTCAGACTATATGTCCTCACCATGCTGGCTAATGTGACTATAGAAGACTAGATTCCATAACATAGATGACCTAGCCCATATAATTTCATCTTGCCAAAAATTAAATTAATCAATAATGAATACTCAAAATTAAATCAAATTTATTAACGAACATCAAAATTCAAAATGAACAAAATCCATCAAAATACAAACTCGAATGCAACAGCTATCATCAAAATTCAAAATTCGAAAATCTTCCATCAAAATAAATACAAACTCAAATTCAACAATAATCCATAAAAATCAAATTTAACAACAAAAGTAAAAATAAATCAAATCAAGGGAAAAAGAGAGTTTTCAAATCGAAGTTAAATAAGATTCTCCAGGGTCGTCCCAGGAATCTCTCAAGGGTTCCTAACTGTGATTGAGTACCTTCAAAATATATTCTATTCCTAGTGCAGGCTGTAGTGGTACTCAAGTTCGAATACCACTACATAAACTCGACCTGCATGGGCCACCACTAAAAACGTGTCACGACCCGCACCCTAGAGTTAGGGCACGAGAACGTAACAACTCCCAGCCTACGTCGCAGTGTCGGTGGTAGAACGCTGTCCTAGGTCTCAATGCATCTAACAGTATAAGACTAAACAGTTTATACTCCCCGAATGGGGATGACATAGCAGATACAAACTCAATCACATCTAAGGTAGAGCATAAAGGAAGATAGATAAAACGTGAAATCCAAAAGAGATACAGGAGATAGAAGTCTAAGTGTCAAGATACATAAACCCATAAATACATCTCAAAACTCAAGTATAGATACAGTAATCCACAAAGTAAATACAACTCCAGACAAAATAAAATAACTACCTAAACAACCTCTAATGTGTCTCCTTTAGGCTAGCAGGCACCTCCAGGCTATCTGTAAAATTTATCAACAGGTCCAGTCAGGACAGGAGCGAGCACAGTACATCTCAACAAGTCATAGCAGGAAAGAAAATGTAATCATGCTAGAGAATAAAATACAAGATCTGAAGAATAGCATAATGTAAAAGAGAGACTGTAAGTAAATATCTACGATATATATAAAGAGAGACAGTGCTAGTGATTTAGAGTACAGACGAATCATGTGAATGGCTTAGGACTGATTCATGACTACACTAAGAGTGATTCATGACTACACTACTTTGGATATTATTCACATGACCATTTATACTCCCCCGTACCCCAATCAATACACAAGGATCCAGTCAAGTTACGTTAAGATTCATGACTAAACTACTACCCGTATAGGGTGATTCATGAATGGATTCGTGAAGGCTCGGTGATCATGTGAGTACATGAGTCACTAGCTGATAACGAAGATTCATGATAATAGAAGCATAAGATACGTGATGTAAGTGAAACACACCGAGCAAAAGTATCTGATGCTCCCGAGAGGGATAATATCTCATGAAGGGATCCATATAGTACCAATCCGTGTTACCAACGTGTCAGCATCAAGTAAGATAGTCTAAAGCAGAAAATATAATCCTAAACATGATATGAAATGATCAGAGAATGTACTCGCCTGATAACCTGAACAGCTGATAGGTAAAGGGGTCCAACTGAAGCCACAGAGTCCTATTTAAAGCAACACATATTACAAGGTGTTCAAGTTGTAATAAAAGAAACTCTACAAGCAATCTACATTATTCTAGGTTCTTCTAAGTCAAAACAACTCTAGGTCAACTCCGGTCAATAATCTAGTCAAACTAGGTCAAGTGTTGACTTATAGTTGACTTTGGATCAACTGGTCAACTCTGGTCAAACAGGGTCAATCCTAGTCTAATATAAAGTGTACTTCGTTATTTGTACGTTGAAACTTACGACACGTAAATCGAGATAAGAAGATTATCGGTAAGGTTAATAATCTTATTATAGTGATCCACGTATCCAACTTGTCAATTTCAGCGATATGAGATCACTGGAATTGACTGATCTCAGTTTCGTTGTACTAATCCCGAAATACGAACATTATATGAATTAATTAATTATAAAAAGGTTAAACTCAGAGAAATTATCAACAATATTGTCGGACGATGAAATGAACATCGCCAACGTGTCCAGAATGGTCAAATTAGCTAGGATAGCCTACCCAACGGTCCAATTTGGACACAAGGGCAAAAAGTAATTTCAGGTCAAAACGGTGTCCGTGTCGGAGCCGTTTTGCACCGAAAAATGTGCAAGAAATTAAGTCTACAAAATATAATAAATTATATGTCCACGAAACCAGAATTTCGATACGAACCCAATGGTATCTCCAGAATTGGATTCCGTCGACCCGATCTCCATTTGGCCCGTTGACCAGAACTTGGAATTCTGGTTTGCACAGAAATGCGTGCCGGAGCCAAAGATCTCAAAACTTAGCAAATTACCTGTCAACAAGTCCAGAATGATGATACGAACTCAACGGTATCTCCAGAATTGGATTCCGATGAGCCGATCTCAAAATGACCCGTTGACCAGGATATTGGTATCCGACTTGCACCGAAATGCGTGTCAGATCCAATGTCCACCAAAACCTAGCAAATTATATGTCAACGAGTCCAGAATGACGATACGAACTCAACGGTATCTCCAAAATTGGATTCTGATGAGCCGGCGTCAAAAAGTTCCGTTGACCCAGAAAGTGGGACCCGCTTTGCACCGAAAAACGTGCCCGGGTCCACGTTCTCCAAATCTAACAAATTTTATATGAAAATATGCCAGAACGACGCCACAAGTCTAATGGTGGTGTCTGAAATGAAATCTGGAGTCCCGTGTTCAAAAATGGAATTTTACAAGTTGGAAATTACGAATTCGGACGACCAATTTTGGCATCGAATTCAACCAATCAAACAAGCTCACAATGAAACGAAACTGGAGGGGTAGTAAGAGGGTTATACCAGCTTCGCACTGGAACTGGTAGCACGCCAAACGGAGCTGCAGTGGAGTAGATACAAGCTGACGAAGTTGACCCCGCGAAACTGTCCAAATTTAATACAATTTAAACGGTCAACTTGGTGGCCGGTTTTCATGTATCAAACGATAAAATTAACGGACGAAAATTGACATGAGCGAAGGTGGATATACCGAGATTGCGACGGAGTGAAGAAAACGCCGATCCAACGGCCGGATCTCTGGGAAAATGTGTGCGAAGTCACTGCGACGGAGCGCCAAAATGAACTTGGTTTCGTGCGCGTCACGGCGGGAATTCGTGCGAAACGCACGAATCGCCTATACGTCGCGCTGGAGGAGAAGAGGCTGACCCCGGGGGGTTCGCCGGAGTTCGCCCGACGTGGGGGGCTACGACCACGGCGAGCACGTGGCCGGTCGACGGCGCGGCAGCGCCTCACGCGCGCGCGCGCAAGGGGCGCGCTGTGCTCGCGGCCGCAACTGCTGCGCGCACCGGCGGTGGCCGGCCCGGCCAGGCGGCGGCGGAGGGCTGCGCACCTCGACGAGGGTCGGGCGACGGCGCAGCCCGACCAGGGTGGAGGTGGTGGTTATCATGGTGGCGGGATGGATGATAGAGATGGTGGAGGTGGTCGGTTTTCAGGAGAAAAGAAGGAGGAGGATGGGAGGAGATGTGGACTGGCCGGCCAGGGGGCTCGGCCAGGGTGGCCGGAGCCGTGGCCGAAGCCGTGGCCAGGGAGGGGGTCAGCTAGCCAGGAAGTCGGGTGCTGTGGTAGGAGTTTGAAGTTGTTGTAGTAGTAAAAGAGTGGGAGAGAGAGAGAAAGGATAAGGAAATAATGTTAAAGAGAGAGAGAGAAATGAGTTGTCCCACCTTGGAATTAGGGCCGGCCTACTATTGTTGGCTGTGAGAGTGTAGGAAAGTTGGGAGTGAATGGTGATGATTTAATCAAGAGAAATCAATGGCTAGGATTAAATGGGGAGAAAATAGGTCATTCCAATAGGGGATCAATTAAATAGAAATTCCAATAAATATAGAAAAATATGCAAAATGAGTACTTGATATTTTTGGACAAGAAAATTGAGGGGGGTCACGATGGGAATAACATGGAGTTGGACTGGACTCGGTGGAGCCGGATTGGACGAAAATCGGACATCGAGCAATAAATGAATTAAAAAAAAGACGTTGATGATCATGAGTAAATAAGTAGCACATGGAGATTCCAATAAATGGGACACAAGTGGCGGATGGATAGTAGGCTCAAAGTGGGCCATGTCCATAATTGGGGCGGACAGGTTTTGGTCGACAGGGGACCCACAAATCAAGTTGGAAGATGAATGTGACGCCGTGGAGTGAAATAAAATCGGGTCACGTGTCGGGAAAGTTGTGCGAATCAAATGGAGCACAAAATGGCGTGTCTGAGTGGGACACGAAGGTCATGGGCGACGAGCGACTCGAGTAGATCATCAATGAGGAGTTGGTTTCAAGAAACTGACGGGTCTTGCGCTCCCAAATTAAAAGTCATGGTAACGCGCTGAAAATGATCAAGGAAAAGAGTTGGAAAATAAATAACAATCAAATGGTCTAAACCGACCCGAAGTTCTGCGAAGCAAAAAGAGCATAAGGGAACAAGTTTGGATGGGACACTATATACCGTCATGAAGGTAATCCTGTCCACTCCAAAACTCATGAAAAAGATTTCCAGAGTTGAACATCCCTGATACTCCAAATATCAATGGCATGAAAGAGTACACTTACAGATAAATAAATAAAATAAAATATTAATCAAAACCAATCAATCAGAAAAATAAAATAAAATGAAAAAAATCAACCCGAAATTCAGGGTGCTCACACGGGAACACGTCATAGAATCTGTGGCAGGGACACGCCCTTGACACTGAATGTTTACGTAAATTACGTTAAGTTGCTATATATGAATTGTTGACTAACTTGGTTTACTTTGGACAGGGAAGACCGGACGGTAAGTATGGATAAGTCGTGCATGTATTTCCATGCAAACACTTGAAATCGGTAACACGAGATATGTTATGAAATATACCATGAAACTGATCCTAAGGCAAGATTAGAAAGACAATGAATGATAGATGATGCACAGAAGTAAAATGAACGTGTTTGGTAATGATAGCGAGTGGGCGAGCTAGCCTCCCTACCAGTGCATAATAATGTACTGATAACCACATAGTCTGCTTGCAGGGTGCGGGAGAACTACGTCGGGTGCGGAGACTTCCCTCAAACGTGCTGAGGCGCGGAGCTAACTCTGGAGCATTGGAGCGTTGCAAAGGAACTAAAGCACCATATACGAGACATAATGTATCGGAACGTCGCCATGAATCATTCCATCTTGTAAGCCACTTGGCACGCCTTTTATTTTTTGAGAGAGAGAGCTTGAGTGAATTGTATCTCGGCATAACGCCGCTTGTACTACTTCTTGAATATCACTAAAGTCTATTGAGTTTATTTCAATTTGTGTTCATTTACTTTCCGCTGCAAATGGAGACACTCTGTGCGACTCTGTGGCCTAACTTTAAATCGACCATTTTTGGACTTGGCCTTGCACGAGCGCAACATAGGCTCGTGCGGCATCACGCCTTAGCGAGGACGATCGATCCTATGGGATCGGGGCGTGACAGCCCCTACCCCGTCGCCCCCGTGCCCCCGCTCCCGCTTCGCCCTAGCGCCCCCGCCCAGCAGCCCCGGCTCCGCCCCAACTCCGTCCCCTCCCCCGCTCCCGCTCTGCCCCACCTAGCCACCCCAGCTCTGCGCCCCCACTCCGTCCCCCTCCACCTCTCCCGCTCTGCCCCCGCCGCTCCCGTCCAGCCGCTCCAGCTCCAACGCCCCCGCTCCTGCTTCGTCCCCCACTCCCTCTCCCACTCCGCCACCTCCGCCCCTGCCGCCCCCGCCCAGCCGCCCCAGCTCCAACGCCCCCGCTCCCGCTCGGCCCCCCTCTCCCGCTCCCACTCTGCCCCTGCTCTTCGCTGCAGCGGCAACAACAGCGACATGGGCAACGCCGGATGGCGCGACAACGGTGGGGGGAGGGGGGCGGAGCGGAAGCGGGGGAGGGGGGCAGAGCAGGAGGATGAATATGTATTAGGATTTGGGTTTGAGTTTGGATATGGGGAGAGCGAAGGTAAAGATATTTTCGTCCAAAATTATCGGTCAAAGGGGTTAACCGGCAACTATGGATGGTTTCCGTAAAAAGTGGGAGGATTCGTACATTAAGGTAAAGCAGTGGGGTGAATATGTGTAAAAAAAGTGGAGTGCGACTCAAAATTTATTTTTCTTTTATAACATGTATGTGCAAAAAGCGAAACAAACAAACACCCTTTGAATACTTGCAAACATGTGAAAAAAAAAAAAAGAAGAAAAAACTAAAAAAAAAAACAAAACAAAAAGCAAAAAGCAAAAAGCAAAAAGCAAAAAAAACAAAAACAAAAACAAAAACAAAAAGGAAAAAAAAACTTGCAAACAAAACTCTATACATTAAACATCACCTTCTCCTCTTTCTCTTCTTCTCGTCGCACAATTTTTTGTTAAACCCCTCCAAAGAAAACTCGGAAATCTAGGGTTTCGGTGACCGAGAAATACTCTTCGGCCATGGGTTCCGGTGAGTCGATCCTCGTCTCTCTTCCAGATTATAGAGTTTCAATTGCTTGCTTGCTTATAGGAAAGCCTAGGTTTTCGAGTGTTCGACTCTTTTCGTTTAAAAAAAAGCGAATTTTGTTGTGATCAGATGCGGATACGGAGGATTACGGATTCGAGTACTCGGAAGAGGAACCGGAAGAACAAGATGTCGATATTGAGAACCAGTACTACAATTCCAAAGGTATACTTTGGTTTATTCTTTTATGGGTTAGTTAGGGTTGAATTTTCCTTCTTTTTTTCCGTTATCTTTCGTTTCGGTGATCTGTCATATGATGATTCCTGAATTGATAGTTGATATGGAACTTCATCTCAACATTTAATTTAGCACTGTGATGTAAGCTAAGAAATTTGACAATGTGCTTATAATGGAAATTTGTCCGATCAAAATTTAGATGAATTTGGTCTTGAAGGACTCTGAGTCTTAGCGGTAGGTTTTGCATTGTGGACGCTTACTGAAATTTGTTACCATAAGTTGGTGTCATAGGCTGCAGACCTTTAGAAGTAGTTGTCGAAAGCAATGGAGTGTCCGGCGGACAGTGTTCTAAATGGCGGCCGTCTAGCCCGCCTAGGCGGTAGGCGGTCTCTCTCCGCACCGCTTTTCGGTAGGCGGTGGAGTAGGCGGCCAACGGAGGTTGGCGGCATTAGGCGGAAGTGAGGCGTCATAAGCGGGCGCCTAGGCGGAACAATACCCTAACAAGATATTTTGGCGAAATTTTTTTTGTAAACATTATGGGCCTATGGTTCACTTTTACAAAACTAAAATTTTGTAAATCTTCGTTCTATAACTTAGTTATGCATGGAACACCCTTAAAATATGCATATTATGCAAAAAAACAGTGGTAAAATAGTAAAAGATATTCAAAATGTATCGACCGACTAGGCGGCGGCGCCTAGACGGTAGGCGGACTCTCTTCGCCATGCACCCGCCTACCGCCTATTAGAACCTTGCCGGCGGAACATGTTTTTACTATTGCAATTATTGGAAGTGACAAAAAAATAGACATGTACTCGTAGAAACGTAAATGTGTATGATAAATTTCAGAAAAGCTAAAAGGTAATTATTAGAAGCACATGACAAGCTAAAGTAATCAGTATGGGGATCACCATAACGAAAATCGGATACTGGGTGAAATACCGGACATGTCGGAAGATATTACCCCATGACAGTATTGGATTATAATTCACTTTATATATTACACGCGTCACTAACCAAAGCATTAATATAAATATAAATATATAATGTGTATCCATAAACGGTTCTATTAATTGAAAAAGTTGAAAGTCGAAAGGTGATTGCCATAACAAAGGAGAAGAGAAGAGAGATGGTAACTGCCACTAATCGTCCATGACTCAGTGTAGAGGGAAGTACCACTTTTTTTCCCTTTCGTGAGAAACAAAGTCGAGATTAGAATTTTTGCAAGGTTTTTTAAATATATACCTGGCTATCCCAAGCCCGATATATACTAGATATCAGAGTTCCAAAAAAGGATTAATTGACAATTGATATGCTGAGTAATTTATATATTAATCATATTAATTGACAATTAATAAGCGAGTAACCTTATAGCTTAATCAGGTTAATCGGGTAGCCAATTAATTGAAAATTTCAAGTGGTGACGTACATGTGACTTGTCGACCGGGTGACCGTTATTAATCTATAACCAATCATGGAACAAATGCATAATAAAAACCGCTTGATATAACATTGCTCGATATGTCCCACATACCCAATACAATGGTTGGTATACCGACATATATTCGTCCAATAATGGTTTCTCCAAACTGGTTAGGCAAATATTATCATTTTGTGTTTGAAGCGTTTATAGCGGCCATACCAGGACCAAGGTTCTAAACTGCGGTAGGCGGGTGCGCGACGGAGAGGGTCCACCAACGCCTAGACCGCCTAAGCACCGCCTAAGCTGATATATTTTGGACATTTTTACTATTTCATTACTGTTTTTTTTTTGTGCATAATATGCATATTTTAAGGGTATTTTATGCATGACTAAGTTGTAGAACAAAGATTTATGAAGTTTCATTCTTGTAAAAGTGAACCATAGGTTCATAATGCTTGCAAAACTGTTTTGCCAAAACATCTAGTCAGGTATTGCTCCGCCTAGGCGTCCGCCTACGTCATCTCACCTCCGTTGGCCGCCTACTCCACTGCCTACGACAAAAGCGGTGCGAAGAGCGGCCGCCTCAACCGCTATTTAGAACACTGACGAGGACATCTTTGGTGCAATGCTTATAATATGTGCTGCTTCTCAGAAGAATAACCAGGAGTAGGTTTGATAAGCTAAGTCAATCCCTGACTAAATGCGTTGACATCTTATTAGTTTTTCAATGGGTACAATATTACCATTTTGATTGAGTAGCTTGTTTCTAGAAATTCTTAGAAAATAAGCTTCTATAGCTTTTCTTTTTGCAACTGTTAGTTTATGTTAGCATTTAGTCCCTTGTCTATGCTGTTGTGCCAAATCAATTAGTGATAGTAAATGCAAAACATGAAGAGGTAATGATAACTTTGTGGTTAATCTTTTTGCTGACTCAGCCTTTTTTGAGTGGAGGTTGGCACATACTCGACCTACTTGGGTTAGGATATATGACTGTAGCAGGTTCTTTTTAGTGAAGAAGGTCGGATGGCTTTTTTTATTTCTTTCTCGAGATACTTATGTTGAGGTGTCCAAATACAATCCCTCCTCTCTCAGCCTATTACTCGGAGGGGGCGAGATCCGCATCCAGTTCTGCAGAAAAGAGAGAGAAGGTTTGTTTACGGACGAACCTGCGGTAGAATGACTATGTCAACATTGAAAAACATTAAACCATAAGAGATTGTACAAAAAGTCATGTTCCAAGGAAAGTGGCTAGGAAGGGACTGAGTTGGTCTAAAGGTGATAGTCAAGATATTCGAGTGTGGGATGGCCTTAAGTCACCTCTTTATGCCTTTGTTCCAACTGTTAACGTCGAGGAGATTGGCCAAGATTTAAAGTAGCATATCTGTTTACTACAGACAAGACTTGGGATGTGCACAAACTTCATCATGGTGAGAATATTGCTTCTCTTTGAGAACATGCTCTCTATTTTTTCAATCGCCAAGATCATGTCTTTTCGACAGAGAGAAACCGTTTCCATAGAGGAAAGTCATGACCGGGTATGGTGTTCGGTCCACGACTATTATTTGCTTACCCCCTGAAAGTAGAGAAAAAGAAGGGATTGAATATATATATATTTTTTGGAACTAGGTAAATTGTTTTCTGGAATCGCTCCCACTGGGATTCGAACTCCTGACCACTTGGGCCGCATGCATCTCTCTCAACCACTAGGCTAGAGGTCATTTGCAAAAAAATTTGGACCATTTCTCGATTTGTGCGTGTCATCCTCGCGCAGGGGCCATGCTAATCTTCTCTGTATCGTTCCAATTTTATCGGATGTCCCCGAAGGGACGGATTGAATATATATATATATATATATATATATATATATATATATATATATATATATATATATATAGTAATTTCCATAATCCCAGCTTGGATGCACTATGTCTTCACCTGTGGAGCCATATATATATGTATGTGAGTGTGTGTGTGTGTGTTTCATTTTGATTATGGACAATATTCATGCATGTGAAGTACAAAGTGACTTCATGATATTTATTTATACTGTCCACTTTTTAGAGAATCATTGGGATTTTCATTCCTTTTCTCTTTGGCTAAACGTGTCATGGAGATGAATGCAGTTCTCTATATAAAGTTGTATGCCCCTTGTCTAAACTATTAATAGTCTAGGGAAAATTGGTGGATGCTCCTTGTTTGCATGAGCTTAAACTGCATAGCCAATAGGTAGGTCTACTACTTGCCAACTGTCATCTAGGTTTTATGGCACGACCCTCTCACGCTCCTAAAAATCTTGGTTGAAAATTTGGCATCACCTTACAGGATTAATGTCAGGGTGACAACCGGTCCATAAAACTTTGTTAATTCTTTTGTAGAGTTTTCTTATGCTCCATAGCCTACCCCATTCCAACGGGAGAGGCTTGGATGATGGTGAGTTTTTAGAGAATCAAGTATTTTGTTCTTCATGATGAGTTCTTTCAATGTTGAGGGAATGATGATTTCCTTATTGGGTTAGACTTATGGATTAATACCACATTCTTAAGCAAAATATCAGGTGTCCATATGTATAATTTCTAGATCCTATCTTGGGGGTTATAAGCCTATTATGAATATTTTATACTTAATTTTGTATGAATTCATTGTTCTTGGATCTCTAATTGATTCAACCTCTGATCTTTAAGTGAAATTGCAACTTGTAGGTACTTTAGACATTATTCATTACTGCAGTTCATGCTTGTAAGTTATGTTGCTTAAAATCATTATGGTTTGATAGCATGACTTTGAGTCTGCATTGCATGTCATTATAGCATTATGTTATAACATAATGCTGGTTATTTTTATATAGTATTCTGCTATGCTCTTATGAAAAATATGCCATTTTTTTGCATCTTTGTGCCGGCATTCATCATACAACACTTTAGAGAACCTGTAGTCATATCATGCTACACTGCATTGTTATTATATCTTCGTCCCAGGTATTTTTTTGCGTGTCCTGCTGATGCATTATCATATCTTCGTCTCAAGTATTCTTTATTAACCATTGTTTTGCATTATTTCCTACTTAGGTGATATTACTTATGGACGTTCGCGGGGAGCACCACGTAGATGTAACAGAACCTACACATTTGAGGAGGTACGGTTCACTAATAGAGCCGTGGATGACTGCAGTATGCAACGATTTATAGAGAACCTAAGTCAATTAGTAAGTATTTATTTATTTATCATGTTAGTACATTTTATGTCGGACCATTCATTAATTGGAACACTTCTAAATTGTAGCGCCCAGAAATGGTTCAAGCAGTTAACAATAGAGATTATGCTAGTTGCTTTGATCTGGTACGACGTATTTTGGATGATATGGAACGAGATATTATGCATGGTCCTGCTTCCCATATGCCTCCTGTATATTTTCCTTCAGACTATCCAACCGGCAACATTAGTCAGAGACATAGCCGTAGGTCATCTTATCATGCTGGAGAGGAGGCACCTTATTCTCCTCCAGAGGAGACATTTTATCAATCTGCAGATGAGGCGACTTCTGGAGAGGGAACATCTTATCATGCTGGCGAGGGAACATCTGGTCATGCTGACGAGAGCAGCTCTCAACATAGTTTGAGAGATTGGTTCAGGAATATGGAACAATATACACAGTTGTTGTCGACTCCATCAGCTCCCATGCCAACTCAAGAGATCCAGCGGATGATGACTCCAATGCCAACTCAGGAGTCCGATAGTCCAGTTTCAGATCCAGAACCGGAGAATGATCCAGCACCGAGTCGTAGACCCGGCCTTAGAAAAATTCTGAAGAAAAGTTATGATCGTTGGGTGAGGAAGGAAAAATAGCTGACTATATTTTCATTATAAATATGTAAAATAAAAATTTTCATTATCAACTTGAACATTTATGTTTGTCATTTAAGTACATTCTGTTTATCATTTGAGGCATGGAAGATAGCTGACTACATTTTGTTACATTTTGTATCAACTTGAATGAATCAGTTACTATATAGGTTGACTAGTACACTTTCTTCTGTTGTGTCCAACTCCATGATAGTTACTGTAACGTAAATCTCTTGTAGATTCTTTGATGGAATGTGCTTCTTTTTTGGTCTTCCAGCTTTGCGTCTAACAAATGGTAGTCCAGTTGGTCCTTGCATCAAAGTATTTTCAAGCTTGTAGGGCACTGGAATTGGTTTCATATGCGGTCATACACACTTTTTAACTTGTCAGTAGAAAATATTGAAGAATAAAAATTATCAATATTGTAATTGGAAAACTTACAGGCATAACATGCATGTATACATGATATAAGTGTATGATACCACCTTAAACATGAATTATAGTAGCGTTGTTATTGGTTTATCACGTAAATTCTTAATCCAGTTATTGAAACATTTTGCCAGATTAGAAGTGTGAATATCTAATCTAGGACGAGGAGAATAAGCAACTATCCTGTGTTCAAAATTACGATTTTGATCATCAGCCCCAACAAGCCAGTTAAACATGTCAATATTTTCGGCTTTAATGATTTCAAATCTATAATCAGCATCTGTTTTGTTGTACAATTTAGTAAGAGAGTCTAAAATTCGATAAAATTTTCTAATCTTGGTAACAGATTTTAAATTCTGTTTAAAATGTTGAATACAGAAAAGGTGTGGTGATTCTGAAAAAATAACACACATAGCATTTATCATTATCTTTTGCTTATCAGATATAAATGAAATTCCACTCCATCTAAATATCTTTCGAAAGTAATTCTTAAACTGTTTAGAAATGTCACGCCCCAGAACCAGAATACTGGAGAGCGGGGGCGGACACAGCCAGCTACGTATAATGAAATGGAATCCATCTCACTATACGGTCACGGCTGTCTAGAAATATGAGGGTTTATCTACAAGCCATCAGTCTCTTAAGGTCATAAATTATCCTATTGTCTCAATCTCAACCAACTAATAATAGTAACAAGATATCAGATCACCAAATATACAATTGTAAGGCGTCCCAAACATTACATATCCAGATGATCATGAAGCTAGTCGTACAAAATGTAAGGACTAGCAAGAGTTAAGTCATACATGATCAACCTCGAGTTGCCAATCATGTTTATAGCCCGTAGGCAGACAGAAAGTAAAGTGCATCGAGCTAACAAGTGCTCGTCGGCTAAAACGCCTCAAAAGAATAATTTTACAATAAAGTAGGCAAGACAAAAAGGAAAACCCACTTTGGCCCGGGTTCCGTCTAGTGTTCACCATTGGACTGGAAGCTTGGTAGATCCTCGGGAGCTGCTCCGAAATCTGGCCACACAAAACCAGCTGGGTCAACCCCAGAAAGAGCAAGTGCCACAAGGGGGCCACGAAATAAGAACAAAAGCCAGCAATCAGCACAATAATATAATTACATAATAAGAGACAGTAATTTAAGAAAAATATGATAGGTGAATATAAAAGACAATCCTGTACAAAATCGATAAAAGACAGAACATATGGAAAAGCATGACAGGATGATATACGATGAGGTAACCATGAGACTATTCAGATAGCCAGGTTACAACCCGTAAACCAAACAAGGACCGGGGTTGTAACCCTTCGTCTGAACGGAACTTGGATTCTCCCACCATTAATCGGCAAGATATAAGAAAATCATGACAGGTAGTAATTCTTATGCAGGAATCAAGACAAGACTAGACAGGTTATACCTCATTCAATCAATCACGGCCAAGCAATAAGTACGGCTTGCTACTTTAACTAACTAGGGTTATCACAGGCCTAGTTACTAGCAAGATGCAATGAGAATTCCAAGTCCGGTTACCTGTTTGTTACTACCTGAGTGATCCCAGCAAGAAAAGGAAAAGATAGCAGGATATAGCAAACACACTGTAGTAAGATACATGTGTCCTAAGGTACCACACTCGACGGCGGGCTGGAAGTGCGCTCATCTCGACGGATAGCAACAAATCCCAAGTTTATATATATATAAGACCGGGACCAAAGGGGCAACGGATAACTGGGAAATTCTCCATGAACTATTTGATTAATCTAGTCATTAATCCTAGCCATATTCAGTATGAATCCCTGACCGTGGGAAACCAGGGATTCATGTCCTAGACATGATGCAAGGCAAGATAGGTTCATTTGTACAAACACATTCACCCTCGGTGTCCAGGCCATTTATTCTTATCAAGTCGTGTTAACCGTCGCAACAGCATAAGATAAATCATGTCAGGGTACTTGTCAGGAGTGCGCCACGACGGGCCACTATCATGTCAGGTTGGTCATGTCAAGGGTGCACTACTACGGGTCACTGTCGTGTTATGATAGTTCCTTGTCATACCAAGTCATGTACAATGGTCATTCCAAACATAACAAGTAAAATCAAGTTCATGACAAAAAGGCGTAAGGATATAAAATGGGCGTAAAATATCTAATAAAATATTAAAATACGGGGTTATAGAAGAGCCAAGCTTAAAGAAATAAAACCAAAACTCCAAGAGCCAATGGGTTAAGCAAGGGGTCAGGGGAGCAGCGTACGCAAAAGTCACGCACGCTTCAGAGAGCAGCGTAGGTGAAAAGTCACGCACGCTACAGGGAGCAGCGTAGGTGAAAAAGTCACGCACGCTCAAGGAGAGCAGCGTAGGTGAAAAGTCACGCACGCTGAGAGAGCAGCGTGGGTGAAAAGTCACGCACGCTACAGGGAGCAGCGTAGGTGAAAAGTCACGCACGCTGAGAGAGCAGCGTGGGTGAAAAGTCACGCACGCTACAGGGAGCAGTATACGTGAAAGTCACGCACGCTCAAGGAGACACGCTTCCAACAGGAAGCGTACTCAAGCCTGCGTACGCAGCGCTAAAGAGCGCGCGTAGCTCAGTGTGCGTAAGCTAAACAGCTCTGCACACTGCTCACTGTCTTCTCCAAACAGCAAGAACACCAAGGAAGAACCCAAAGCCTCACAAGTTCATAACTTGGCCATCCGAACTCCAAATCCGGATTTCCAAAGTTCCAACTTGGGTGAAACTGAAAGCTCTTCCTCATGGAAACATCAAAACCCATAAAATCTAACTTAAGTAGGTCAAACCATACAAAATCCGAAAATAGAAATAACTTAGATCTACAACAATGGAGGCTCCAAATCACAAAAACCCAAGTTCTAATGTTGATCACCATGTCCTAATCTATCAAATGGACAAGGAAAAGAGGGTTCTCATGTACTGGCAAGATGCACTTGCCTAGGGTTAGGAGAGTTGTGGAGGAAGGAGAAGAAGAAGAAGGAAATTAATGGTGGAAGTTATGAGGAGAGAGAGTGGTAGGTGGTGTTATAAAGTGGGGAAGTTGTGGTGGGTTGAGGGTATAGCATAGGGCTAGGGTGTTCCAACACATAAAACCGAACCAAACCGAACCATCCCCAATAAAACCGAGCCATGCCAAAACCAAAATACGAGAAATACCGAAATTTCACAAGTCGAGAAAAAATAAAATACATGCCAAAATCCAGATACGAGCATAAATACGAAATACGGGAAATACGGAAAATGAGGGTGACAACTCTACCCACCTTAAAAGAATTCCGTCCTCGGAATTTAATCAAGGAGCTAGAGATTGCCACGACAAGCTACACTAAGCACAGGCAAGCTACACTAAGCAGTTCAATCATACAATCATACAATGCAAGCAAGGAAGGGAAAACGTAAGGCATAAGAAAGACATTATACCTCACGAGTCAAACAGGTAGGGATATCGTGATCGGATGTCATCCTCACGCTCCCACGTTTGACTCTCCCAAGGAGCGATGAACTCAGGCAACATGAACTAAACTGATAGTCTTGCGCTTGAGGTCTCTCTCCTTGGTCAAACAGGGACACGGGCCTTTCCTCATACGAAAAGGTTAAAGGCTATTGGTACCAACCTTTTCGAATGATCTAGGAAAATGGCTCGGGCCCGGGATATACCATTGTAATTAGGATACATGAAACATGACACGTATCCCGCATAACGACGGCGGAAAGCAAGACAATAGGACACAGATACCTCTCCGCCGATTCTGGATTTGGGCCTGGGCCAGGGCGAACTGCTGAGGCCTCTGTTGCTGGAAGGCCTGGGACTGAGACGGTAATGGACCCGGGAACGGAAGCTGCTGTGGTTGGTGAACTGGAACTGGTTCTGGTGCTGGTGCTGGCCCCATAACCGAGGGACTAGTTACTATCGACGATGATCTGTTTCTAAACGGACAAGATCCTATCATGTGGTCCGGCGAACCACAAACCAAGCACAATCCCTGTGCCCTGCGGCACTCAGTAACAACATGCCCCGGCTTCTCGCAATGAGAACAACCCGTCGCGAAAGGCCGCTTCTGCTTCTGCTGCTGGGGATAGGTCGGGGCAGAATGCTGCAAGGAGGTAACCGAATCTGTTCTCGTAGCTCCAATGGTCAGGGCCCTAGCTGCTGGGGCCGGTGCTGAGGATTGGTTCATCTGGTCGTGAGACCGTTTTCGATCTCCGGTCCGGTCTGCTATCCTTCGGGAAGTGTACTCATGCCTCCCCGCTGCTCGCAAGACGGCATCGAAAGTTCTGTGCTCGAACTGCTCTACTGCCAGTATGATCTCCAAGTGGAGCCCTTGCTGAAATCGCTGTGCTCTGTCTAGCTCGGTTGCCACCAAGGTGGGAGCAAACCGACTCAATCTTGAAAACTCGACCGCATATCCGTCGACCGTCCTGTTCATCTGCCTGAGATTACTAAACCTGGTCTGCAGGTCATACCTAGCCACTGCGTCAAAGTACTTGGTCTGGAACATATCACTGAATACCGCCCACATGACAGGCGTACCCAAACTCGCTGCTTGCACAGCCCACCAGCTGCGGGCTAGATCTAGTAACTGCAGGCGCACCACCGCCACCTTCTCTGCTTCAGGGGTCCTGGCTGCCTCCAAGATAACTTCAATGTCCTGTAGCCAGGCATCTGCAGTAATAGCATCCTCGCTGCCGTCGAAGAAGGGAGGGTTCAGGCGCTTGAAATTGTTGACCGCACTGTTTCCTCGAGGACCAATTCCGCTTATAGCATCTTGTACTGCTTGCTGCAAGGCATCACCTCGACGATCCTGTGACGCAAGCAACTCATGGATGAGCCCTATCAAGACTCCATCCTCTGACCCTGCTGACTGAACTGGCTGGACTGGGGGCTCTGGTTCTCCAGAAGGCATGGCTCGAGAGGCGGCTGCTGAGGACTGATCTTGATCTTCTTGCTGTTGCTGGTCTGCCGGCCGAACTCCTTCTGGCTGATCAACAGGAATGATGCCACTGAAGCAAAGACGTCAGGAATATTAAAGAAGGACCAGGATAGAACAATAATGCAAGCATGTTATCAAGTCAGGGATCCAAAGAGACAAGAAGATACGAGTGGAGATCAAAGGCGAGTACAGATTGAGACATCTATCCGGTAAACTCTCACATTTCTTGATTGACAAGACCTACATGGGCCACCACTTAAACCATGTCACGCCCCAGAACCAGAATACTGGAGAGCGGGGGCGGACACAGCCAGCTACGTATAATGAAATGGAATCCATCTCACTATACGGTCACGGCTGTCTAGAAATATGAGGGTTTATCTACAAGCCATCAGTCTCTTAAGGTCATAAATTATCCTATTGTCTCAATCTCAACCAACTAATAATAGTAACAAGATATCAGATCACCAAATATACAATTGTAAGGCGTCCCAAACATTACATATCCAGATGATCATGAAGCTAGTCGTACAAAATGTAAGGACTAGCAAGAGTTAAGTCATACATGATCAACCTCGAGTTGCCAATCATGTTTATAGCCCGTAGGCAGACAGAAAGTAAAGTGCATCGAGCTAACAAGTGCTCGTCGGCTAAAACGCCTCAAAAGAATAATTTTACAATAAAGTAGGCAAGACAAAAAGGAAAACCCACTCTTGGCCCGGGTTCCGTCTAGTGTTCACCATTGGGCTGGAAGCTTGGTAGATTCTCGGGAGCTGCTCCAAAATCTGGCCACACAAAACCAGCTGGGTCAACCCCAGAAAGAGCAAGTGCCACAAGGGGGCCACGAAATAAGAACAAAAGCCAGCAATCAGCACAATAATATAATTACATAATAAGAGACAATAATTTAAGAAAAACATGATAGGTGAATATAAAAGACAATCCTGTACAAAATCGATAAAAGACAGAACATATGGAAAAGTATGACAGGATGATATACGATGAGGTAACCATGAGACTATTCAGATAGCCAGGTTACAACCCGTAAACCAAACAAGGACCGGGATTGTAACCCTTCGTCTGAACGGAACTTGGATTCTCCTACCATTAATCGGCAAGATATAAGAAAATCATGACAGGTAGTAATTCTTATGCAGGAATCAAGACAAGACTAGACAGGTTATACCTCATTCAATCAATCACGGCCAAGCAATAAGTACGGCTTGCTACTTTAACTAACTAGGGTTATCACAGGCCTAGTTACTAGTAAGATGCAATGAAAATTCCAAGTCCGGTTACCTGTTTGTTACTACCTGAGTGATCCCAGCAAGAAAAGGAAAAGATAGCAGAATATAGCAAACACACTGTAGTAAGATACATGTGTCCTAAGGTACCACACTCGACGGCGGGCTGGAAGTGCGCTCATCTCGACGGATAGCAACAAATCCCAAGTTTATATATATATATATAAGGCCGGGAAGTGCGCTCATCTCGACGGATAGCTCCAAATCACAAAAACTCAAGTTCTAATGTTGACCACCATGTCCTAATCTATCAAATGGACAAGGAAAAGAGGGTTCTCATGTACTGGCAAGATGCACTTGCCTAGGGTTAGGAGAGTTGTGGAGGAAGGAGAAGAAGAAGAAGAAAATTAATGGTGAAAGTTATGAGGAGAGAGAGTGGTAGGTGGTGTTATAAAGTGGGGGAGTTGTGGTGGGTTGAGGGTGTAGCATAGGACTAGGGTGTTCCAACACATAAAACCGAACCAAACCGAACCATCCCCAATAAAACCGAGCCATGCCAAAACCAAAATACGAGAAATATCGAAATTTCACAAGTCGAGAAAAAATAAAATACATGCCAAAATCCAGATACGAGCATAAATACGAAATACGGTAAATACGGAAAATGAGGGTGACAAGAAACCTTGTCTATGAATCGATATTTGTCACGCCCCAGAACCAGAATACTGAAGAACGGGAGACAGACACAGCCAGCTACGTATATAGAAGTGCAATCCATCTCGATATACGGCCACAGCTGTCTAGATGTATGAGGGTTTATCTACAAGCCATCAGTCTCTTATGGTCAAGAACAAGCCTAGTGTCTCAATCTCAAGCAAGTAATAATAGTTACAAGATTTTAGACCATCAGATATTCAATAGTAAGACGTCCCATACATTTCATATACAGATGCTCATGAAGCTAGTCGTACAAAATGCGAAGACTAGCAAGAGTTTCAGTCATACATGATCAACCATAGGATTTGTTAATCATGTTACAGCACGTAGGCAGACAGGAATGTATATTCAACACGAGCTAACACTTGCTCGGTGGCTAAACGCCTCAAAAGAATAATTTACAATATAGTGGAAGAGCAAAATAAAATCCACTCGTTGCCAAGATTACGTCTAGTGTTCACCATCTGGCTGGAAGGCTGGAGGATCCTCGGGTGCTACTCCGAAATCTGGCCATACAAAACCAGCTGGGTCAAATCCCATAAAGAGCAAGTGCCACAAGGGAGGCTTCACTTAAGAACTAAAACCCGAATATTAGCACATAAAGACATAATGATAACGAAAGGCATGAATTAAAGGAAACAAGATGATAATTGATAAGATAACTAAAGGACTATTCCAATAATCAAGTTACAACCCGTAAACCAAATAAGGACTGGAGTTGTAATCCTTCACCTGAACAGAACTTAGTCTCTAACCAATTATCGATAAAGTGAAGTATAACAGTAACGTGCTGAGATAACCATGTACTGGTCTTGCCTAGGCAAGACCAGACTAAACTCCATCCATCAATCACGGCCAAGCAATGAGTACGACTTGATACTTTAACTAATTAGGGTTATCACAATCCTAGTTACTACAAGATGCATCGAGATGTTCCAACAGCCACAAGCGCTGCAGACTTAATCCAGGTTATCCGGTCGCAAGTTGAGAGAGTTGGATTAGGTGACTTGGGGGTGCAACACATGACAGTACGCTGGAAATGTGCCCTACTCGACGACAGGCTACAAGTCCAATTAGAGCACCCAGATAGCGAGACTGCTTGTAGCTTGGAAATCTCTTCATGTACTACTTGATCAATCTAGTCATTATCCTAGTCAGATTCAGTATGAATCCCTGACCGTGGTAACCAGGAATCCATGTCCTAGACATGATGCAAGACGAGACATGTAGCTTATACAAGCACAACCATCCACGGTGTCAAGACAAGAGTTACTTAGCGAGTCAAGATAGCCGTCACAACAGCATATCAAGATTTATCATGTTAGGTTATTATCCAGATTTTTTGTCAAGAGTGCGCCTCAGCGGGCCACTATCAAGAATTACCATGTCAAGTTACTTGTCAAGAGTGCACCACGACGGGTCACTATCGAAAGTTATCATGTAAAGTCATATTATCATGTCGTGCTCATGTAAGTGCACCACGGCGGACCACTATCAAGGAGTTGTTAGAGAGTGTACGTGCCATACCAAGATCGTGTTTAAAGCTCAGAGTACATGTGCAACATGGAAAATAACTTTATAGGACATAGTCAAGTAAGGAGTACAAACAAAGTCACAATTCACACTAAGGACCATGGGGTGTCATGAAGAGCATGTACCCAAGATGGATGTGCTGAAGGTGGCATGTGCCCAAGGCTATGCGCCTAAGGGCATGCGCCCACATGAGTGAGGCAGGGAGCATAGTCTATGCGCCCACATGAGTGAGGCAGGGTGCATGGTCTATGCGCCCACATGAGTGAAGCAGGGTGCATGGAAAGCTAAGTCAGGAGCCATCTATACTGGTTATGTGGGTGCATATTAAGGGCTATGCGCCCACTGCTATGG
This sequence comes from Iris pallida, assembly GCA_029216955.1. Taxonomy (NCBI): domain Eukaryota; kingdom Viridiplantae; phylum Streptophyta; class Magnoliopsida; order Asparagales; family Iridaceae; genus Iris; species Iris pallida. The sequence continues at coordinate 4,495,004 of JANAVB010020397.1, forward strand.
AACACCATGACTTAGCACATATCTAAAGTTATGCACATAAGCAAGTAAGAGTCATGGGCGCATATAAAGCCATGCGTCCACACTGTGGTAGGCAGGGAGCTTGGACGCATATATAGGGCTATGCGTCCAAGGCTAAAGTCCCTGTGGACGCATAAAATGTCATGCGCCCACACTGTTCTTCTTCTTCAACCCGAGAAGAAGAACCATGGAACCCATAAACTTCTAAGGTCCATAAATCACTCAAAATAAATTGAAATTTGGGTTTTCAAAGGTCCATTTTGGGTAAAGTCAAATTCTCTACGACATAGAATAATCAAAACTTGAAAACAAAGAAGTTTGAGAGATCAAAACCCAAGAAAACCAAAATTTGTGAAAACTTAGATTTACAAGTTTTTATCCACCAAAACCAAAAATGCTAAGTACTAAAGAGTCTTAGAAGCTTGTAGGGAAGACAATAGAATAAAATAAAATGGAGTTCCTCCATGAAGCAAGTTGCACTTGCCTAAGGTGGTTGGAGAGAATTAATGGAGGAAGAAGAAGAAGAAGAAATGAAAAGTAAATGAAAGTAAAGAAGGAGAGAGAAAAATGGGTTGGTTTATAAAGGGGGTTTATCATAATGAACCACTCACTCAAACAAAACCAAAATAAACCATGCCAAACCATGCCAAGCTATGCTAGACAAGCCAAGATACGGGTCAGAAATCCGTACACGTATACTGGAAATACGTATAACGGAAAACGAAGTGACAACTCTACCCACCTTAAAAGAATTCCGTCCTCAAAATTTAATCAAGAGGCTAGAGATGTTGGGACAAGCTATACTAATCACGAGCAATCTATGACTAGCAGTTAATCAAGCAATCATTCATATAAGCAGGAATTTAAAAGTATAAGGCATAAGGAAGACACTATACCTTATGAGTCAAACAGGTGTGGATATCGCGATCGGATATCATCCTCACGCTCCCACGTTGACTAACCCAAAGAGTGATGACCTCAAGCAACACGGACTAGACTAATAGTCTTGTTCTTGAGTATCTTATCTCTCCGTCCAATATGGATGCGAATCTTTCCTCATACGAAAGGTTGGTACCAACAACCAATTCCGAATGATCAAGGACATGACTCGGATCCGGGATATACCGACGCAATTGGGATACATTGAAGACATCATGTACCTCACGTAACGACGACGAAAGAGCGAGATGATAGGACACATCACCTACTCGCTATAGAATGTCGAACGACCCTATATACCTAAGACTAAGCTTTCCTCGTACGCCAAAATGAATGACGCCACAGGTAGGCGAGATCCTAAGGAATACGTGGTCGCCGATAGAAAATTCAAGGGGACGCCAATGAGAATCGGCCCAATGACGCTGGCGATCTTGCATAATTCGAAGATGATCCCTAACTTGTCTGACCACCTCAATAGTCCGCATAATCATCTTTGGATAAAGCATCTGCCTTTCGCCTATATCATCCCATGCTAACGGGGATCTGCACTTCCTGCCGTACAAGGCCTCAAAGGATGCCATTTGGATACTAGCCTGAAAACCATTGTTATAGGAGAACTCTACGAGATGCAGGTGATCTTTCCACGAATCACCGAAGTCGAGTGTGCATGATCGCAACATATCTTCAAGAGTCTGAATCGTGCGTTCTGACTGACCATCTGTCTGCGGATGATAGACTGAACTGAACTTGAGACGAGTCCCCAAACTCTTCTGGAGACTTCGCCAAAAGTGCTATGTAAATCTCGAATCTCTGTCGAATACAATACTGACTGGTACTCTATGCAACCTGATTATCTGTCTGAGGTACATCTTTGCAAGCTGATCCGTCGACTGGCCGATTCTGAAAGGGATAAAACGAACTACCTTGGTGAGTCTGTCAACTATAACCCAGATAGCATCTCTTCCAGCTGGGGATTTAGATAATCCAGTTACAAAATTCATGGTAATATGCTCCCATTTTCATTCTAGGATCGGTAAAGGTTGAAGAAGTCCAGCCGGTCTCTAATGTTCAGTCTTAACTTGTTGGCAAACTAAACAACGAGAGACAAGCCGGGCTATTTTCCTCTTCATGCCATTCCACCAAAAATGCTGACGGATATTATGATACATCTTCGTACCGCCGGGATGGATCGAATACTGCGAACTGTGAGCCTCTGCCATGATCTCTTGCCTGATATCACCATTAGGTACACAAAGACGCCTTCCATGTCGAAGTGTACCGTCCTCATGAACTCTGCTCTCCGTCTTGCTACACATTCTGCCCTAAGCCGCTGAAGCTTAGAATCCGTTGACTGAACTAACTTAATCCTCTCAACTATACTGGACTGAACTTGCATACTGGCCATCAATGCCACATTGGTAGGAAGAACAACTTCAATATCCATTTTCTGAAGATCTGCTAACAACTCTGGCTGTGCTGTTAGAAAATAAACCCTGGCTCTTCTGCTCAATGCATCTGTAACAACGTTGGCCTTCCCCGGATGATACTGCAGGTTGATGTCGTAATCCACAAGTACCTCTAGCCATCTCCTCTGACGCATGTCAAGATCCTTCTGGGTAAACACATACTTAAGACTCTTGTGGTCGGTGAAAATCTCCATCCGATCTCCATATAAATAATGCCTCCAAAGCGTAAGTACGAAAACTACCGCTGCTAACTCCAAGTCGTGGGTTAGGTAATTCCTCTCATGATCACGAAGCTGACATGACGCATAAGCTACTACCTTACCATGCTGCATCAAGACGCATCCTAATCCCTTGTCGGAAGCGTCACAATAGATTGAAAATCCTCCAGTCCCATCTAAAAGAGTGAGAATGGGTGCCGTCATCAATCCTTGCTTTAACTTCTCAAATGAACTCTGACACTCTGCTGTCCAAGCAAACTGCACATCCTTTCGGGTAAACTGCGTCAAAGGCACTGAAATTTGAGCAAAGTCTGATACAAATTGCCGGTAATAGTCGGCCAACCCTAGGAAACTCCGAACTTCTGCGACGGTACTGGGAACTGGCCATGTCTCTATAGCCACTATCTTATGGGGTTCTACTTCCACTCCACCTCTGGTGATGATGTGACCTAATTACGAGATGTGATCCAGCCAAAACTCGTACTTACTGAACTTCGCGTACAACTGATGCTCTCTGAGAATCTGAATAACTACACGAAGATGCTGCTCATGCTCTGCCTCATTCTTGCTATAGACTAAGATGTCGTCTATAAACACTATCACGAACTGGTCCAAATAGGACATAAAGATATGATTCATGAGGTCCATAAATATGGCTGGGGTATTGGTTGCTCCAAATGGCATAACAAGGAACTCCCAATGTCCATATCTGGATCTGAACGCTGTCTTCGGGATGTCTTGCTCTCTGACTCTGATCTGATGGTACCCTGACCGCAAGTCAATCTTCGAGAATACCGCCGCTCCTCTGAGTTGATCAAATAAATCATCTATCCTTGGTAGAGGATACATGTTCTTGATTGTTACATAGTTTAAGGTACGATAATCAACACATAATCTTGACGTACCATCATTTTTTTCACAAGAAGTATCGGGGCTCCCCAAGGTGATCCACTAGTATGAATAAATCCCTTGGTTCTGAGTTCTTCAATCATCTTGTACAAGATATCTAACTCTGAAGGTGCCATCCTGTAAACTCCTCCTGACACTGGTGTCGTCCCTGGAAGCAAATCAATGGTGAACTCTATCTCTCTCTCTAGGGGCATGCCTGGAAGCTTTTCGGGAAATACATCAGAAAACTCTTCTACTACTTTGGAAAACTGAACTGCCACTGCTACTGTCATCCGCAATACTAGTGGAGAATGTTCTACTTTGCCTCTGGAAAATAAAAACTCCGGTTCGTCGGGAATACCAAAAATAATCCTGCCAATATGACAGTCTATTCTTGCGTATTGATCCTTCAACCAATCCATTCCTAGGACCACATCATAGTCGACCATCGAAAATTCTATCAATCTAGTGGGGAACTCTCTACCGCTAACTACAATTCGACACGAGGAATAGACTCTATCTACTCCCATAAGACAGTTACCAGTAAGTATATTGTGCCTTACTGATAATGACTCGGGCTCCAGTCCTATCTGTATTGCGAATCGTGCAGAAATAAATGAATGCGATGCACCCGAATCAAATAATACTGATGCTGGAAAAGAGTTGACGAGAATGGTACCTACCACCACCTCATCTAATGCCAATTCTCTTGCTATGGTCAGAGCCATAGCATGTCCTTGTCCTTTTGGTGCTGGTCCCCTCTGCTGGAAACCTCTCTGCCGGTTCTGAATCTGAGCTTGGGCATATTGCTGAGCCTGAGGCGACAATGGCCTCGGATGCTGGTACTACTGCTGAACTGGTGCTGGATCCCTAACCGATGGACTGGTTAGGTTTGATGACAATGAACTGGCTCTATTCAGACATGACCCTATCTTATGGTCCGGTGTCCCATAAGCCAAGCACAATCCCTGTGCTCTACAACACTCTGATACTACATGTCATGGCTTCCCACAATGAGAGCAGCCCATTGCGGAAGACTGCTTCTACTGTTGAGGATACGTCGGTGTCGAGTGCTGAATCGACGAGACTGTGGTCGCCCTTCTGGGAGCTCTAATTGTCAAAGCCCTAGCTGCCGGGACTGGTGCTGATGACTGGGACATCTGCCCATAAGACCTCTTCCGTCCTCCACTTATATCTACAATCCTCTGCGAAGTATACTCGTGCCTCTTCGTCGCTCGCAAGACGGCATCAAATGTCTGGTGCTCAAACTGCTCCACCAAAATAATGATCTCTAGGTGGAGTCCCTGCTGGAATTGCTGGGCTCGATCCAATTCGGTTGCCACCAAGGTAGGAACAAACCGACTGAGTCTAGAAAACTCGGTCGCATATCCATCGACCGTTCTTTCCATCTGCTTAAGATTGGTGAATCTCGTCTGCAGATCATACCGAGCTACTGCGTTGAAGTACTTGGTCTGGAACTTGTTGTTGAATACTGCCCACAAAACAGGCGTTGGTAATCCAACTGCTAGCATCGTCCACCAGCTGCGGGCTAAGTCTAATAATTGTAGGCATACAACGGCCACCTTCTCTTCCTCAGGAATCCTAGCTGCCTCCAGGATAACTTCTATGTCCTGAAGCCACGCATCAGCAGCGATAGCATCTTCACTGCCGTCAATGAAGGGAGGGTTCAGACGCTTGAAGCTGTTGGCCGCGTTGTTCCCTTGGTAACCAACTCTGCCCATGGCATCTTATACTGTTTGGTGCAGGGCATCACCCCGACGATCTTGAGATGCAAGCAATTCCCTGATGAATCCCACCAGGGTTCCATTGTCAGGCTCTGCAGGCGGGACTGGCTGAACTGGTGGTTCTTGGCCCCCAGTAGGCATGATTCTGGAGGCTACCCCTGAATGCTGGGATTGGTCTCCAGGTTGCTGCTGGTTCGCTGGAGGTGCTTCGTCTCGCTGATCGGTAGGACCAGGAGCAATGCCGCTGAAGAAACGACATGGGGAACAATAAGGAAGGACCATGATAGATTGAGGATATAAGCATGTGATCAGGTCAAGATTTCAGAGAGAATAGAAGACACGAGTAGAGATCAAGAGCGAGTGCTGAATGAGACATCTATTCAGTGAAACCCTCACATATTGTCACGCCCCAGAACCAGAATACTGGCAAGTAGGGACGGACCAGGCCAGCTACGTATACCAAAGTACTCCAGTACTCCGAAATAACGTATAAGCTGTATAGATGGGGGTTACTACTACAATCCAACAGGCAATCCTGGGTCAAGCAATCCTAGGTATCTCAATCACAGGCAGTAAACAATGTACAAGAAGTAAGATCAACTGGAATATAAAATAGTAAAGCGTCCCAAACTATCATATATCAATGATCATGAAGCTAGTAATACAGAGTGAAGACTAGCAAGAGTAATAGTCATACATGATAAGCTCTAGCTATAGTCTAGAATACGCAAATCATGTTCTGGCCCGTAGGCTAAATGTCAAGTCCAAAACACGAGCTAAACACGTGCTCGGAGGCTAAACGCCACAAAAGAATAATATACATAACTAGTGGGAGAATGAAATAGAAAACCCACTAAGGTACTCTGGTGCTCTGGGTAATCACCAACGAGTGGAAGGTACGGAAGATCCTCCGGGCTCCTCTATCAGATCTGGCCAAACAAAACCAGTGGGGTCAGACCCCCAATAGCAAGTACCACAAAGGAAGCCAATCTATGAACTAAAACCAATCTAATTCTAACAAGCAACGGATAGAGACATAAAGGTAAAGATAATCGAGACTTGTGCACTACCAATGCACTTATCCCGATGAGAGACAATAAGTACAGCAACATGTAGCATAAGGTAAAGGACATGTGACATAAAGTAAACAGTGTACATGTAAGGAAAAAGGAAGCATGTGAACATGAAAGATAAACTAGACATGTGAGCATGTTAAGTAACTGGAGCATGTGAGCATGTTATGTAACTGGAGCATGTGAGCATGTCATGTAACTGGAGCATGTGAGCATGTCATGTAACTGGAGCATGTGAGCATGTGAGCATGTCATGTAACTGGAGCATGTGAGCATATCATGTAACGGGAGCATGTGAGCATGTCAAGTCTATATAGAACGACAAATGATTAGATGACTTAAGAACTATTCTGGAACCCAAGTTACAATCCGTAAACCAAACAAGGACCGGGGTTGTAACCCTTCTCCTGAACAGAACTTTAGTATCTAATCATTTACCGACAAAAGTAAAGCATAAACAAAGATGTACTGAAAATAAATAAATTCGGACACTGCCTAGGCCTACTAGACTGGACTGAACTCCATACAAAAGTCACGGCCAAGCAATGAGTACGGCTTTATACATTAGCTAACTAGGGTTGTCACAATCCTAATTACTAACAAATGCAAGTTTGAGAATCCCAAGTCCGGTTACCTGCCTGCTGCCACCTATTGGTCATGCCGGGTTTTGATTACAAGAGTGACTTTGTGCTCCCACACGACGGTGAAGCTGGGAGAGTGCTCATCTCGACGGATAGCTCCAAACCCTTAAATTAAATGTTATAACGACCTAGACCGAAGGCAACAGGTAACTGGGAAATCCTCCCCACCCATGTTCTAATGATCAATCTAGTTATATAATCCTTACCATTTTCTTGGATTCTGGGTGTGGCATTCCGCAGAATCCATCCTAGACATGAGCATGCAAGACTGGACAATAACGAGAATGTGCACCATAACAAGCCACAACAAGAAAATATCATAAACTGGAAGCTGGTAGTGCGCTACGACGAGCCACTATAGGGAGTGCGCCATGACAGGCCACTATCATGTAAGTAAAGAAAGACATGTACAAGAGTGCACCACGACGGGTCACTATCTAGTAAGCAAAGGAGACATGTAAGAAAAGTACGCCACGACGGGCCACTATCATGTAAGCAAAGAAAGACATGTACAAGAGTGCACCACAACGGGTCACTATCATGTAAGCAAGGAAAACATGTAACAATTATCATAGCTTGTAAGAAAGAATCTATCAAAAGACATATCATGGCATGTGGGAAAGAATAATTAAAACTAAGTACATTTCATAGCAAAATGATTGAACATGCACAAGTATCAAGTGTATATATAGGGTGTACAATCATTTTCTAACTATGCAAGACCATCTAATCATGTTAAGAAATCATTACAATCGAAGAGAATATCAAAAACGGACAAAAACGGGCAAAAACGGGCAAAAACAGACTAAAACAGCATAAAACGGCATACCGGCGGTATACTGCGGCATACCGGCGGTATACCGGACTAAAAACAGAAAGTTTCTGGTGCCAAAAACGGCATACCGGCGGTATACTGCGGCATACCGGCGGTATACCGGTTTTTCAAACAGCAACAAATTCCAGATTTTTGCTAAAACTTGTTTCGGCCATAAAAACTTCGTTTTAAATCGAAATTCGGACTTTCAAAAGTCAAAATTGAATAGAATTGAATTTCCTACAACATGGAAGTATTAGTTTTCAGAAATCAAAACATTTGATAGATCAATACCTCAAAATACTCCCAAACAGAGGTTCTCGGGACACCGAAACGGGTTCCGATTGCCACCAAACTCAAAATACATGATATACAAACTATGTGAGGGCCTCATATATGTATATATGACCAAGATCCATAATGGTAACACTAATATCACTCTTGATACCAAGTTCTCTACTAAGTCAATATCGGGTTTTCACAGAAAAACAACTCTTGCTTAAACAAATTTTGGAAACATGCATATATACGAGAATCATAAGGAAAACATATTTAACAAAATGAGTTTGGAAAAATTCTAAGCATTTAATACCAAGGGAAACAAAAATGACAACAAAACCATATGGTTCATGGATTTGGCAAGATGTACTTGCCTAGGTTAAGCTCCAAGCCTAATCTTCTACTCCTCCTCCTAGGGGGGTTAGACACCACACCCAAGGCCTCAAGGCCAAGCTCTTGGTAAGCTCCAAGGGGGAGAGAAGGGAAGAAGAAATGAAGAGAGAGTGAAAGAATGAAAAGAGAGAGGAGAGAGAAAGTAAAATGGTATATATAGAAGGGGGAATTAATCTTAACCGTCGGATCGTGATCCATGTCAAAATCTAAGTCAATCCTAACCATCAAAACAAAACCAAATATCCAATGGATAATAGGGTGCATCTACACTATTCATGAAAAATATCTAAACACTATTCATCAAAATATCCAAAACACTATTCATCAAAATATCGGAAACACTATTCATAAAAATATCTGAAATCGAAAATATCTTAAATGTGGAAAATCTGTCTAGACGGTATGCCGTCGGTATACTCCGGTATACTAGCGGCATGCCGGCCAAGGGAAAATCTATAAGTTAGGAAAAATTTTAAAGCATTACAAAAATCAAGAAAATACGGAATACACTACAAAATACGTATCCGTATATAAATACCGATACTGTGAGACGAGTCTCACAACTCTCCACAACTTAAAAATAAATTCCGTCCTCGGAATTTCCTAAATCTAGTCAAGCATGAAAACCAAACCAAAGAGAGCCGAAAAATTATGTCAATCAAAACAAAGCATGGCATGTTGGTAAGATAAAGACAACAGTAATATAAGTAAATGCGTAAGCAATAACACAACCACAATCAAGAAGGGATGGAGGCATATGAATAAATATGTCTCCTGAGTCAGTTGAGTATGAGCAGGCCTACGCTGACTCCACAACTTAGATAAAAGTCAATTCTCAAAATAAGCCGGTACCAATGACTTAATCCAAGACATGACTCTACCCAGAACGTATCTTCGTAGTCGATACCAATAAAGTTATCATATGCCTCGACTACGAAGACAGAAGAGTTGGGTACGAGAAACTCGCCTTCACTCACCGAATATATCAAGCTGGCCATTGTACTCCATACGTGGATAGAATACAAGGTCGCCTGCAAGAACCCAAGATATACTGCCACTACCTGGCCTGCTACTGAAGGATAAATCAAAAGGACATAACTGAAAGAAGACCATGAAGATGGTACCTGAGACTCCCGAGGTACTACCCTCATGCTGATACTAGAGTTGCCCCTGAGACTGCGCATACAACCGCGCTCTGTGCTGTCTGACCCTCTGAGCTCGCGATGGCGGAGGATACTGTGCCAATGGCTGAACATCTAGTATTGGCCCTAACTGCTCATCTACTGCTGGAGGTGATGACTTAGGAGACTGAAAAGACTGAGGTGGTACATCTGGTGTAGCTGGTTGTCCTCGAGATGTCGGATAGGGGCAAGTGCTAACTGAATGGTCCTCTGCACCACAGCGGAAGCATCGTCTAATGGCCACCCAACAAACTGATCTGAGATGCCCTATCTTGCCACAGTAGGTACATGCTTCTTGTTCTGACTGATACTGCTGCTGGTCTCTCTGTCTATGAGCCTGGGCCTGCATATGGTGATGAGGCCTCTCCTGCTGGAATGCATGGGACTGCGTCGGTAAAGGCCTCTGAGCTCGCTTCTGCTGAACTGGTGCTGGTATCCCGAACTGTGGAACTGCAGGCTGGAAGGATAAAGATCCAGTTGAACTCCTCCGGGGACAAACCCCTATCATGTGGTCTGGTGATCCGCATGACAAACATAGAAAGTTGGCCCTCCGACAAGTAATATGAGTGTGTCCTCTCCTTCCACAGAAGGAACATACGACAGGTAACTCCTGGTACTGGTGTGGATAATTGTATGATGGTACTGGTGAGGGATGTCGGAGTGAAAAGCCTGACTTGGGTGCATGGTACCTCTTACGACCCTCAGCTCTGGACGTGGTCCTCCTGGCTATATGCTCGTGCTCTCGTACTGCCTCTACAGTAGGTCGGGCTCGATATGTTGACTGACTTGATGACTGGTACTGCCTGGCTCCACCTTCTGGCGGCAAGTCCTCGGCTTTGAATACCTCTGGTATTCCTTGTCCACTACGGTCTATCAACATCTGGATACTCTGCTGGAGAACGAGATCTCGTTGTTGTTGTGACTCCATGAAGCCCCTGAGAACACCCACCAGCTCATGAACAACATTCTCTGGCTGCTCTGGTAGGACTGACACTCCTGGATGATCAGGCTGAACTGACACCTCCGTCCTCGGTTCAACTCTGAACTCTGCCCCTGAATGCTGAGACTGATCCTCCATAACTGGCCTAACAGAAGATTGCTGACCTGCCATCCGCAAAAACCCGAATAAGCTGATCAAAAGGAATAAGAACAGTGCCCCTGAAAGTTGAAGGACACAAGGATCAAATCGAGGGAACATGAAAGATCAACGATCAAGGCAGATATCAGGTCAAAGGATCAGAGATATAGAATAACACGAAGGATATCAATAAAGGAGAATTATGACTGAGATATCTAAACATCAGTAACCCCCACATATCTGATAAATCAGACCTGCGTGGGCCACCACTAAAACCTATGTCACGCCCCAGAACCAGAATACTGGCAAGTAGGGACGGACCAGGCCAGCTACGTATACCAAAGTACTCCAGTACTCCGAAATAACGTATAAGCTGTATAGATGGGGGTTACTACTACAATCCAACAGGCAATCCTGGGTCAAGCAATCCTAGGTATCTCAATCACAGGCAGTAAACAATGTACAAGAAGTAAGATCAACTGGAATATAAAATAGTAAAGCGTCCCAAACTATCATATATCAATGATCATGAAGCTAGTAATACAGAGTGAAGACTAGCAAGAGTAATAGTCATACATGATAAGCTCTAGCTATAGTCTAGAATACGCAAATCATGTTCTGGCCCGTAGGCTAAATGTCAAGTCCAAAACACGAGCTAAACACGTGCTCGGAGGCTAAACGCCACAAAAGAATAATATACATAACTAGTGGGAGAATGAAATAGAAAACCCACTAAGGTACTCTGGTGCTCTGGGTAATCACCAACGAGTGGAAGGTACGGAAGATCCTCCGGGCTCCTCTATCAGATCTGGCCAAACAAAACCAGTGGGGTCAGACCCCCAATAGCAAGTACCACAAAGGAAGCCAATCTATGAACTAAAACCAATCTAATTCTAACAAGCAACGGATAGAGACATAAAGGTAAGATAATCGAGACTTGTGCACTACCAATGCACTTATCCCGATGAGAGACAATAAGTACAGCAACATGTAGCATAAGGTAAAGGACATGTGACATAAAGTAAACAGTGTACATGTAAGGAAAAAGGAAGCATGTGAACATGAAAGATAAACTAGACATGTGAGCATGTTAAGTAACTGGAGCATGTGAGCATGTTATGTAACTGGAGCATGTGAGCATGTCATGTAACTGGAGCATGTGAGCATGTCATGTAACTGGAGCATGTGAGCATGTGAGCATGTCATGTAACTGGAGCATGTGAGCATATCATGTAACGGGAGCATGTGAGCATGTCAAGTCTATATAGAACGACAAATGATTAGATGACTTAAGAACTATTCTGGAACCCAAGTTACAATCCGTAAACCAAACAAGGACCGGGGTTGTAACCCTTCTCCTGAACAGAACTTTAGTATCTAATCATTTACCGACAAAAGTAAAGCATAAACAAAGATGTACTGAAAATAAATAAATTCGGACACTGCCTAGGCCTACTAGACTGGACTGAACTCCATACAAAAGTCACGGCCAAGCAATGAGTACGGCTTTATACATTAGCTAACTAGGGTTGTCACAATCCTAATTACTAACAAATGCAAGTTTGAGAATCCCAAGTCCGGTTACCTGCCTGCTGCCACCTATTGGTCATGCCGGGTTTTGATTACAAGAGTGACTTTGTGCTCCCACACGACGGTGAAGCTGGGAGAGTGCTCATCTCGACGGATAGCTCCAAACCCTTAAATTAAATGTTATAACGACCTAGACCGAAGGCAACAGGTAACTGGGAAATCCTCCCCACCCATGTTCTAATGATCAATCTAGTTATATAATCCTTACCATTTTCTTGGATTCTGGGTGTGGCATTCCGCAGAATCCATCCTAGACATGAGCATGCAAGACTGGACAATAACGAGAATGTGCACCATAACAAGCCACAACAAGAAAATATCATAAACTGGAAGCTGGTAGTGCGCTACGACGAGCCACTATAGGGAGTGCGCCATGACAGGCCACTATCATGTAAGTAAAGAAAGACATGTACAAGAGTGCACCACGACGGGTCACTATCTAGTAAGCAAAGGAGACATGTAAGAAAAGTACGCCACGACGGGCCACTATCATGTAAGCAAAGAAAGACATGTACAAGAGTGCACCACAACGGGTCACTATCATGTAAGCAAGGAAAACATGTAACAATTATCATAGCTTGTAAGAAAGAATCTATCAAAAGACATATCATGGCATGTGGGAAAGAATAATTAAAACTAAGTACATTTCATAGCAAAATGATTGAACATGCACAAGTATCAAGTGTATATATAGGGTGTACAATCATTTTCTAACTATGCAAGACCATCTAATCATGTTAAGAAATCATTACAATCGAAGAGAATATCAAAAACGGACAAAAACGGGCAAAAACGGGCAAAAACAGACTAAAACAGCATAAAACGGCATACCGGCGGTATACTGCGGCATACCGGCGGTATACCGGACTAAAAACAGAAAGTTTCTGGTGCCAAAAACGGCATACCGGCGGTATACTGCGGCATACCGGCGGTATACCGGTTTTTCAAACAGCAACAAATTCCAGATTTTTGCTAAAACTTGTTTCGGCCATAAAAACTTCGTTTTAAATCGAAATTCGGACTTTCAAAAGTCAAAATTGAATAGAATTGAATTTCCTACAACATGGAAGTATTAGTTTTCAGAAATCAAAACATTTGATAGATCAATACCTCAAAATACTCCCAAACAGAGGTTCTCGGGACACCGAAACGGGTTCCGATTGCCACCAAACTCAAAATACATGATATACAAACTATGTGAGGGCCTCATATATGTATATATGACCAAGATCCATAATGGTAACACTAATATCACTCTTGATACCAAGTTCTCTACTAAGTCAATATCGGGTTTTCACAGAAAAACAACTCTTGCTTAAACAAATTTTGGAAACATGCATATATACGAGAATCATAAGGAAAACATATTTAACAAAATGAGTTTGGAAAAATTCTAAGCATTTAATACCAAGGGAAACAAAAATGACAACAAAACCATATGGTTCATGGATTTGGCAAGATGTACTTGCCTAGGTTAAGCTCCAAGCCTAATCTTCTACTCCTCCTCCTAGGGGGGTTAGACACCACACCCAAGGCCTCAAGGCCAAGCTCTTGGTAAGCTCCAAGGGGGAGAGAAGGGAAGAAGAAATGAAGAGAGAGTGAAAAGAATGAAAAGAGAGAGGAGAGAGAAAGTAAAATGGTATATATAGAAGGGGGAATTAATCTTAACCGTCGGATCGTGATCCATGTCAAAATCTAAGTCAATCCTAACCATCAAAACAAAACCAAATATCCAATGGATAATAGGGTGCATCTACACTATTCATGAAAAATATCTAAACACTATTCATCAAAATATCCAAAACACTATTCATCAAAATATCGGAAACACTATTCATAAAAATATCTGAAATCGAAAATATCTTAAATGTGGAAAATCTGTCTAGACGGTATGCCGTCGGTATACTCCGGTATACTAGCGGCATGCCGGCCAAGGGAAAATCTATAAGTTAGGAAAAATTTTAAAGCATTACAAAAATCAAGAAAATACGGAATACACTACAAAATACGTATCCGTATATAAATACCGATACTGTGAGACGAGTCTCACACATATCTTGATTTACAAGACCTGCATGGGCCACCACTTAAACCGTGTCACGCCCCAGAACCAGAATACTGGAGAGCGGGGGACAGACACAGCCAGCTACGTATATAGAAGTGTAATTCACCTCGATATACGATTATGGCTGTCTAGATGTATGAGGGTTTATCTATAAGCTATCAGTCTCTTATGGTCAAGAACAAGCCTAGTGTCTCAATCTCAAGCAAGTAATAATAGTTACAAGATGTTAGACCATCAGATATTTAATAGTAAGGTGTCCCATACATTTCATATACAAATAATCATGAAGCTAGTCATATAAAATGCGAAGACTATCAAGAGTTTCAGTCATACATGATCAACCCTAGGATTTGTCAATCATGTTACAGCCCGTAGGCAGACATGAATGTAAATTCAACACGAGCTAACACTTGCTCGGTGGCTAAACGCCTCAAAAGAATAATTTATAATATAGTGGAAGAGCAAAATAAAACCCACTCGTTGCCAGGGTTACATCTAGTGTTCACCATCTGGCTGGAAGGCTAGAGGATCCTCGAGTGCTACCCCAAAATCTGGCCATATAAAAGCAGCTGGGTCAGACCCCAAAAAAAGCAAGTGCCACAAGGGAGGCTTCACTTAAGAACTAAAATCCGCATATTAGCACATAAAGACATAATGATAACGAAAAACATGAATTAAAGGAAACAGGGGTGATAATTGATAAGATAACTAAAGGACTATTCCAGTAACCAAGTTACAATCCGTAAACCAAACAAGGACCGGGGTTGTAACCCTTCACCTGAACAGAACTTAGTTTCTAACCAATTATCGATAAAATGAAGTATAACAGTAACGTGCTGAGATAACCATGTACTGGTCTTGCCTAGGCAAGACCAGACTAGACTCCATCCATCAATCACGGCCAAGCAATGAGTACGGCTTGATACTTTAACTAACTAGGGTTATCACAATCCTAGTTACTACAAGATGCATCGAGATGTTCCAACAGCCACAAGTCCTGCAGACTTAATCCAGGTTATCCGGTCGCAAGTTGAGAGAGTTGGATTAGGTGACTTGGGGGTGCAACACATGACAGTGCGCTGAAAATGTGCCCTACTCGACGGCAGGCTACAAGTCCATTTAGAGCGCCCAGATAACGGGACTGCATGTAGCTGGAAAATCTTTTCATGTACAACTTGATCAATCTAGTCATTATCCTAGTCAGATTCAGTATAAATCCCTGACCGTGGTAACCGGAAATCCATGTCCTAGACATGATGTAAGACGAGACATGTAGCTTATACAAGCACAACCATCCACGATGTCAAGACAAGGGTTACTTAGCGAGTCAAGATAGCCGTCGCAACAGCATATCAAGATTTATCATGTTAGGTTACTATCCAGATTTTTTGTCAAGAGTGTGCCTCAGCGGACCACTATCAAGAATTACCATGTCAAGTTACTTGTCAAGAGTGCACCACGACGGATCACTATCGAGAGTTATCATGTAAAGTCATATTGTCATGTCGTGCTCATATAAGTGCACCACGACGGGCCACTATAAAGGAGTTGTTAGAGAGTGTACGTGCCATACCAAGATCGTGTTTAAAGCTCAGAGTACATGTGCGACATAGAAAATAACTTTATAGGACTTAGTCAAGTAAGGAGTACAAACAAAGTCACAACTCACACTAAGGACCATGGGGTGTCATAAAGAGCATGCACCCAAGATGGATGTGCTGAAGGTGGCATGCGCCCAAGGCTATGCGCCTAAGGGTATGCGCCCACATGAGTGAGGCAGGGAGCATAGTCTATGCGCCCACATATATGCGCCCACATGAGTGAGGCAGGGTGCATGGTCTATGCGCCCACATGAGTGAGGCAGGGTGCATGGTCTATACGCCCACATGAGTGAAGCAGGGTGCATGGGAAGCTAAGTCAGGAGCCATCTATACTGGCTATGTGGGCGCATAATAAGGGATATGCACCCATTGCTATGGAACACCATGACTTAGCACATATCTAAAGTTATGCACATAAGCAAGTAAGAGTCATGTGCGCAATAAAGCCATGCGCCCACACTGTGGAAGGCAGGGAGCTTGGACGCATATATAGGGCTATGCGCCCAAGGCTAAAGTCCCTGTGGGCGCATAAAATGTCATGCACCCACACTGTTCTTCTTCTCCAACCCGAGAAGAAGAACCATGGAACCCATGAACTTCCAAGGTCCATAAATCACTCAAAATAAATTGAAATTTGGTTTTTCAAAGGTCCATTTTGGGTGAAGTCAAATTCTCTACGACATAGAACAATCAAAACTTGAAAACAAAGAAGTTTGAGAGATCAAAACCCAAGAAAACCAAAATTTGTGAAAACTTAGATCTACAAGTTTTAATCCACCAAAACCAAAAATACTAAGTACTAAAGAGTCTTAGAAGCTTGTAGGGAAGACAATAGAACAAAATAAAATGGAGTTCCTCCATGAAGCAAGTTGCACTTGCCTAAGGTGGTTGGAGAGAATTAATGGAGGAGGAAAAAGAAGAAATGAAAAGTAAATGAAAGTAAAGGAGGTGAGAGAAAAAGGGGTTGGTTTATAAAGGGGGGTTTATCATGATGAACCACTCACCTAAACCAAACCAAAATAAACCAAGCCAAACCATGCCAAGCTATGCTAGACAAGCCAAGATACGGGTCGAAAATCCGTACACGTATACTGAAAATACGTATAACAGAAAACGGGAGTGATAATATTTTACCTTCAGCAACCGCATAAGCAATTGGATATAGTTGATAATTAGGATCATGAGCACAAACAATAAATAATATACCTTGGTATTTAAATGAAAGAAATGTAGCATCGATACTAATAACTGGTTTCAACCTCCTAAAAAAAGTCAATACATGCTTTAAAACAAATAAAAATTCTTTCAAAGATATTATTTTCAGTTATCTTTATACAGACTCTGCTGCATGGATTTTTCTCCATAATTCTTAAACCATACCTTTCAAGACTAGCATACGCATCGGCATAACTACCGTTTATTTCAGTTAAGACCATCTTTCGAGCTCTCCAAGCTTTGGCATAAGAAATTTCTATCTGAATGTTCTCTACATATATCCTTTACTACATGTAATGGACTCTAGGATGATTATCCCTAATTATATCAATAATCTTATTTTTAATCCATTTAGCAGTAGCTAATGGATGACATCCTGTTGACAGTCCACTTAAAGAAGAACGTCGACTTTCTAATGTACTAATGACAAATATTTCTCCTGTACCAAGGGATCTAGCATATACTCTCCAATTATAAGTTGTTTGATCATAAGTATAAATAATTTCATTCGAATTGTTCATACCACTAGTTGAACACGTAAAGTTGTGTTCAATTGCTATATTAACAAAAAATTAAACTCAGAACGGCTAGCAATTTGTTGTCCGACAAATAATTCATGAGTGGTAGTAGCATTACTAACAACATCATGAAAATCATCTAAATTTTCAATTAAATCATCACTACTTTCAATAGTTTGAAAATCATCAAAATTATCATTACTAGCTACATCTACTGCATGTTTTTTCATGAGTTGGAAGTTGTCGAGAAGAACTAGCATCCACTTGATAATTAGAAACACGTGGAACTTGAGTAACAAAAATACTTATAAACGGCGATTGCAAATTAACTTCAAGAACAAAATTTCATGCTTCTTCAGAATCTATAACAAACAATGAGAAACGAAAACATGTCTTAATATAAATTCATATCGAATAGAAAAACTGTCAATAATCTGAGTGCGTAAACTATCTAATGTACTACTACGATCGGTAATAAGAAGTTGCGTAAAACTTTCTTCGTATGATAGTCCATTTACTACACCTCCATGTGAGCACAATATTCTTAGGCTTTGATCCATATTGAAAAAAATGTAGAACTTTTAATCTGAAGAATTAATGAATATGTAGAGAAACCGCGAAGAAGAATAGAAAGTTTGAAGTGAGAATGAAACTCTCTCACATCTACGATTTGTATAAGTTCACTCTCAAACGGATAGAAATATGACCGTTGTGGAAAGAAACGAACGTTGCGTACTTGGACGACATCTTAGATGGCGTCGGGTAGATCCTTCATTGAAAAAAAAAATTGGACGAAGTGGAGTGCCATCCTAGATGGCGCCAAGGGGGAGGATTTCGGGTTGGGCGCCATCACACTTGGCGCCATATACTTGTATGTTTTTTGGCGCCATCCTTCCTCTTTCTTGTCAATTCCCTAAAGGGCCTAAACTCTTCCCCTTTTTGCGTAAATACCACAAATTACATCCTCTGTATAAAATTTTCTGTTATCTAAATCATACATAGTTATAATATACATATATTATTAAAATCTAACATAGTGTAGTGCATAGATATGGGTTCATGTTATATATTATTGTATCCATGTTGTATCAGTATCCTATATTTCTTCCAAATCCAGTATTCCGAATCCTTACGTGGCCTTATGCGTAAACTTGTCCGTGTCTATGCAACTAGAGAATGAGTTATAAGATTGTAGTTGAAGAAGGTGCTACTTGGGTTTGGGGGAGCTGTCCCCAGTTTTACGCTGCAGTGTCTTTGTTATCAATTTGCATATGTGACAACTGCGACGATTGTTGCCGTCTTTATAAACTCGTTGAACGAAAACTTAAGATACAATTTTGACACAAACTCTAGTCTTTCTTTTTTTTCTTCTTGTAATCTTGATAGGAGTTCCTCTGTTTTGTGACAGCCATTTTGGTATTGAAATTCAAATCCAAATAGAATTCGGAAATCCAGTTCTACTAGTTCCCCCTCAAGTCTTCAGGATGCTCCAACAGTAGGACCAGTACCTGTCTGAAAAATGTAGGTGGGAAATCTTATCTAAAATAGAACTATACTTGAAAGAGGACAGACGTTCTTAAATACAAAATGTAACCTGTAGCTATCACCATTCATTGCAACACGGCTTTCTTGCTAACCAGGGGACCCCTGGCTTGTCTTGTTTTTCGACAATAGTGATTTTGTGACAGCCCTTGCTTGTACAGTAGAAACTCTATAAATTAATACTCGATTATTTAATAAACTCTCTAAGATAATATTTTGGCCGGTCCCGACTCGGGGATAGGGTGCTAAATTAATAATTCGCTAAAATTATAAGATAATACATTTTTGATAATTTTTTCAGACCCCATATAAAATATAAATTAATAATTCCTTATATATAGCATATTACATGAATGATTTATGAAGGTTTCTTGAAAAATGACTCAATTGTCTTTTGTTTTTTGTTGAAATCAATTTCCCCTTGAATCTCGTCTCTAATTTTCCTTAGCATGGTAAGAACTTCTGGTGTTGTTTTTCTCATAGCTCAACAAGAAATTGTTCAATGTGATTGCCGCTTTAATAGCTTCGTTTCGCGAAGGGGGCTCCATTGTAGAACTTTCATCATCTTCTTCATCGATATCATTTATTAATTTCAATAACGCTTTCAATAATTTCTTCATCAGTCAACAACTGTGCAACTACATTTTCTTCTGGGTGAGTCAGAACATCTTCGACATCCATTGCATTCGATAACCCAACTCTTTTAATTAATAAAATATTAATTAATATAAATTAATAATTATTAATTTATCGATTAATTAATAACTCTTTTAATTAATAAATTTTGGTGGTCCCAAGTGTATTATTTTATAGAGTTTCTACTGTATAGTGCAACCTTTGAAAGTCGTTTCGATGTCTGCATGAAATGCTTTCATTTTCATTTTCATTTTCCTCTCTTTTCCTAGGTAACATTGTTGATATTTAAAGTTCAGCCTTTGATCAAGGGGTTAAATGGGTCGGGTGGCCCGAAATCTGGCATGGGGCTGGTTCGGTCAAACCTGTTATAGGCCGGCCCGAACACCGATCAACATGCCGACCCATTTTCGCCCACAAACTCGGGTTCGGGCTGAGTTTGCATTTGGGGGCCAGTAGCCTGACCCAAACCGGCTGGTCAAAGACTCGGCCGAACTGGGTTTGTCACACCTGACCTGGTCAACCCGGCCGAACTGGTCCGGTCGAATGACCTAGGTCAGGCTTGGTCCAGAATCGCGTATTTCAAAAAAAAAGATTTAAAAAAAAAAACCAAAATTTACCAGGACTAGATATTTTAAAAAAAACTTATAACCTGGCCACCCGGACCTGGCCCTGAACCGGTCGGGACCCAGCCCGGTTAGGTTAATTTGGCCCACTTCCTATCCGACTTCGGGCCCAGACTGGGTTTGAGTTTCTTAAAATCCTATCCGGACCAGCTTGGCACGTCGCCTCCTTGGGCTAAGCCCGGCCCAGAGAACCGGTCAACCTCGATCAACATTGGGCCCTGGCCCTTTCCGATACACACCATGAGCAGGGGCGGCCACAGCTAGACTGTCCCGGGCTGCAGCCCAGACTAAATTTTCTTTGCTAAGAACTAATACTATATGTTCACATTGTAAAACTGGTAGTAGTCCTATCATAGTTGGTAGATTTGTTTGGTGTTTGTTTGTTAGGTCCTGGGTTCAAATCTTGTGTTACATAGAACACTATTTTGTAGTAATTTATGTAATTTTATTTATTTATTTATTTTACTTTTTGAGTATATTACATTAAAAAAAATTATTTCCATCCATATATGCGGCCCTGTAAAAAAAAATTCTAGCTCCGCCCTTGACCATACCAAACAGTAGTCTTAGCTTCCGGTTTAGTGTGAGCTCTCAAATTACTGTCTCGACCGGATCACGATCATGACCACCCTCCAAGATTGGGGTAGACACGCATACGTGTGAACTCGAGCCACGACTCTCGTCTCATCCTCAGGGCCAGCCCACAAGATTGGGTTGGGTTGCCCTATAGAGCTAGTTTTGGTTGTCTCTTAATCTTTATCACCAAACAGTAGTCTTAGCTTCCGGTTTAGTGTGAGCTCTCAAATTACTGTCTCGACCGGATCACGATCATGGCCACCCTCCAAGATTGGGGTAGACACGCATACGTGTGAACTCAAGCCACGACTCTCGTCTCATCCTCAGGGCCAGTCCACAAGGTTGGGTTGGGTTGTCCTATATAGAGCTAATTTTGGTTGTCTCTTAATCTTTATCACCAAACAGTAGTCTTAGCTTCCGGTTTAGTGTGAGCTCTCAAATTACTGTCTCGACCGGATCACGATCATGGCCACCCTCCAAGATTGGGGTAGACACGCGTACGTGTGAACTCGAGCCACGACTCTCGTCTCATCCTCAGGGCCAGCCCACAAGGTTGGGTTGCCCTATATAGAGCTAGTTTTGGTTGTCTCTTAATCTTTACTATAGGTCTATCTTGGAGGGTCATCTGCGACCCCGTCCTCTTATGGGATCACGCTGAGCCTGAGAGTTGTCCCAAACAAGAGGGGTTGTCCAAGCCCCAAGTCTTATATGGCTTACCCGTGGGCCGGCCTGCTCATCCTTATCGCGACATATCAGCTGTTCTTGTAGGGTCATCAAAGTTTGTCTCTAATATTAATCTAATCGTGTTGCAGTAGCTGTCAGCAACTAGTGCATGCTGCATGCTGCACGCATATTGTTATCTAACTAATCTTGCACTAACCTAAATGATGGCATGTTTAATGAATGCACAACAATCATTGAGCACCCATATATACATATAGCACCATCAACAAGTACAACTCTCCAAATTTGCCACAAACACATACATGAGAAGATCAAACATGACTTGGTTGTATTCTGAAAGAGGTCTCAATGATTGTTCTTTCGGTCTGCAAAGTGTATATGCGTGGCTAGCGGTGGATGTTGCAATCAGAACCTACTTCCATTTTTTTTCGTAGGCAAAGCTAAATGTAGCTAATTAAGAGAGAGATGCAACAGTACTGATGTAGATGGTGCTGATTTTGTTAATAAGAGATTTCACTGCAGAAAGAACTAAAATCTGTAGTGTTTGCTCTTGTAGCTATCATATATGGAAAATGATATTTTATCCGCGGTTTATAACCGCAGACCGCAGTCAATCATTGGCCTCCCGCTATCATTGGATCCATCTCCTTAAAATTCAGATCAGAAGGCCAATGGAAGCCCGCCACTTGGACTGCAGTCACAAATCGCAGACAAAATAGCAGTGTCATTGTGACAAGGCTACAGTTTGAAGAGTTATTTGTGATGGTGACCTTGAGCTCAAATCTTATGGTATCTATGAATATAATATCAAAATTAAGCCAAAGGTTTACACAGGCATTTGAGGACTTAAATAATTTCTACAAGTAATTTTTTTTTCTCTCTCTCTCTTGCTGGGGAAAAATAATTCTTGTGCATGATACTGTTGTTAGGAAATCTTGACAATAGTATTATGCAGCAGTAAATCTCGAAAGAAAACTCTAAAAAGTATCATGCAGTAAATTTCCCAAAAAAAAAAAGTTACAATAAAGCTTTTCCCAATTATTTGGGTTAGTTATATTATGGTAACTTTCAAGGCAGTAAATTTCAGTATTGCATAAAAATAGAACGAGATATGGAGTGTCAAGTCGGAGATAGTTGAAGGTAAGGAGAGTTGTGTTAGATAGTGGAAGGTTGAATAAAACTTAGTTGAAGCTAACCGAAAAGAATACTTAGAGCATCTATAGTAGATGAAGCTCGAGAATGTATCTTGAGGTTCAAATTTAATTTAAAAAAAAAATATTATAGAATGTAGATTTGTATGAAAATAGTATTAAAAAAAAATCTTGAGGCACAAATGAATAGGTGGATATAAATCGATCAAGTGCCATCATTCTTCTTTTTCAAAAAAATAATATAAAATTTAGATGGTAGAAATTGGACTTCTAAATTTAGCTTTACTATTCTACAAAATTAGTTCTTACATTGTGAATGTCCCATGCTACAACTCCTGTGGCTACTATATACTATTCTACAAAATAGCTCCTACATTCTAAATCTAGAATCTAAAAATTGTAATGAAACTTACTATTGATGCTCTTACAGAATAATTTGAGTTATCATAACTAGTATAAGTTCTTGAAGTTGACAATTAGCAACTACTGCCAGACACATAAATATGAGGTAAAAATTATTTGCTGCTGATATTGAGGCAAGATGCTACTGATATTTATAAAGGAGGAGGAAATTAAGAAGAAAAGTCTATAGGGATACTTTAAGTTTTCGGTACTTTGGAATTAGTCAATGACATGTAATGAATATAAAAAGAGAGGACCAAAATCCATTAAACTACTGCCGGCGTAACGCAACGCACATAATTTTGCACGCTGCGTTAGATATCTTTTAGATTATCTGTTCCAATTTTTACACACGCATACACCCACATAGCTCTCTCGTGGTTCGATACCGAGACCGTCCGTCTAATCAGGAAGGTTATACCTCATCACTGACTACAAGAGTCAATTGAATACGGTACTATCATTTATGACTTCTCCACTTCTGGAGAACTATGAAGATATACGACAGTAAATTGTCAACAAGTTACGGAACTTTGAAGTTTCTTTGAAAGATAATACCATAAAATTCTTGAATAAAATTATTTTCAATCATATTTTAGGGATGACTCGTACTCCACAGCATTTATTCATCTAAAACTAAGCTTAAGAAAAAGTAAGAAAAAGTATTCATAGCGTGCAAGTTATATGGAATGGACGAAGAGGTGGAGATTGAGGTGGCTGAAAAAACAACAATCAGTGGTTATTAAAAAAAAATTGTCAACTATAGTACTATTAAGTTGTAAATCAGTAAAAAAAAAAAAGGTTCAAGTAAAAAGTACAAGTTAATTAAGAAAACATTTATATACAAATGAGTCAATACGTTGGGGACCATGAAAAGAGTCCATTACAAAAGCATAATATTTGATATTGTTGCACCACAATAATCATAACATGGATACTTTTGTACCAGAATGGCAGAATCAGAACATGTGGCTTTGAAAGCAAAGAATTCTTCCCCGACAATGGGTCCCACTTCTCCCTCCCTCTCTGTCCACATGCATGATGCACTAGCAATTGAAATGCATGAATGGTCCCAAACCAGGGTATGTCATATGCAGGACCAGCCTAGGGTAATTCTTACAAGATTTTAGATTTGGACAATTTTTTAGACCATTTATCGGCTCAATCAAATGCAAATCCAACTTAAATTTATATTTTTCAATAGAGAAAAAATCAACCAAAATTAGCTTTGGTTAAATAATTTAAATTCCGGGCGTCCATGTTCATATATATGTATCTCTCAACATATGTAGTAGGGATATCAATAACATGAGAACGGTCCAAATCGTAACCTTCAAACCGCATAGCACCAAATTGAACCTCACCACACAATCTAATTGTATCAATAATTATTTCTAATTCTTCAAATCTAACTCGGAACATACCGACAAAGAGCCATGTTACGGGAGGAAAGAAAGACTCACGAGTAGCCAAGGTGGAGATTGGAGGGAGTATTGTGGATATGGTAAACAGAAAATTGCGTCCACGATTCTAAGCTTTTAAGATATTAGAAGAGGGGTAAAGAGTTTCAAAAATTGTAAACACGAACACATATTGCCAAAGTTAACGTCAATATTAGTGACACCCAGACCACCAAAGCTAATTAACGGAGATATTGTTAGCCGATTGTGTTCCCACATACAATGAGCTGTGCAAAAGCACAACTCCTTTGTAAATCTTAGTCCCACATCGGACAATTTAGTGTCCTTCACTATTCATATATTCCCTTTGTTAGAATTTCTTCTATTTTCTTCTTTGAAAAACTGCAAGAAATAAAATATGTAAATTGTTACCGGCCCCCGGGGAAGTCGTGCACGTAGCACTGCCTAAGAGTTAGCTCGGGTCGTATCCGAACGCTCCTAGTGGTAAAATTTTCGCTCCACCAGAATCTCTCTGCCGCACACGACTTGGAGAGAGTGACCCCGACTTAGCTCTGCCCAGAGCAACAATTGACGAACAGTATTTGGAGAGAGACGATGAATTTAGAAGGAGAGTTTCACAATCATCTTTTTTTAATATCAAAGAGAGGAGGAGGAAACCTCATTATATAGACTATTGCCAAAGGATGGAATAATGAGGATATTTTAAATAGCCTATTAAATTTTAACGTTACAAAAATTGTAGCACATGATAAAAAATGTGATACATTGAATCTGGACATGATTCAAACATTCAAAAGTTATAGAATAAATAAATTGTAACGGTTGAAATTAAATGATGAGGAAATTTATTTTTTGTAAATAGTAGCAACAGCTACAACAATCCCCCCCCCCCCCCCAAAAAAAAAACAAGTTCCGAAATAATAGAGGAAAGAAACGAAAGAGGAAAGAAAATGTGAGAAATATTTCTGGGCAGTTGAATACTATGCATAAATGAGATGGACTACAGCATTGAATCTCACGTAGTGACTATTGTCTTTGTCTGAAGAAGAACTTGATGGACTACGCCTTGAATCAGTCTTCTTGAACCAGACTCAGAAATTAGCGCACATAGTACACTAGAGGTACTGGGTCTATCGGGTGGCGAGTTTGATTGGTCATGCGCACTTTTACACATTCATGAGAGTTGTTTAGGATCGTCCTGTCCTATAGTCGCGGCCATCACGACGGGGTAAGCATATAACGGTTGAAAACCGAAAACCGAACCGAAATATGACAAACGGTTCGGTTTTTCGGTTATCGGTTCGATTTACGGTTTAAAATTTTGAAAATTTGAAATAACGGTTCGGTTTTCGGTTCTTCATCCGAAAAACCGAAACGAACAGAAAACCGATTTAGATTTAGTAATTTATCAAACTATCCACAATATATATATACTAATGTTTATTAACCCTTAATTGAGCGCACTCTCTTCTCCTATTCTATGTCGGTGCTTATTTGAGCACTCTCTCTATCTACCATCAATCTATATATACTAATATCTTTCACTCTATGTAATATAACAATTCATAAATACAATAATGTCATATATTTTTTAAAAATTTGTTATTTAAATAGGCTCATTTTGCTAAAAACTTGAAGGCCATGCACATTGGCCCATGAAACCGAATCGACCGAAAATCGAACCGAATTAATTCGGTTCGGTTTTGTTCGGTTTTATAAAAACGGTTCGGTTTTCGGTTTTAAGAAATACGGTTTACGGTTATTTCGGTTTTCACATATTCGGTTCAGTTTGAACCGAACCGAACCGATGCTCACCCTAATCACGACCTCTCATATAGGTAAGTCCTAATGGTTGGTGATAGGAATCAACCTTGCATATCATGCTTGGATTTATTAAGAGTTTTAAAACTCACCCAATCCATATCACACAAGGAACACTGTCATCATAAGGATGGGATATTAATGTACACATGTATAGCCTCTTAAGCTTTTATTTTAAAGAAAATTTAATCTCAGGTCAGTGTTCCATAATAGTCACCTAGTCCAGCTTGTTCCTACCCATTGAACCGGCTTCTTGGGATCTCCAGTCAGACTAGGTTGGATTGCCACTGCTGGTGACTATACTATGGGCTTAACCCCATCCCCCTCGATGATTCTAGAATCAATGTCCTAGACAAACTCTTCGTCAAGAGTAAACAGACTCTTCGTCAAGAGATCTGTAAAGTTCTTTAATGACTTTTATAGTCAAGAACCACAAATTTGTCCAATAGGCTCTTTATTGACTTGAAGTGCAGCTGCAGGTGCCTGTTCATCTTAGCTTTCACAAAATCATGCTTTAGCAGTTCTATAATAGATTTATTATCATAGTTTATAGAAATTGCAGGAATATAATGAACAAAAATAGGTATATGTATAATAAGATTTCTAAGCCATTCGGCTTCTGTACAGGAAGTGTCTAAAGCTATCATCTCAGAGTCCATAGTACTTCTGGCAATAATAGTCTGTTTACATGATCCCCAGAAAATCGCAGCTCCTGCTAGGATAAAAACATATCCAATTGTGGATTTCACATCATGTGAATCAGTTACCCAATTAGCAACTGAGTAACCTTCTATGATATCAGGGTGTCTAGAATAATGAAGTTTATAATCTAGAGTACCCTTAAGATATCTAAATACTCTGTCTAATGCATTTCAGTGTGTCTGATTTGGGTTACTAGTATATCTACTTAGTCTCCCAATAGCAAATACAATATCAGGTCTAGTCCTATTTGTTATGTACATAAGGGACCAAATCATTTGTGAATATCTATGCTGTTCTATAGGTGATTCTTCATTCTTCTTGAGAACAACATTACTGTCATAAGGGGTAAGGGTATGTTTCTTGTCAAAATACTCAAACTTCCTTAGCATTTTCTCAATTAAATGTGCTAAGGATAGAGTATAGCCCTCTTTCCTTTGGACACTTGCATTCCTCGGATCAGATTTGCCTCACCTAGGTCTTTCATATCAAACTGGTTAGATAAATAATTCTTAGTGTTATTTATCAGTTCCAGTGAAGATCCTAGAATAAGGATATCATCAACATACAAGCATAAAAAAACACAACTTCCATTTGTATTTTTAGAATACAAACATTTGTCATATTCATTTGGCATAAAACCAAATTCTATAATGACTTTGTCAAATTTGTTGTGCCATTGTTTGGGAGCTTACTTTAGGCCATAAAGAGATTTTACTAATCTACAAACCTTGTTTTCTTGGCCTTAAGCAATAAAACCTTCAGGTTGCTCCATATATATATCTTTCTCTAAATCTCCATTTAGAAATGTTGTCTTTACAACCATTTGATGGATCGGCAATTCATGAATGGAAGCTAGGGCTAGGAGGGTTCTGATAGAAGTGATCCTAGCTACAGGAGAGTAGGTAAAAATAATCTAGTCCTTTTTTCTGGGTAAATCCTTTGGCTACTAATCTAGCTTTATATTTCTCTATGGTACCATCGGCTCTAAGTTTCTTTTTAAAAATTCACTTACAACCTATGGGTTTACTACCTAAAGGTAGGTCGGATAGAAACCAAGTACTATTCTCCATAATGGAGTTGTACTCATTATTAATAGCTTCTTTCCAGAAGGGGCATCAGGAGAGGATATGGCTTCTTCATAAGTTGAGGGATTACTCTCTATCAAAAATGTGAAGAACCCTTCTTCTAAATTTTTTTCAATCCTTTCTCTTTTACTCCTTCTAGGTTCTATAATTTGTTCAGGTTGAGAAATAGATACTGGATCATGAGAACTAGTAGATGGAATGAGAGAAGGGTTAGAGGAAGATGAAGGGGTTCTATCCTTGAAGGAAAAAAAAGTTCTCAAAGTAAACTGCATCTCTAGCTTCAATAATTGTGTTATTAGAGATTTATTTGCTTCAGAATGGGTTACAAGAAATCTATTGGCATTGCTATCTACGATATATCCTATGAATACAGCATCTACAGTCTTAGGTCATATCTTCCTCTTTTTGGGTTCAGGAATTCCTACCTTAGCTAGACATCCCCAACCTTTGAGGTAATTAATCCTAGGGGTTCGACCTTTCCATAACTCATATGGTGTCTTATCATTAGTCTTACTGGGTATCCTATTAAGAATATAATAGGCTGACAATAAGGCTTCTCTCCAAAGATTATCAGGAGCACCTGAGCTGAGAAGCATGGCATTGACCATGTCTAACAGAGTGCGGTTCTTTCTTTCAGCAACTCCATTGGACTGTAATGAATAATGAGCAGTTACCTCATGAATAATTCCATGTTCTTCACAGAAGTTAGTCATATCATTTGAGGTGTACTCTCCACCACGATCTGATCTAAGGATCTTAATCTTTCTATCTAGCTGGTTCTCAGCTTCGGATTTATAGACCTTGAATCTGTCTAAACTTCATCTTTGGTCTTAAGGAGGTAGGTGTACCAATACTTTGAATGGTCATCTATAAAAGTAACAAAGTATTTTCTACCGCCTCAGGTCAAGACCCTGTTGGAATCACAAACATCACTATGGATAAGTTCTAGGAGTTCAGAATCTCTATAGACAGATTTGAAAGGTAATCTAGTATGTTTGGCTTGAACACAAATCTCACATTTGTGTTCATCATCTATAGGAGTCTTAGGGATGAGATCTAAGTTCATCATCCTTTTAATAGATCCTAAGTTCACATGACCTAATCTACCATGCCAAACATTTGATGATTCAACATTAGCAACAAAGAGGGATTTGAACTTTTATTTATAGTACTTAAAATAAAGAGTCCATCTTTCATTTGAGTTAACTAATATATAAAGAAGTTAATCTCACAAAAGCGTTTACTCCAGAGTCCAACCACCAATAATCGGTATGGAAAGAAATGTTTATTATAGGTTAATAGCTTACAGACCTGAAAGTGCTAGAAGAACCATTCAGAATCATGTTAGCCTCTGGCTTGTTAGGGCCTTTCCCTTTGAAGGAGGTCTCTTGGTGATAAGGCTTGGGTTTGCCATGGATTTCTATCGGGTTTATCTTAGCTCTGAAATCAGATCCAGCTATGGACTTTAACCTAATATGTTTTCTGTTCTAAGTCTCTATAGAACTTGAGAATAGACTCCAAAAGGCTGCAAAAATTTATTTACTCAATAAGATGGCTTAAGCTAAAATTAACAATTCAAATGATTTTAGTAATCTACCTTTAAAATTTTAGTTTTTTCAAGTTTTGATAAGTTTGAGTTAGCTGTAGGGGCCGGATCCCAGCAAGCGGAGTTTCACTAGGAACACTTAAGTACCGGTCACTTAGACGATTTTTTGCCTTGTTGACAGAAGGGCCCTTTCGGCTTGTTCCCAAACAAATCTCTACTTTTAAAACTTTTAAATTAAGGAATTTTACTAAATCAATTAATTGTTTGATTTAGCCTAAATTAAAATATTGAGTAAAAAAAACTACTCAACTTGTATTGACAAAATGTACTAACACAATAATATGATAAAACAAATTTTGAGGGTAATAGATGAATAATTGAAAAACAATTGTAGTCCAAGACTCAAGGGAGCAATGATTGAATAAGAGAGGAACAAAGAAAAATATTAAGCAAGTAACCAGTAGCAGGTTGTTAACAGAACCAGGATTATGAAATAAATTTAACAAAATTTGTATGTTGGTTGCAAATTGTTAACAGACCCAAGGTGATAAATAAATTAAGGCAAATTAACATGAGCAAGTTGTGCCATGAAGCAATTTGTTTATAAATATTTGACAACAAGCAAATGTTTAAATTATTCAGTAGTAAGCTATTTGTTTACGAAAAAGCAATTTATAGAATCACAGCTTGTTAACAATATTTTATAGTACTTGGACAAAAGTTTTATATCATTGAATATCAATGATAATAAATGATAATTTAATCGCTATGCCAATGATGACATGAATATCAAATAATTTATATGCTAGTATTAAAAAACAACTTTATTAAAATATTAAACATCAATAATTATGAAGGTTTTGATAGCGACTTTATTTCAGGTATTAACCATCATCTTTATTAAAATATTAAACATCAACTTGATTAGAAGTATTAAACAACTCCTTTATGACAAATATTAATCAACAACTTTATTAAAATAAAAGTTTGTTGACAGATACACCAATTTGCTCTATATTAATCCGAACGAAAATTTGATGTAGACAATTTGCTCTAGACAGATACAACTCCTTTATTTATTTATTTATTTATTTATTTATTTATAAAGCACCTATTTAAAGAAGGAAAAAAATATATCAATTTGATATGGTGACAGCACCTGACAAGAATGATGAATATAGTTTGAGAAGGTGGTTGATGGTAGATGGATGAAATATAGTTTGCTCATATTAAACAACACCTGACAAGAATGACCATACACCATGGTCATATATGGTTTCCATCTATCATGCTTTATAATTTACATTTCAACCTGCATGTATCACTCTGGCACTGTTGCTTCTGTGCGTGCCGATTTGTTTTCACTTATGCTATCCCTATAATTCTGTGCAATTACCTCGTGCACCAAATACTACTTCTGTAAAGTGAACTTATGACATGCTAAAGAGTGATTATTAACTTAAGCATGAAACTATCATTAAATTTACTAAATGCTTTATCTTCCATAATAAATGATACAAAGACTCATAAAATTCTCTCTTAGCAGTTGCATGGATACGTGGTTAATGCAAAGACTCTGTTATTACATACTAATACAGAGAAGATTCAGATACTGACACAATACCAAGTAAGGAATGTGACTTTTTAGAGAAATTTATGATACAGTGGCATGGATACCATTATATATAGCAGCAAAACATTAGTTTATACATTATATACAATAGACCTTAGACAAATTACATTTACACATGTTTTGGATAGTAACTCTTAGATTGTTAGAATTTCTTCTATTTTCTTCTTTGAAAAACTGCAAGAAAATAAAATATGTAAATTGTTACCGGCCTCCGGGGAAGTCGTGCACGTAGCACTGCCCTAAAAGTTAGCTCGGGTCTATGTACAGACCGTATCCGAACGCTCCTAGTGGTAAAATCCCCGCTCCACCGGAATCTCTTTGCCGCACACGACTTGGAGAGAGTGACCCCGACTTAGCTCTGCCCAAAGCAACAATTGACGAACAGTATTTGGAGAGAGACGATGAATTTTGAAGGAGAGTTTCGCAATCATTTTTTCATATCAAAGAGAGAAAAGAAAACCTCATTATATAGGCTATTGCCAAAGGATAGAATAATGAGGATATTAAATAGCCTATTAAATATTAACGTTACAAAATTTGTAGCACATGATAAAAAATGTGATACATTGAATCTGGACATGATTCAAACATTCAAAAGTTATAGAATAAATAAATTATAACGGTTGAAAATAAATGATGAGGAAATTTGTTTTTTGTAAATAGTAGCAACAGCTACAACATCCTTCACCATCTTGCTTCATTAAACCATTGGGTGGGAGCCCCATGTGCCACACGTGCGTGTCGTCGTCGCCGCCCGGCCCAACTCAGCTCGGTTCGGTTCGGCGCGCGTAACGGGTGCGGATACGTGCCCACGTCTGCAGGCAATGAATGCCGATTCGATTTTCTCTTCAGGTTCGGGCCGAGACCCTAAAAGATTTTTTGCTCCTTCTAAAAAATTAACGTTCACTATTCAAATTTCGTCCAGGTTCAACGAACCATGTGCTGAAAAACGTTTTGTAACGTTCATTTTAATTGACTCATTAAATCTGTCATTATTCTCCTACGTTGGAAAATGGCTATATATACCTTGTCTCATTCCTTCATCATTTTACACACAGAAACTTATTTCCTCTCTAAAATTCGCGTCTTCTCAAGATCGTTGCTATTCTTTGTTCGTGCTCTGGGCAGAGCTAAGTTGGGGTCATTCTCTCGACGTCGTGTGCAGCAACGAGATTCTGGTAGAGCGAAGATTTTACCACTAGGAGCGTTCGGATGCCGTCTGCACATAGACCCGAACTATCTCTTAGGACAGTGCTTCGTGCACGACTTCCCCGGAGGCCGGTAACTTTTATTTATTTCATTTTTTTTGCATATTTTAATCCGAAGACTTTGAAGAAAATTTCTAACAACCTAAGAGTAGTTAATTGTCTAATAATGTAAGTACAACTTTGTCCATTAAGTTGATTCAGAATTTTCTTAACGTCTAATTACTGTAACAAATAATCTGATTACTGTTCACGTTTGTTACAAATTTACTTTTGTACCGATAAGTTGTTTTAACAAGACTTGGTGAAACGTTTGCTTGCTATTGTGAACGTTTTTATTCTTACTTATTTATTTTTGCTTGGTGAAACGTTTGCTTGCTGTTGTGTAACGTTTGCTTGCTTGCTTTTGTACCGAGAAGTTGCTTTAACAAATTTACTTTTGTATTCTTACAAATTTGTTCAGGAAACATTTACTTTTGCTTAAACTTTGTTCAGGAAACATTTACTTTTGCTTAAACTTTGTTCAGGAAACAAACTTACTTATTTAACAAATTACTTTTGCTTGCTGTTATTTTTATTCTTACAAATTTGTTCAGGAAACATTATTCTTACTTATTTATTTTACCATTTTTATATGCTATTGTGAATGTTTTCACAATTGTCTCTGCTTAAACTTTTCCTACTGTCTAAGTAGGTCAACAACTCACAACTGTTAACATTCTGTTCACAAAATACTGTTACAATTTTGTTAAATTTACTATTTGTTAACGATCTTGTTTGAATATTTTTGTCGATCCCAGTTTTTCTTTTACTCAATATTTCAATTTAGGCTAAATCAAAACAATTAACTGATTTAGTAAAATTCCTTTAATTTTTAAAGTTCTAAAGTCAAGATTTGTTTGGGAACAAGTCGAAAGGGCCCTTCTGTCAACAAGGCAAAAATTGTCTAAGCGACCGGTACTTAAGTGTTCCTAGTGAACCTCTGCTTGCTGGGATCCGGCCCCTACAGCTAATCCAACCTTACAAAACTTGAAAAACTAAAATTTTAAAGGTCTATTACAAAAATCTTCTTAATTGTCAATTTTAGTTTAAAGCCATCTTATTGAGTAAATTTAAACTTTTACAGACTTTAGAAAACATGACTTCCAAGGAAGAGACTTTTTCTGCAAAGCCTGCAAAATTTAATGGCACATATTTCAAGAGATGGTAGAACAAGATGAAATTTTGGCTTACCACTTTAGGTCTAATTTCTTCCATCGATGGGTCCACACATCTCAAATGATTCTGATGAGACTGAGTCTGACGTAGGGGTTTCCAAATCCTCCTCTTTTACCAAACCCAAGACCCCTAAGGAAATAGACTACCATTGCTTTCACAGAATCTTAATCGCTATGTCGGAGTCACTCTACGACATATTTTTTGAGTATAAAAGCGCTAAAGAACTCTGGAATGCTTTGGAGGATGAGTATGGTTGTGATGATGCTGGAATTGACAGATTTAATTCCTCCACATTCAACCGATATGTCATGGTAGATAACAAACCTATCAATGACCAAATTCATGAATTTCAAGAACACCTTAGACATGTTCAAGCCAAGGGATCATTCTTTTCCACTGAACACAAATAGGATGTTTGATAGACAAACTCTCTCCGTCTTGGTCTAAAGTGGCAAAGGACCTACTACATCTACAAAGATCTATTACATACTCTCAAGCTCTACATAGAATTAGAACTGAAGAGGAATATAGGTCCAAGACCAAAGCTAGGTCAAATGCCACAGCTAGGATAAATCTTGTAGAAAGCCATGTAAAACTTAAGTCAAACAACCATCTCAAATCCAAGAAAAACTCCTTCAAAAGAAGCAGAGTTTTCAACCTCCTCACCAAAACCATCACCAAAACCCTCAATCCCAAAAACCTAGAAACTTTGGTCAGACTCAGGATCAAAGAAGATTTTATTTTGTGTGTGGTAGAACCAACCATACAGCCATCAACTGCTACCAAGGAAAGAAAGAACCTATACATACCTCCTTCAAAGAAAAGGCAAGCCAGAGGCTAACATGATTCTGAATGGGTCCTCCAGCTCCTTTAGGTCTGTAAGCTATCAACCTGTAGTAAACCTTTCTTTCCATTCTGATGATTAGTGGTTGGATTCTGGAGCTAATGTTCACGTTTCATTTGATCACTCCTATTTTTCAACCTATCAGGAATCAGGTGGAGGAGGCGTAACTCTAGGAGATGGCTCAACGGCACAGATAGTGGGAAGAGGAAGAATAGATCTGAAGATGACATCAGAAAAAATTCTACCTCTCCATGATGTGCTTCATGTGTCGTCTGTTAGAAGAAACCTTGTTGGTGGATCCCTCCTTGTAGCTTCAGGATACAAAATTGTAATGGAGGCCAATAAAGTAGTTTTCTCTAAGAATGATTTGTTTATTGGAAAAGGTTTTGTGAAAGATGGACTTTTTGTTTTAAGTACTATGAATAAAAGTTCTAATCTTTCTTTTTTTGCAAATGTTGAATCCTCAAATGTTTGGCATGGTAGACTAGGTCATATGAACTTAGGATCTATCAAAAGGATGATGAACTTAGATCTTATCCCTAAGACTCCTATAGACGATGAACACAAATGTGAGATATGTGTTCAAGCCTAACATACTAGATTACCTTTCAAATCTGTCCATAGAAATTCTGAACTCCTAGAACTTATCCATAGTGATGTTTGTGATTCCAATAGGGTCTTGACCCGAGGCGGTAGGAAATACTTTGTTACTTTTATAGATGACCATTCAAAGTATTGTTACACCTACCTCCTTAAGACCAAAGATGAAGTTCTACAGATTCAAGGTCTATAAATCCGAAGCTGAGAACCAGCTAGATAGAAAGATTAAGATCCTTAGATCAGATCATGGTGGAAAGTACACCTCAAATGATATGACTAACTTCTGTGAAGAACATGGAATTATTCATGAGGTAACTGCTCCTTATTCACCACAGTCCAACGGAGTTGCTGAAAGGAAGAATCGTACTCTGTTTGACATGGTCAATGTCATGCTTCTCAGCTCAGGTGCTCCTAATATATGGGGAGAAGCCCTTGTCTTCCTGTTATATCCTTAATAGGATACCCAGTAAAACTAATGATAAGACACCATATGAGTTATGAAAAGGTCGAACCCCTAGGATTAATTACCTCAAAGTTTGGGGATGCCTAGCTAAGGTAGAATTCCTGAACCTAAAAAGAGGAAGATAGGACCTAAGACTGTAGATATTGTATTCATAGGATATGCCCTAGATAGCAATTCCAATAGATTTCTTGTAACCCATTATTAAGTAAATAAAATCTCTAATAACATAATTATTGAAGCTAGAGATGCAGTTTACTTTGAGAACATTTTTTCCTTCAAGGATAGAACCCCTTTATCTTCCTCTAACCCTTCTCTTACTCCATACTAGTTCTCATGATCAAATACCTAATTCTCAACAAGTCATAGAACCTAGAAGGAGTAAAAGAGAAAGGATTGAAAAGAATTTAGGAGAAGGATTCTTCACATTCTGATAGAGGGTGATCCCTCAACTTATGAAGAAGCCATATCCTCTCATGATGCCCCTTTCTGGAAAAAAGCTATTAATAATGAGTATAACTCCATTATGGAGAACAATACTTGGTTTTTAACGGACCTTTCTTTAGGTAGTAAACCCATAGGTTGTAAATGGATCTTCAAGAAGAAACTTAGAGCCGATGGTACCATAGAGAAATACAAGGCTAGGCTAGTAGCCAAATGATTTACCCAAAAGAAAGATTAGATTATTTTGATACCTACCCCTGTAGCTAGAATTTCTTCTATTAGAACCCTTCTGGCTTTAGCTTCCATTCATGACTTGTTGATCCATCAAATGGATGTAAAGACCGTATTTCTAAATGGAGATCTAGAGGAAGAGATCTATATGGAGCAACCTGAAGGTTTTGTTGCTAAAGGTCAAGAAAAGAAGGTTTGTAGATTAGTGAAACCTCTTTATGGCCTGAAGCAAGCTCCCAAGCAATGACACAACAAATTTGACAAAGTCATTATAGAATTTGGTTTTGTGCCAAATGAATATGACAAATATTTCTATTCTAAAAATACAAATGGAAGTTGTGTTATTTTATGCTTATATGCGATGATATCCTTATTCTAGGATCTTCACTGGAACTGATAAATATCATTAAGAATTATTTATCTAACCAGTTTGATATGAAAGACTAGGTGAAGCAAACCTTATCTGTAAGCCCCCTAAAATTTAGGGTTTATTTTAAATTTTCTAAATAATTATTTTCAATAAATATTTTATTATTTAATAATTTTTGATCATTTAATGTTTTTCTCCGTGACTTTGATTTCTGGAGCGTCAGAGATGTCAATATCTGGAAACTCTCTTTATGAGTTTTGTAGTTGACCAGATTATATTTATTTTGGTATAAGGTATCCCACTTAAACTTGTTCCCTTGTGCTCTGTTTGCATCGCACAACTTTCGGGTCAATTTAGGCCAATTAATTATCTACCGTAAAACCTTATCCAACTTCCAATTTAATTTCAAGGCTCGACATCGGTCCAATCTAATCAACCCAATATATAGTTCTGACCTGTTTTGAGCCTACTATGCACGTGCCACTTACGTGCCACCCAATTAATCTCCCTTGTGCTCCATTTCACCCATGATTATAAATAACTTAAATTTATAATTATGATCAAACCCTAGCCCAAACTCCATCGAACCTGATCCAACGCCCAACCAGATTTTATGTGATCCCTATCATGACTACCCGAACACCCCACATAATTTCTCTTTTTTTCCTACTAAAATATCTATTTTTCTCTATCTATTTAAATATCTACTTCTCTTTCTTTAATATATATACAAATATCTCTCTCTTCACTCCTACACACAACATCTCCCTCCTTCACATTCACAACACAACGCCCCCCTCTCAACCGACCTCTCTCTCTCCTCCTACACACTCTCTATAATATCATTCTCTCTCTCTCTCTTTCAAATCTCCTCTCTCTCTAATATACATATATAACTCTCTCCCCCCTCTCTACACTCACACACAACTCTCTCTCTCTCTCTCTCTCTCTCAACAGCACACACACACCCTCCTCCCTCCAATTGCCGACCATGGCCGCCGTACGCCGCCGCCGTAGCCCGCCTGACCGACGAGGTAGGTCGAACTTCGGTTCGTGCACTTTTTCTTCACTTAGTTAGCACGTTTGTGTTCGTCTCGACGAGACGAGTCCGTTGCCCCTGTTTCCGACACACCCCGACACGCACACGCGGAGAAATTCCAAACCTGGTTCGGACACGAACGGAATTGCGTTGTGGTGACACGAGACACCATCGCATAGAATCACTTGGCGAACACATTCATGTGTTTCGACACGTGTTTCGGTGTCGAATTGAGCCGACATAGGCTGGGACACAATCCCGAGTGTCAAAACCAACGGGGACACGAAGGAGACGACTGTAGCGGGTCGGTTTCCCGACCCGCTGTGAACCCGACCCAATAGGGTTTTACCTTAAGAATTAGCCGAGCCCTTTCTTTCACAGCGGCTAAGTCAGCCCCCCCCCCGGTCAGTGCGTGCGCGCGTGAGCTGCCCCTTAGCGAGAGGGCTGGGTTCGAATCCCCTTTGGGGATTTGTGGGTGTTTGGTGATT